>CM064487.1:107550730-107755730 GCA_032716605.1 Paralithodes platypus
TATGCAAACAAATCTAGATGAAATTGTCCATGTTGGGCCCAAAATTTGGCAAATGAGTTTCAAATGCGGGGACTAAATGTAAAGTACTACCTATCGGATACCTAAATGAGAAAGCAAACTATTCGATGAATGGCACTCAGCTGTAAGAATGTAAACAGGGAAAACCGATCTGGGAGTAACAATATCGAGTAACCTAAAACCGAGTCAACAATGTTCAGAATGTTGGAAAGAAGGCAAACAAAATAATTGGCTTTATAGGCAGGTCATTTGAGCATAAATCCAAAGAAGTTATACCTAACTTTTACAATTCCCTATAGTCCGCCCTCTTCTGGAATACTGCGTTCAATCCTGGTGCCATTATTATCCAAAAAGATATAAACAAGCTAGAACAAGTTCAACGTAGAGTTACCAAAATGATACCTAGCCTAAAGAACACAACCATACGAAGGACCGTCTTAGAGAATTTAAATCTATTTCCTTTAACACAGCGCAGATTAAGAGGTTGACTTAATTCACAGTGGTTCAAAATCATCAAAGGCATCGACAATATGAACTGTAGTAAGTACTTCAATATCGACGCAATCTACTTACACGCGGGGAAAAACGGTTTGCAAAAATTCTTGGTAAATCTTTTAACTCGCAACGAATCTAAGAATTCTTCTGCAATCGAGTTGTCAACTTGTGGAAGGGGCGTCCTCCCCGAGGACGTTATAGACTGCAGGCACCACACCGTTGATTCATTTAAACTCTGCCTAGACCAAATATATCGCATCAACCTCGCGACTGGACTGCGTTTGTAACATAAATAACTTTATTTTATCCCCACCCTCAGTTACTAACTCCATCTTGTCCCCTACTAACTTCCATAATCAATGCCACGGACATTGTTCCAGGGCAAGTAGTTCCCTTTCCAATGTTCCCTTACCACTCTAAACCACTCGTTTGGGACCCTTTGTTCCTCAGTGTTTTGGAGGACAAGCAGCCTAGAAGGGTCACTTAGATATGTTGTTGACTTGATTTCCTTTGTAATCCTTTGTACTCTCCTCTCGCTCTCTGGTTCACGTTCTGGTGCCCTTTATCTCTATTAAAAAAGATATAGACAAATTGGAACAAGTTCAATGTAGAATTACCAAGATGATACCATGTCTTCGAAACAAACCACACGAGGAACGAGGAACGTCTTAAAGAACTAGATTTATATCCATTAACCAAGCGCAGATTGAGAGGTGACCTTATTCAAGTGTTCAAGATCATTAAAGGCATCGACAACATGGACTGTAGTAAATATTTTACGATTGACCGATCAAACTATATGTGGGAAAATGGCTGCAATATATTTAGTAAATCATGCAACTCTAACGAATCCAAGAATTTCTTCTTCAATCGAGTCGTCAACTTGTGGAATGGGCTTCTCCAAGATTCAAAGTTCGCTTAGACAAGCACCTTGCCCTGAACCCAAGGTTTACTGCATTTGTAATTGAATAAATAATTTCTTTAGTAGTGTTTGGTCAATAACCTAATAGATCTTAATATAATTTCTCCTGCTATGGACTAAGCCCCAGGGCAGCACTTCCTTCTCACATCTTTCCCAAATTATCTCTGAAATACTTACCTTTGGATACCTTTGGATGTGTTCGCCGCTCCTCTAGCGGCACCAAGGAGCACGACGCCCCTCGTTATGGGTGGTGATTTGGTGCAGTAGACTGTTTGAAGCGACAGCTCGCTCCCTTGCGAGGATGGGCTCGTCTGGCACTTTTTGCAGTTCGACAATTCTAGGGCCTCTCTTGAAGTTGTCTAACGAGATGTCCTCATGTCTCTTACTCGCCGTGGGAAGTTTGATTGAAGAGACGTGCGGCCTCTGTGTGATGAACCAGCCCTCTCGCAGAGAAGCGCCCATAGCACCCCTGTTAATTCATTCCGGGGGATTTCGCATTCCCAGCCTCTCCTATCACTTGAATTTCAATGACTATCGGAGTATGTAGGTTTTGGTACATAAACCCTCCGCGATTTTCCACGTGTATATTATTAGGTAACGTTCTCTTCTACGTTCTCAGTGAAGTACAGATTCAGTGCTCTTAAACGCTCCCCCAATAGTGTAGATTGTTTTTTATCGAACTTATATGCGCAAGGGAATTCTATTTTCTTTTGTACACTCTCTCCGTCATTTATTTCACTCTGCTTTGTATTGGGGATGTTAATCCGCTACAGTATTCAAGCCGGGGTCGGTTAGCACTAGAAGATTTGAAGAGACGTTATCATAGGCAATTCACACGCGTGTTTTTAAAAGTAACGCAGAATCCAACCAGTGATACGTTTCGCAGGCCCGCCACTTTGACCTGCGTTATGTTCTTTTGAAACCATATTTTCAGGAACATTAATACCCCAAGGTCTTTCACACTGTCTTTCCGTTCTTATTATGTGGTTAGATTCTGTTAAAGTAATTTGTAATTTCTTTAACCCCATTATTATCCTCCGTACCAGTATTAATTGGAATTTTTTCCTCATTGAATTGCATGTTGTTTTTCCCTGGTCCACTGGAACACTACATTCATGTCTTTCATGCAGTCGGAGGGCCCGTGTCCTCTTGTGTGTTTACTTATCCTTTGCTTGAATTTTGTGTCATCAGCAAAGACGACACCGTACTGTGGTCTGGTGTTGGTATCTATGTCGCAAATTAGTATGAGGAACAGAAGGGGCGCTCACGCACTGGGCCTTGGGGCCACTGACCTTCTGACATCCGAATGCTCAGAAGTTAGGACTTGGTTTACTGCTACTCGATTGTTTCGGTTTTACGAGGGAACAGGCAAATCTGTATATCCACCGTCCGATTTTCCCAGTTATACCTTTTGCTGTTCAGTTTTGTTGGGCTATTATTACCATGGTCACATTTATTTCAAATGCCTTAGCAAAAATCGGTGTCAAATGACATCCACGTTTTTCTTTTCTTCTAGCGCTTTAAGAATGTTTGTCATAGTGTTCCAAAAGTTGTGAGAGACAGGATCTTCCCGCTCTGAAACCCATGTTGACCGGTGTTTGTGTAGTTCATTTGTCTCCAGGAATGTTGAATTTTGTGCTTCGCAGGACGCGCGTCGGAAAAACTTTAATGATGTGAAGAGGTTAGAGCTACCGGTGCGGTAGTTTCTCTGGTAGTGCTTTTGCTCCCTCCTTTATGCACAGTGGGGACAATTAGTTGAAAAAGCGTTTTTCAAGGCTATCTGGTTATGTCACCAGTGGGTCTATACTCCTCCCACATTAATAGCCACCGGCGGTAGTTCTGGTAGTGTTTGCTCCCTCCTTAGCGTGGGGCAATTATTGGTTTTCAAGCTATCTGGTATTTCACCAGTGTCTGACTCCTCCATTAAGCCAAGGGGTTTTGAGAGGCTTTTTTCCATAACATTTTTTCATTAGGATCGAAAAATTATTCCAAGAGTTCCCGGGCCCCTGGTGCCGAGTGGGATGGCATGTTGGAAATGGCCTCGTCTAATATGTCTGTTTTTGGACCCGAAATCAATATCCATCATTCTGAGGGGTTTCCGGTGGGGGAGGTTTCCATGAAAAATATATTTTGGTCCTCTGATGACTTTGTGTTTCAATCAGGCTCCACTGAATAGCCATTTCATACTGCCTGCTTTAAGAGTTCGATCATTTCCTTTTTGTTCCCTGTGGAAAGAGCCATCACCTTTGCTCAGTGGGCCGATGTTTGATGTTGTTTTAGGCCTTTTGTTTGGCGTATGAAAGAAGTAGTATTTGGGAATTTTTCCTTTATACCTGCAATAGCTTTCCTCTCCTCTTCCATATGTTGTAGTTCATATGATATTCTTAGCCTTTGTTCATTTCCACAATTTCTCTATCTATTTCGACCATTTTTGTTCATCCTTGGTAGATTTTGATGTGATGCGTCTTTGTGTGAGTAATTTTCATTCTTCTGTACCAGCCTCCTCCTTTCCCGATATTGTTGCTTCCTTTGTTTTGGTTTGTCTTGCAGGTATATGGTGGCTACAGATTTGGGTCCATGGTTTTCTGTTATTTAAGACTAGACATTCTGCTCGGATGTCAGGTATCCATTAAAGCTTCCCAATTCTATTTCCTCCATTTCTTGCATTTACCTCTTCCCGACTTAAAATGTTTTTTTTGTTATTGAAGTTAAATTAACAATGTTGCAACATTTGGAACAGTAGTGTTTTGGAGTGTAAGTAAAATCGAGGGGTTTCATGACCTGGTGTTGCTTGTCTTCCTTTGTACTCTCGCTTCTCCTCATCTTCTCTACTCTCTCAATCGCTCTCTCTCTCTCTTCTCTATTCTCTCCTCGCTCTCTCCTCTCTCTCTCTCAGCTCCTCTCTCTCTCTCTCTCTCACTACTCTCTCTCTCTCTCTCTCTCTCTCTCTCTCTCTCTCTCTCTCTCTCTCTTTTTAATATTTTTCGGCTTTTTGCTCTGGTAGCGTATGTGTTAATACTATCTAATTCAAGTTGCTATATTCTGAACATTATGCAATAAATATCATCAGTATATTGCCAACATATTATAATTACTGGTACATGATGTTGATATATGTTCAATTACACATATGGTCGGGAGGTAGAATGAGTTTTCTGGAAATTGCAAAATGTCACTTCAATTAGGGAACAATATGTAATATAAGTTTATAGACCGCAACGAGTGCATGGTAATTTGTCTAATAAAGGAAACACAGTAAGCATTGCAGTGTGTGAGATCATCTACAATCTAGTTCATTGGCATTTTACGTTTGTTCTATATAATCTGCATATATATATATATATATATGTGTGTGTGTGTAAGGATTTCTTTGATCACCTTGGAAAATACGATGTCAAGATGCTGCTGTTGCTAATTGCCAGTGATGTGTGAGAATGTCAGGCACACTAGAAGTAGTCATGTCACCAACACCAGACCTGCCCCTCTACCAGACACATGTACATTCATTAACACTTTAATTAGTATTTATGGACCAAAAACATGTTTTAATCCATAATTTATGAGTAGAGAAAGAGCATGAAGCACATTACCTAAATTATTTTATAATCATGTTGTATCATGCCTGGTTCAGCAACATTAATTATATAACAAGATAGATATAAAGTTTAACCATAGAAGGTATTGAGGTTAGTGGTCAAGATATTTACCCTAATTATAATTAATAGACTATAGTTAACGTATTTTAATAATTACACTACTTCTAGAAATGTTTCAGTGGTAGACATCCACACCTGCCCTACACATCAATCATCTGTGTTCATCATATTTTCGTAGGTTGTCATCCCCAGAAGAATGCCTGTTATACATAATCGATCCATCTCCTAGAAGTATTTGTAAGCAGAACGATAGAAAAAAGCTTTGAATATGAAATTGAATAACCAGACTCTTCCATCCACTTCCTGGGTGGAGCCCCTACAGGTAATATACATATTAATCTGTTCTTCTTTAAACCTGCCGCCCCTCCCCTAAGGTAAAATATTGAATAGAGCTGCGGAGACGTGGAATCGGACTTTTAGACCATTCTGATCGGTGAAAGAATATGCATAGCTCATGAATACTTGAACAGCTGTGCATGATAAACGAAAATCGGTAAGCTTTAACTATTAGTAAGTCCTAGTGGGTTTTATATTCATATATATATTTTTGAACTCAAACAGTTTACTAAATAATTCGCCAGTGGATCATAAGTACGCCTCTAGAAATGTCCAGATATTCAATTCAGGACTGTATGATTAGAATACCTACAGTTAGAGTAACTGATGTCACTAGAAAAATCCTTCTCATATTTTGTGCTAAAGAATTACAAATATATTACACACTATCATACAATTATAACTAAGAACAGATGCGTAGTTATTATGTTGAATTAGTTTACTTTTAAATGAAACATCAAGTTATAAATATAATTATCTTGACTATACATTTTTGGTAAATATTTTATAATTTGACTAATTATAGACAATTACATTTCCACTTTGATTTCTCTATAATTATGTTAATCCATGTCTTACTATTAAAAGGCCATAAAATTGAGACAAATAAAGTAATCACTTCATTTGGTTCTTTAAACTTGAAAATCAGGTTTGTGTGTATGGTATATGAAGATAATTGTATATTCCTGTGCCTCTGTGAAAGAATTAAGAGACAATAGGGATATCTGAATGTCCCTAAAGTCTCTTAAAACAGAAATTGGGATAAAGCCCCCTTCTCCTCCTCATCCTCCCCTTCGATCTCTATGCTCGCTCCTATCTCTCTCCTCCTCATCTCCCCTCTCTCTCTGGCTATATATCACCTCTCCTCTCTCTCTCTCTCTCTCTCTCTCCTCCTCTCTCTCTCTCCCTCTCTTCCCCTTCCCTCACTCTCTCCCTCTTCCCTCTCTCTCCCCTCCCTCTCTCCTGTCTGGCTGTCTGTTGCTGGGGGTCTAGTCCGTGTCTTTCTGTCCTCGTTCCTCCCTCCCCTCTCTTCCTGTATCTCATCGTTTGTCTTAGTCCTGTGTGTCCCCTCCTCTCTTCCCCCTCTGTTTCTCTCTGTCGTTCCTCTCTCTCTCTTCTCTCCTCTCTCCTCTCTCCGTTCATCTCTCTTCCTCTCTCTCACATGCCCCCTCTCCTATCCCTCTCTCTCTTCCTATCTCTCTCTCCGACTCTCTCCTCATCTCTCCCCATCTTCTTCTCCTCCTCTCCTCTCTCCCCCTCTCTTCCTCCATCTCTCTCTCCTTCTCCTCTCTTCGCTAAGTTCCCTCCTCTCTCACATCTCTCCTCTCTCCCTCGCTCACTCTCCTCTCCATCTCCCCTCTCCTCTCCGCACTCCTTCTTCTCCCCTTCCTCGCCTCTCTCCTCCTCTCTCTCATCTCTCTCCATCTCTCCCTCTCGCCTCTCCTCCTCCTCCTCCTCCTCCTCATCTCCTCCTGTCCTCTCTCTCTCTCTCTCTCTCTCTCTCTCTCTAGTGTTCGAAAGAGCATCCTAGCTAAAACACATTATTTGTGGACCCATCTTGATGTTTTTTTTCTTTCCTCTTTGTATAGTTATTTATAGGAAGTTTTGTATGGTCCGTTTCCCGGCCCCGGTGAGAGCATACTCCACGAGCCTTCCCTGATATTTATAGGCAGTATGCCTTACTAGCGGTGATTCTGAATCTCGGTCTGGCCGTCTGGCACGCTGCAACGTCGAAGGTGTGAATATTGGGGACTGTGCGAAAACATGATTCAACCGAAGATAAGAGAGAGAGAGAGAGCAGAAGAGAGAGAGAGAGAGATGAGGAGAGAGAGATAGAGGAGAGAGAGAGAGAGAGAGAGAGAGAGAGAGAGAGAGAGAGAGAGAGAGAGAGAGAGAGAGAGAGAGAGAGAGAGAGAGAGAGAGAGGCAGGCGGCGGTAAATTAATGCATATGAACATTCGGGCTATAAGGAAGCTGGAGCCGTAAATATTGATATTTAGCAGAATACAAATACTATAGGAGTTGTTGATGGATAGAAAGCTTGCTGAAAACGAGTTTATGTATTTAAATATGAACTTGGCCACCCCTTCGGGGATCACAGCGTCAGGCAATAGAAAGCTAGATAGATTTATGAACTCTGGAACTCTCTCCTTCAATCAATCTTTCCTTCATCCTATGACATAAACTGCTTTAAACAAAATGAACACGAACACAATTAAAATAGAAAGAGGATTCCTTCTGAGTATAGTCCATCCATACAATATCATCTGTATTTCAGGAGAGAGCATCATTAACCCTTGAGATGTAATATTGTTACACGTTCTACTAATAGTCTTTTTACATTCTTACATCTATGTTTTGTATCTGGTTTTATGCATTTAGATTAGAAGTATACTTGATTGTCGAGTGTAGGAGATTGAAGAAGGAGCAGTTATTTTTTATTTAGCAAGCAATAGCATCTACAGTACGTACATTCATTTTCGCTGTGGAAGTCCTTACTTACCCTTAACGTTTTGTCGTTTATGTAGTATGGTCCTACTCATTCATACACTCACACACCAAATAACATATATAGCTCTTAACAATAAAACACACACAACAATCTCTCTCTCTCTCTCTCTCTCTCTCTCTCTCTCTCTCTCTCTCTCTCTCTCTCTCTCTCTCTCTCTCTCTCTCTCTCTCTCTCTCTCTCTCTCTCTCACACACACACACACACACACACATAGACAGAGACCGTGCCACACGCCCCTCCTCTTTCCTCGCAGAGAAAGATACGGCAATAATAATGGAGTAAGTAAAACTCCCTCTCCCCACCCTCTGGCCCCCACCCTCTCCCTCCTCCTCTCTGTACCCCACCCTCTACTCCCACCTTTCTCCCCACCCTCTGCCCCCACCCCTCTCATTCCTCCTCTCTGTGCCCCACCCTTTCCTCCCACCTGTCTCCCCATCCTCTGCCCCCCATCCTTCAACCCCCTCTTGATCCTCCCTTAGCTCCCCCCCTTTCCTGCTATAGCCCCCCTCTCTACCCCCCCCCCCCCCTTTTGCCCCCCCTCTGCCCTCCACCATTCATTCCCCTCTTGATCCCCCCTCCCGTTCAAAAAACCCTCCCTCTACCCCCTTTCCCCCTCTTTCCTGTGCGCCAGAAAGCCAGATGGTGAGATAGCCGCGATAGGATCAGGGCGGGAGTGTCCGGGAGGCTTTTAATGACTCCCGATTCTATCACATATAGAGGTTTGAACTACTTTTCTCCAGGGGGTAATTTTGGTAAGTCATTGCCGTTACGTTCATGGGACTTCCATATTATCTTTATTCAATTATAATGATTGCTTATTGCACCATCGAAGTGTGTATAGCTAAGAGATAATAGTAGTTAGCAATGATAGACCTGAACTTATTGATTGTATTCCCAGGTCTGTTAAACTACGACGCCTTTCTTCATTTTACATTGGCTAACATTTTATGATTTTACTAGTCTTTTACTTTTTGGGCGATGTTTGCATGTATTCATTATGTTTTCTAGTTTCCTCCCTAGACCTACATCAAATTAAAAAAAAAAAAATCCATTAGATCACCCTTCTAAATTAATTTGTAAATTTTTCGGTAGAAACATTTCCCGGCCGAAGGCCGGTTCTTCCAACATTACAGGCTCACTATCGTTCGCCAGGGAAACAAATCGACACCTAAATAGCACGAAAGGTCTAAATATTGACTACAACATGGAGCGATAGTTTTTTTTTTTTTTTGTTTAAAGACCTCCGTCTACGTATTGTGAAAAACCTGTTATCCTCCGGCAAATTGTCTTAAAATCGACTAACTTATGTGGCAAACATCTTAACATCTGAAAACTAATGGGACTAAACATGAGGGAGAAAGTGGTCTAGAAAACCGGCCCATCCCCCTTCAAGAAGCATATGTGGGAGTAGTGGTTTATGGAAATAGTGTATACCCGATTAAAATGTACATGCTCCTTCCTAAGCTGAATGGAAGCGTGTAATTTGAGCCAAATAGACAAAACAATTATGTTATCATGTGTGAAAGTTTGCCCTATCTACCACATGGCTAGTTGTTTTGGAGCCGCCTGTTTTGCTCCATTCGATTAGCGATTTTCAGATGATTTGTCCCATTCACACTCCATGTAATGACTGAGCATATACTTGTTTTTTCTATTTGAATGAGGGAGACAAAATACGTGAGTGTGATTAAATAAGTACATCGTAATTAATATATGAATAATGTGAAACATCAAACATAACAAGTGTGACTAATGCCGTCCTATGGATTATGAATAGAACCTCTTTGCTCCTTTCAGGTAATCAAACTCGGTTCCATAATATCAGTATTTAGCGATTGGTCCAAGACCAATAATTAAATAAAATAATTGTAGCATATGGGCCCTGAAGACGAAAAGTCTTAATTTGCAAATGTTACTTAAGTATCAAAGGACTCAAGGAGTCATTTACTGTACTCAAACTACCTTCTAACGCAAAAACCTTAACCATGGATCAGGACTTGCGAGTTTATATTACAACTAAGGTCACAAAAGAACAGTATGCTTTATTACGAAACGCTTTAACTATGCCCGTACAAAACACCAGCATGCATTTTATTATTACACAGTATGCATTGCATATAAGTGATATGCTTGTGGAATACGTGGAATATGAAAATGTTTTGTTCGATTTTTATCAGGTATACTAATATTTATTTTGGACGATCGCCACTGCATCTGAAGCTAATGTGTTCCTGGTTCTCTTGTTCCCTGATTGTATTATAGGCATACATATGGTTCTAAACATAGTACTACTCCATGTAGCATGGTCTAAATATATGACGCTGCCTACTGGTACATTATATCATAATATGTTGTTAAAATACCTTCTAACTCTCTTAATGAGTAGATAACATTCAAATATCATTATATTTGAGATTAGGAATATGGCAGCAATTGTAAATGCATCATCGTTTTCTTGATATATACGGTACCTATATTTAAGGGGAGGCAGACCGTTTTTCTGGACCCCCTTCTCCCTAATGCTTAGCCCCACTAGTTTTGAGATTATAAGACGTTCGGCCCATTAGTTTGGCGATTTTAACTCCTACCGCCCCATTTCGTTGTCAATTTTAAGACTTTTCGTGCCATTGATTTGTCGATTATTTCCTGGCGAGCGATAGAGAGCCTGCAATTTAAAGAGGAACCGGCCCTCGGCCGGGAAAATGTTCTACCGAAAAATGTACAAATTTATCTTGAAGGTGGGTCTAGGGGGTGTTTTTCTAAGTTTGATGGAGGTCTAGGGAGGAAACTTAAAAATATATGAATACATTAATTAATAGACCAAACAAACGGCCAGCCTCCCCTTAAGAGTAGTGTTGCAAATGCTGGTCAATATATTCTGCTGTGGATATAATGAGGAGGTTGCTGCCTGAAGGTGGTGTGAGGCAGCTTGGGCGTCGCTGTGTGCCAATAATTAGCTGCTGTCATTACCGTAAAGAGCCTGTGGGGCCACGCCTCCACTACAGACCTTACGTAAACATGCTCTGGTTCGATAACCTCTACATTCTGCCTTATCCATAATATATCACTAAATATCTTAATCATTTGATAGCAGTGCCTTTGGGTTACACGCAATTATATTTACATGATGCATAGGAGGTTATAAAAATGCTAAAGTTAAATTATTACTATGCACCATGAAACAGAAGTCTTGGTTAAAAAACTGCAAGAACAGAAAACATAAATGGTTTCTACCCTGAGCCAGAGTCAGGGTGTGGCAGGGGAAACAGGGTCTTAAGAGATGGGCGTAGAATCCTACTTATACCTTCTAGCGGGCGTCCACTCATTTGGACTAGGGAGCAACCACTTTGAGTTGCCAATTAAATTGAACGTATATATAATGAATTACACAAATACAAATATAATTCGTTACGATCTACTGTATGTGCTGTGCATTAGATAAACAATAAATATTATTCGCGTATCTGTCTTACATATTAGACATATATAAAATTATAGTCTGATACCTGTTTTGTAACGAACATGAAAATTTAATGATATGAATTTAATTTCTGGATTAACTGATTTTGATATGACAGCTAGAATAATGATTAGACCTAGTTTTGTTTACGAAATTTAAAACTATAGTCAAAGTGAATGCAACATTACCAAATACATAAACGTAAGCAAACTCTTGGACAATTATCAATGACGATCTCTTCTTAACCTGTATGTTGTATATAAGGAATACAAGCACTAGTTGTCTTATTAACACGACCCCGCCTCACCACCTGCAGGTTTAAGGGGGAAGTAGTCACATTTTCTGGATCCCCTTCTCACTCATGTTAAGCATATCAATTTTGAGATTTTAAGACGTTTGTTCCATAAGTTTGGCGATTTTAAGACCTTTTGCCCCATTTCTCTGTCAATATCAAAGCCTTTCGTGCCATTTAGGCGTCGATTATTTTCTGGCGAGCGAAAGCGAGCCTGTAATTTTAGAAGGAACCGGCCTTCGGCCGGGAAAATTTTCTGCCGAAAATGTACAAATTTGTCTGGAAAGGGGGTCTAGCGGGTCATTTATTTAGCTTGATGGAGGTCTAGCAAGGAAACTAAAAACTAAATGAACGAGTAAATACCTACACCAAACAAGCAAGCACTACCCCCTTAATGCCACTATCAGGAGGGTCATCTATATCAGGCCACCAACGGCGTCTAACTGGGGAGTCTTGTGTTCACCTTAGTCCACCTTAACCCCTTCTGTACCGGCGACGTCTTTGGTATTTTCTTCTTGATATATTTCTTCGATTTTGTGAAGATTAAGAAGGATATATGGTAGTAAAAGTGTTAAGTGAGATAGTTTGAAGCCTGTTGATAGCTGGAGGCCCTTTTTTTAAATTAGTTCGGTACCAATGTAAGGTTTCATACTAATTGTATTGCACCAATACATACATAAAACAAACCATTATTTTTAATTTGGAGATGTTTTGTGATCTATATAGATCCAATACGAACGATATACGCGTACATATGTCGAAATGTCTGGCCAACATTAAAGATGAATCTGTTAGTAAACCCCTTGTCCTTCTTGTCCTTATTAATCCTTAGAGCATGATGTCGCATTTTGAGATTATTCTGGCTATCATTAGACGATAGTATACAGTTTAGGAAGAATCTATCTGAATTATATGGTTAAGGACTGTCTTAATAATCCATCTGACTTCCATATACCCTTCCTAAGCTATATATAATCGTCTAATAATAGCAAAAACAGAAAAGAAATGAGTAGTAGTATCTTGAAAGGGTTAATATGCATACCATTTTGAAGTATTGATTTGTATTGCCGTCTAGTCGTTCATGAACTTTGGTAGGCAATGGATTTGAGGGTTACTGTATGTACATTTTCAAGGAGGAAAATTATTATGCTTTCAACTGCATTCTTTGCAATTGAGTCACCACTGAACCCGTTCCTTACCGTGAATGACAGGTAGATACACCATTATGGATCCTGTTCACTTCTTAATGACTCGGCCTTTTTAGTTGGGTGTAAATGTTTCTTCAAGTTATATCTTTCCAGCCTAGGAAAAAAGAGAATATCTGGCTTACGTATATATATATATATCACTGAGTGTATATGTGTGTTGCTTTATGTTCCAAGTTTTCCACCAGAAAGGGTTGACATAGCCTGTAGATTTAATCGTTCAATACGTTGAAACCTGGAGGTTTTGTTTCGGTTGGTTTACATAGATTTAGATAGATGCACTGACGACGCAGACCTTCAAATCCAAGCGAGAAATTCCGGAATTAATTCTAAAAGACATTAGCCTACATAACCCATACTAGGAAAAGTGACGAATCCAGAACCTGTCGATAATCTGCCACTGTCTTATCATCTCGACTTATCACTTCGAAAACACACACCCTTGCGCCACCTAATGAGCTCTTCAATGAATAATTAATACCTTCTATTGCATACTTAGAATATGTGAATATTCGTTCAAAATGTAGTATTGCAAACATTACGTTCATCTGTGGGTTTCGTGGTAATATACTGAAAATTAGTACAGCACAAATTCCATCCCAATAATATCTTCATCTCATATATACGGATTATAAAATGGGGGCCTGAGGTTATCAGTTCAGTACAAAAATCATTCCACCACCCCCTTTCCTTACGTGAGTGTATCTAAATTCCACGTTGAGATACATTCCTCAATTCTATCAAATTGTGTTACATAAACACATTTTGTTCCTTTTCCCCCGTGTTTTTTCTTTGTTATATATAATTATATAAAATTAAAGACACATTCTGCCGATAAATAGCCTTCCTGCCTATCACGGGAACCATCCATTGAGTTGGTGTGACTTAGGTAGCGAGAGCCTTTATATGATGCGACCATTAGTTATAGTGAAGTGTCTGACGGTGAGCAGGCAGGACGGGTGTAAGGAAGCCGATTGGTTACCATGGAGTCGGAGTAAAATTAATATCTGACGAAAAATGCTACAATGATAGCAAAATCCCTACTATATCGCTCTAAAATGGCTCACATCTACAGGATATCGCTAGAATTCAAGTCGCTAAATGTAAATATTTGCATCTAGACCGAAGTAAATACCTCTAGATCTTGCAGGAAAGTAGGTAAATTGGCAACACTACCACGGGCCTCAACCCACGGCTACCGGGGAGACCGGCTACAGTGTGAGACCCGAGACTACGGAAGATAAATTAAAGATTGTCTGATTATCCTTTGAACCTACATGGATTTTGAAGCTAGAATTGTGAGTTTATAAATGTGTCTAATATAGTTTTAGTGTGCTTATCTTAACACATAACAGACATTAAACAATCACACACACGTGCATACGTATGTATTAGTTTGTTAATACCATATCTAGGTGGAAACATATTTTTGTTATTTATGTATCTATAATGATACTAAATCACCTCTCAATCAACAAGTATTTGGGATATTGAATGTTACAACATGGTATTACAACATTGGTACTAAAAACAATTGCGATATGACCTGGCTGGGCCTCGAACCCGGGTCAGTCGCGTAGTAGTTCAGCACCACGTATTATTAACACATAGCGAAGACCAATATTTCTGTTATACCTATCACCCATGCCAACAACCTAAAGTATAATATATGATATACATACACTTCTGGTGTGTCCAGTCAGATACTGCAAAGCTATTTAAGCGCAGGTCTATTACTGCTCCTTAAACCTTCATCAAGTTTAACATAATACCCCCAAGATCCCACTTCGAAATAAATGTGTAAATTTTTCTGTAGAAAAATGTCCCAGCCGAAGGCAGGTTCCTCTTAAATGACAGGCTCGCTATCGCTTGCCAGGAATAAATCGACACCCAATTGACACGAAAAATCTCGCCAAACTAATTGGCCGAACGTCTTAGAATCTGAAAACTAATGGTGCTAATCATGAGGAAGAAAGGGGACCAGCAAAACAATCCATCTCCCCTTAACTCGACATTCCTGCGACAGTAGTTTTGGGCTATTTGAGTCGTGACAACTGTCGATGATACAGAGATAGCATCCTAAAATTGCGCTACTTAATATATACTGTTGATTCTATAATATTGATAGAGTAGTAACATATACTTGTCAACTAATCTTGCATTCATTATATAGTACCCCGTTGGCAGGATACTATCGCTCAGAAGACACGTATTGCATGGCTCCATTAATAAAGATGTGCAGATAATATCAAACAGATAATCTTAATGTGCTGCTCGTACGCTTCATTCTTTGGAGTTCATAAATCTTTTCACATCGCCAAAGGGTTAGACCAGAAACCGTTTACAGTCGTGGCTGCATAACTGAGACAAGCGTCATTAATCTATGTGACCTTACCCTGGTACCAGAGAGAGGCATCTTGATTAACACTTGGACTCTTACAGCACTTTCCTACAGTGAACATAATATATAAATATCAAAGGAAAATATATAATAGTCACCATAACATCTGATTTTCAGACGCTCTAGTTGACTATACTGTACGTAATAACAATATAGAGGTAACATAAGAAAATTGAGAACGTTTCATTTAGATAAATTATAATTATTCCATTTCTCTGTACGTAAGAGTATGAAAACAAATATCTATATTACTAATAGAGCATACCAAATGTGAAACACAAACATTCTCGCACTCGCAATGTACACTTGCCTACATAAGTACTGTTCCTCCCCATTATCTTTTACATGGTGATATAATGTGCATGATTGAATTACGAGTGTAATTTTGTATGCAGTGGTTAACTCGTCTGATTAGTCAATTGATAATTAAAAGAAACTACATTCGCAATGCATTCATACTAAGTATATTTTAATGCATAAAGGCAGTGTCACACGAGCGATTTTCCCGTCAATGTTTTCGGGAAATTGTAATCTGACGTCTTCAAAATAAATGTTCCATAAAATGTAATGTCCCCAACGTAATCTACCTTTGATCTAGTTTCCGATTCCAATGCAAACGAGCCTCAAAATAGTACGAGCAAAAAGTTGTTCGTCGAAAATTGCCGGAAAACTCGCTCGTGTGACACCGCCCTTAGATCAGGAAGAGGAACAGAACTTATGTGGTTAACCGTACCTGCTGCCTTGTTTCTCTCATCTACTATCCCTCGCCGGCTCGCTCTTCTTATTTTCTTGGTAAGGAGAGACGCGTATTTATTTGCCCATGTACAGTATGTATATATGTGTTATTTTTTTAGTTTCCTCCCTAGACCTCCATCAAGCGTAAGCGAAAAAACACCCCCAAGACCCTCCTTCAAGACGAATTTGTACTTTTTTGGATAGAAAAATTTCCCACCCGAAGGCCGGTTGCTCCTAAACTACAGGCTCGCTATTGCTCGCCAGAAAAAAATCGACACCCAAATGACACGAAAAGTCTTAATATTGACACAGCAATGGGGCGAAAGGTTTTAAAATCGACAATCTAATGGGTCGAACGTCATACAATCTTAAACGTAATGGGGCTAAACATGAAGGAGAAGAGGGGAGGACCAGAAAAACGACCCATCTCCCCTTATTGTCCTTGGCAGCAGGGTCCCTGTAGGCGGCCTGGTAGGGACATTAGGTTAATCAGTAGCAGTGTTCACTGGTACTCATGGATGCATTTGTTGGTCGTGCCTGGATCATATGGCTCTTATAACTCAAGCTCAGGATTCTTTGGTTTATCTTAGACCTTTCAGTAGTATGACGTTTGTCTTAAATTATCTTCGGCTACCATTAGATTAATGTATTTAACTTGGGAAAATGTCTCTCCGATTATAAGAATTATATTTATGTCTGTGTTTTCCTGACTTTCACAGGTCGTCACTAAGCCTTATAGGCCTAGTATTGCCAAATTATAGCCAGGCGATGGGAAGAAAGGGGTCAAGGAAGAGTGTCTAGTGCGTTTTCTCTTACATTTGTTTTTTTTGGGCGACTATTTTCGATCCTCATGTGCATCGGTTTTGGCTACTAAGCTGGACAAATATATGCATGTAATTAATGCACTTTGACTTCAGTAACTGCCGGACGAAAATTGAATAAAATCTTGCTGGAAAAGGTACTGTTGTCACTATGTTGTAATCTGGTGGTCATGTAACACGCGTTCTTTAGAAACTGTTAATTTATGCTTGTATGATATTTGTGTTATCACAGATGTGTCTATTTCAAAGAAACTTTGAGAATCCATTGATATACATGCATCATAGATTAATTGTATATTAAATGGTTAACAATAGCTAGCCTCTTTACTGGAATAGGGTGTTCACAGGTTGTGGTGTGCTGACTTAGAAGTGGCAATAGGACTGCCATTCGTTTCGGAAGATATGATTAAATATATACAAATGGTTGACAGTTCTGTTTCAGAAGAATCCTTCTAAAAAATAATGTTTTCCTAATAATCAGTGCGTTCATAGGTAATGACACACTTTATATATGTTACAACGCTACCTAAGATTCAGGTACCTGTAGATTCATTCTCTCAGAACGAAGAATCCAGGAGCTTTTGTTCCAGATTGCGAATGTAGCATCAAGAAAGATGAGTATAGCAATCGGCTAGTTCTTACCATCCTAGGCCAAACGGTGCCTGATTGTCTCTTATCGGCCTGTCGTTGTAGCTTCAACTTTTAGAAGCTACAATGCCACAGTCTCATTTCGTAGACTCGGATGACTCTTTCTTTCAAACGCTACCCATTCAGCTTATCTCCCTCTAGGCATTGCACCCCATCTCACATATTTTAGAATGCGGGAATATTGATACAATGTTGATGAATATTGGTAACCGCGTATTTTTGTTTACTCTCTCTCTCTCTCTCTCTCTCTCTCTCTCTCTCTCTCTCTCTCTCTCTCTCTCTCTCTCTCTCTCTCTCTCTCTCTCTCTCTCTCTCTCTCTCTCTCTCTCTCTCTTTTGTTTATTGTGTGTGTGTGTGTGTGTGTGTGTATGTGTATGTGTATGTGTATGTGTATGTGTGTTCCTTTTGCCTTTCTCGTATAATACTGAAAGCAAGTACAGCACAAATTCAATCCCAATAATATCTTCCAAGTGACTCATCGGAATTTGAACCCGGGACCTTAAGATTACCAGTCCAGTAGCAGGACCCCTCCACCACCCCTACACAAAAACTTATCTCTATAGACAATGTTCTCTAATGGTTAATGTAATATATCATGGAGAGCAAACAGAGACAAACTAAACAGAGAAATATTCGACTTGACTTAGTAACCTTCATTTACAGCCTACAATGTGGATGTGGGCAATCAAATATTGATATCGATTCACAAATTGTTAATGATACAATATTTCAGTTACAATTGAACACAGTATTTCAATGTCTTGGCCTTGTGCAACATGGGCCTATTTGACTTATGCGATCAATACAGACAATAAAGTATCTAGAGATAATACTTCAAAATAACCTCGTTCGCAAGAACATTTTACAATGACTTAGAGAGAGAGAGAGAACACGTATATTAGCTACCAGCCTAATCCCTATGGAAGACAAACTAATACTACTATAAACCTGTAGTAGCACCAGGCATCCATGAGCATGATCTATAGCCACCTTATCCCACTACCATCGGAAAGGTAAGGGGCCATATTTCACAGGTTACCAAGTCGCTGAAGGCATTATGGGGGGGGGGGGGGCGTTTTTATTTTCTGATTCGTGTATATATTTATATAAATGTATTTTAGTTTTCTCACTAGATCCCCATCAAGCTTAAGGGGGTTGACCTGTTTTTGTTCTGTCCTTGTCTATCTTTCTCTGGGTTGTATCCATTTGGCCCTATTCAGCCTACTGTTTTAAGACATTTATCCCCATCCAGGTGTCAATTATTTACTGGTGAGCGGTAGCGAGCCAACATATTTTTTATTTTTGTTTGACAGCAGGCTAAATGTGTACATTTTTCGATAGAAAAAATTCTCCGGCGAAGCCGCATTTCTTCATATAATGCTGGCTCGCTATCGCTCGCCAGGAAAAAAATCGACACCTAGATGGGAATAAACGTCTTAAAATAGTTGGCTGAATGGGGCCGAATGGTTACAAGCCAGAGAAAGAGAGAAAAGGACAGAAATAAAACAAAACAGGTCACCCCCCCTTAAAAGAAAAAAAAAAAAAAAAAATCCCCCCTCCCCTTCCCCCCACCAAGGCTCTCCTTCAAGATAAATTTGTACAAACGACACCTACATGACAGGAAAAGTCTTTATATTGATGGATAATTGGTTCGAAAGGTATACAAATCGCCAAATAAAAATCTGAAAACTAATGGGGCTAAAAATGAGGAAGAAGAGGGACCAGAACAAAAAATCATCTCCCCTTAAGGAGGTTCTTGTATTCTGATATCAGCTCTTAACGCTTTACTGTGGCTACTATTAGACGATTTTGGTCAGTTTAAAGTGAGCCTCCAGCAATTTCCAGACTACGAACTATCCCACTTAACCCTTTATACTACCACAGATCCTTCTCAAACTTTACAAAATCATCTAAATATAGGTAAAATAAAATTACAATGACGTCGCCGGTACAGAAGGGGTTAAAAGGACTGACACAAGTATGTTAGATCCAAGGTACAGTTCATTCATTGTAAGTAAGTAAAAAGTCATCTCTAAAACTAAAACACGGCTTGAGTAATCTAGCTAATATCTATTTACATTTGAGAAGAGTCAGCCACGAAATAGGTGTTGGCATTTACAACCCATTTGCTCTGGCCCTTTCTGAGGTACAGAGAGTAGAAGTTAAGATTTCTGGCCTACTTAAAATGAGTAGACTATTCTAATTTATCAATTTCACTCCCAACACCAAACACCCAATGAAATTAATGAAAACATATGATCCACACAGGACTCGAACCTGGGTCACCACATACAGATCTTTAACACTCAAACCATTACACCATCAAGAGAATCCCGAGAACAACAACGCTACAAACCATTGGTCACCGAGGATTTGAAGATTAAGGGGGCCCACCTCGTTTTTTGTTGTAGCTCTCTCTCCCTCTCTCTCTGGGTTGTATCCATTCGGCCCCATTCAGCCTACTGTTTTAAGACGTTTATCCCCTTCCAGGTGTCGATTTTTTTCCTGGCGAGCGGTAGCGAGCCATCCTATTTTTTATGTTTTTGACAGCAGGCTAAATTTGTAAATTTTTCGATAGAAAATTGTCTCCGGCGAAGCCGGATTTCTCCATACAATGCTGGCTCGCTATGGCTCGCCAGGAATAAATCGAGACCTGGACGGGGATAAACGTCTTGAAACAGTAGGCTGAATGGATACTAGCCAGAGAAAGAGAGAAAAGGAGAGAACAAAATAACAGGTGACCCCCCTTAGGAGTATTATACATGCCAAGAGGGAGGTTGAAATATGGTGGCCAGCTATCTAATGTTCTGTAAAGGTGAGTGTGGAGATGATGAATGGCCCAACTCTAGGGTGGCCCTGGGTGTGTGTGTGTGTGTGTGTGTGTGTGTATTTGTGTATTTGTGTTTGTGTACTCACTCGCCAGGTTATGTATTATATAGAAAACTTTATGTCTGCATATATAAATAACATTTAAATTCCTGTTTTAATATTGATTAGGAATTGGTAAGCCTTTAGGATGTACTTACTAAAGCAGTAAATAAAAACTTGTAATATTGCATTGTAAACATATAAAGCATAGATGCAAGCAATTGAAGGCATTTGCAGTTCCACCTTAATATCTAATATCCGTATCTACGATTTCATTAAAAGTGCTGAATCACTACTCAGAGGTATATTCAGCAAGGTTTCCAGCTAGCCCAGGGCTTCCTTTATTTATGGTATTTAAGCTATTTACAAATATATATAGTAAGAAATGCAAAAGACGGAAATTAACAAACTAGTGGATAAGCTATGTCTTTATATTTTGTTTGTCATTACTCTATATTATTTTTCTATAATATCCTAAATACACTTATTACTGGTCCAGTTGGAAATCTTACCAGGCTGTACTTGGTTCTGTACTGGAAATTAACACCTTAATCTCCGAGTCTCTTAGGTGTCTTATGATTGAGTATTTAAGCTTGCAAAACAAAGATGGTATCTCTTAATGCTCGTAATTACTGGTTCGAGCAAGCGGTAAACCAGTGATTAGGCTGTTGATTAGTCGCACAACCAGTATTGCTTATCAGATGATGACACTGCCTGAACCACCGCTTCGTTATGATCAATAAATCTACTCAGTAACAGTATAATTTTGTTTATGTTTGAATAAAGAAACCAACGGGTGATTTTATAAATTTACGAAATACAGTGTATATCTAAATTAACGATAATTATGTGTCTTAGGTATCTATGTCATCTCAATGAGGTTGTTAGTATTTTTTGTTTGTTTTTTCAAGACAATCGTTTTCAAATAAAATATATTAATGAGAGCTAAGCGAGTGTTCCAACGTTTATATACACTATAACCATAAACTCAGACGACGTGCATTTGCTCTAGCATATTATGAGAGCGTGTCGTGTGAATAAGTAAAATGTGATGTCACCATTTCACAGCATTGACAAAAGCTAGTGTATGTATAATCTGAATCGGGGTCAGAGGCATTATTCATGAAGGACATTGAGAAATTGTGGAATGCATGAATAAATGTGGAGGAATGGAGTTGGGAGGTAGATGATTGAAAGTGGTGTTGGGTGGAAAGAGGGGCGTTGGCTGAATGGTAATGGTAATCCATTAGATCCACCTTCTAGATTAATTTGTAAATTTTTCGGTAGAAACATTTCCCGGCCAAAGGCCAGTTCTTCCAACATTACAGGCTGAGCTCACTATCGTTCGCCAGGGAAAAAATCGACACCTACATAGAACGAAAGGTCTAAATATTGACGACGAAATGGGGCGAAAGGTCTTAAAATCGACTAACTAATCGGGCAAACATCTTAGCATCTGAAAACTAATGGGGCTAAACAAAGGGAGGAAGTGGTCCAGAAAACCTGCTCATGTCCCCTTAAACCCTTCCTCCTCCATCTGATCCTCCACCTAAGCTCCCGGCACCACGCGCCAGGTCAAGATGTTATCAGCGGGACCATTGGCATCATTATAGTGCAATTACCCGCCCCAGGCCCCAATTGTCAGGGCAGGAACCTCTAGTAACCTTTTTGTAGTGGCCAGCCATATTTTATGGTATATTCCGACCCAGACCCCAATTGCCGACTTGCGAGTTTCGTTCTATGGGGAAGTGGGAGCTGTAGACATCGATATTTATCATAATTACCAGCTAAATACGGTCGTAGTACATTCATAAATACATAAAACCCAATTCAACATACTATTTATCCATCAGAAACCTACATAATTATTGCATTTTTGTTTAATATCGACGTTCACGGCTCCAACTTCTTATATAACGAAATTCGCAAGCGGTCAGTTGTCAGGGCAGGAACCTCTAATAACCTTTTTGTAGTGGCCAGCAATATGTTATTGTATATTCCGACCCAGCCCATCCCCGGAGGCTCTACCTGCTCACACCGCCTGAATATTAATCGCTCTTATACTGTATGGGGAGATTTCCACTCGAGGGAGCTTTTCTTGACCCCTTTCTCCCTCATGTTTAGCCCCCTTGCGTTTGAAATTTTAAGATTTTCGCCACATTTAGTTTGGCGATTTTGAGAATTTTCGCCCCATGTATATCAAATTTAAGACCTTTCGTGGCCTCTAGGTGTCGATTTTTTCCTGGCGAGCGATAGCGAGCCTGTAATTTAAGAGGAAGCGAAACATGTACAATCTTATCTTGAAAGGGTCTCAAGGGGGTGTAATTTTAAGCTTGATGGAGGTCTAGGGAACACACTAAAAACCTCCCCATAAGAAGCGTTTTAATCCTAGTGCGTGGCTTGTGTTTCCCTGGAGGCTAAAATACTGTTTGTGGCTTAGTTTGAGATAATTATTTGGTGCCGCCTTGCCGGAAGGTGGTAATACGGTTTGCTTTCTGAAGCTTGATGGTTGGCAGTCAGGAGCCGAACCTCATTGATAAAAGTACGTACACTCGACCAAAACACAATCTTTACACTTACGCTCTAAACATTCTGGAAGTGAGGCGTATGTTTCACCCGATTCATTCCGTTCACACTAGATTATTTACAGCTCACCAGTGTAAAGACTGTTTTTTGGTTGAGTGTACGTTAAAAAAAAAAAAAAAAAAAAAAAAAAAAAAATGGAAAAACGGGGATTGGGCCTCAGTACATAAATAGATAGATAGCTTTGCTTGGTGGGTATTTTTAGTTTGAAGGCAGCCTGGGAAGGCAATCAAAGGGGTAAACACTATCTCATCATCTTTCTGACTCCCACAATTGTTTCCTAAGTTGAATGCAATCGTCTAAAAATAGCCAGAATAAACTGCCAAAACGCGTCATAATCCTCAAAGGGGTTAATGTCATTCATGAATCCTTTTACGAAAATATGTATTTTCATACTGCTTATTAGTAAATATCAGTAATAAGTTTACAATAAGTACCCTCAAGTAGTTTTAGAAGCCATAGGTATGTTGGTTTATTCTGACCATTGCGTGTAAAGTACTAATTTGCCCACATTTATCTGTACCTATTCTGTTAGTTGTTGTATGGAAGTAAAAAAAGTAAGGTATATGTATTTTGCTACGAACCCGTTAATTGATCATACGTATTAACTAATACATAAGAAACTATATTATTGATTTATTCATACTACTTTTCCTGCAATACATAACATCAGCGAATGGACACTAAGTAATTTGGCTAACTGTACGTGTCATGTTAATTTACTTAGTCCTTTTGTCTTTTCAACTTACATTATCCTTACAACAGTTACACCCTTGTCCAATTAGCCAAAGATATGCATGAGTGGACATGGGGTAAAATTCGGCTTGTTTCCCAATATCTTTAATGTCTCCAACTGCAGACAAAACGCTGAACATCTTTTTGAAACCAGAAATATAGTGTTGTTTTTACGTTGCAGTAATATTATGGGTATAGCTAAAAATGAGGCATCGCTAGAGATGTATTTACAGTATATGTGTATTTATTTGTATGTTTAGTGTTATTTACTTCTTGAAAGACAAAAACATATAAATCCTTACCACTAATTGATTTTTCGGATTATATATTCTCTCTCTCTCTCTCTCTCTCTCTCTCTCTCTCTCTCTCTCTCTCTCTCTCTCTCTCTCTCTCTCTCTCTCACACAAAATCGAAAAATAATAATCATATTCCGTCCCACGTTTTCTCCTGTCTCGCCCGTCACCAACCCACCACCCCCACTATTGTCACCCTCTGTTGGTCAGGTGTACATTGACTCCTAATTAAGGTGATGTTTAATTAGTGAGTGTCCAATACCTGTATTTGTCTTTCGCTGAATTAGGAAGGTATTGAGTGACGTGTATATCTCGCAAAAATATTCCACTGAGGTGAGAATACAAATGAAAATATGCATATATATATTCTTAATGGCCATTCATATTCGAGTATGTTCAAGCATATTCGAAGACGTAGGAGAAATAACTTAAATAAATACAGTATATTCACGATACTACTCACACTCTCTATCATATATATTGTGGCCTCATTAACGGTAACACCCACTAAAAAAAATCAACACTGGATACTCCTATTTCCTTACCATTCACTTCTTAAAAGGCTACAGACTAGCTCATCTATTCCTTTGAGCTACCACAGATCCTTCCTAAGCTGAATAAAGTCGTCTAACAGAGTCCAGCATATGATGAAAACGACGTCAAGATGGTATTTGACTTGATTGAAACTTGGCGACACTGAAGGAGGAATTAGAGTTATGGAGGTATATTTATTTTTATTTTTGTATTGTTTTGCCAGACGCCGTAATTCCCAAGAAGGTGTGGCCATGTACACTCGGTCAAAGAATGATCTGCACCCCTACTGTACGCTGATCATCTGGTGTGTACAGCTCGGTAGGGTTGGCACCTCTGCCTGCAGCTATATCCATGTGTCAGAGACGATCCTCGTCTTGGATGGATATAGCTCTGCAGACAGAGGTGCCATCCCTACCGAGCTGTATACACCAGATGATCAGCGTAGGGGTGCAGATATTTCTTTGACCAAATGTAAATTAGGCGTTTGTCATGAATCGCTAGGTCAAGTTTCCCCAGGTTTGACATCTACCAATAAAATGTTGACTGTGCGCTTGATCCACCGACCTTTTGACCATCAGCCGACGCTCTACTTACTATGCCATGGCCTGATGCAATAGAATTATACAAGGACTTCAGTAAATTCCGATAAAAGAGGGGATAACAAAGTATTTATTCACGATAGGATATTTGTGATGCGGGCGTAGTTATTTTGTGCATTGTGAACTATTATTAAGGGGAGATGGGTCGTTTTTCTGGTCCTCCTTCTTCCTCATGTATATAGTCCTATTAGTTTTCGGATTATAAGACGTTCGGTTCATTAGTTTGACGATTTTAAGACCATTCTCTCCATTTCTGTTAATATTAAGATGTTTCGTTTCATTTAGGTGTCGATATTTTCCTTGCGAGTGATATCTAGCTTGTTATTTAAGAGGAACCGGCCTTCAGTCGGGACATTTTTCTATCGAAAAATTTACAAACTTATCTTGAAAGAGGGTCTTGGGTGGGTGCTAATTAAATACGCCCATCCCCTCTTTTTTCAGTCAGAGATGAGGAGGCAACCTACTTTGAGATCCATATCGTACTCGTTAAAAGCTCGTATGTCTTCCCCTGAACGTGTATGTCTTGATAAACGAGAAAAAGTGAAGGAGGAGCAGTTACATAGAATTCAGACTAACTTGACTTCACGAGTATATCCCTCTTTAAGTGATCGTATAATTTCACATTTATTATTATTGATATTCTGTTAAGTGTATTGAATTCATTTTTACACAAATTATCCTCACTCGGCACTCTGTCACATTATCGTTTCCTCTATTATATTACCCAATTATTGATATCATTAATGTTCGGTGTATCTGTGACTTTCATTCATCATATTTCCTAGCAATTGTATACGCCCTACATTCCCTGATACTCCATGTTATTATATTGAATTAATGTTTTTACTTTTCATGTTGTGATGGAGGGCAAACTATTTATTATCTGGCATTACTCCCTAATACCATTTTAGGGGTTACTTACTTGTCATTTGTCACTGTATTTGTGGAGTGCCTCGCCCGGCCTGACCCACCTTTCACCTCCTCCTCTGCTGGCCAAGGCTACCTGAGTGTTCATCATACTGGAGTTTCTTTTTGTAGACCGACCTCCGTTCACTGACAACATCTCGGGTCTTTGGGTATGTCTGGTTCGATAAAGAGCACCAATTCTATTCGAGGATTCTGTGAGGATAGCTAGAGCGAGGTGGAAGGACAAAGAGGGAGAGGTGCACCGAAGGAGAGATGGAAGGATGGAGTGAGGAAGTATATGGATGAAGGCGGTGCTGGTTGGGAGGAGGGGCGTCGACTGACTGGGGACAGAGGTGCATGGGGGCGGTTCGTTCGTGGCCACCCCTTCGGGGATCACGGCGTCAGGCAATAGATAGATAGATAGATAGTTAGAGTTTTTATTTTGCAGTGGCCTTTTAAGAAATGGAGTCCAAGGAAAAAGATGGCCGACCTCTCTTATTGCAAGATCTCTAGTACATAGTGTATTCGCTGTAAGTAGGCGATAAATCATGAACTCTAACCCCTGTAACTCAAAAACGACTAGAGTAATTGAGCAAAAATGTCTAGCATTTGAGAAGGGTTAGCCAGGTAATAGTACTGAACAATTACAGCCCATTTGTTCTAGCCCTTTTTGAGTTACAGAGGATAGAGGTCATGATTTTTCGCCTATTTACAGCGAATAGACTATACCTGGTGGCTTTCCGCACGTATGGTCACTATAGTCAATTCATTATAGGTAGGGCAGAAATCGTGACCTCTAACCTCTGTAACTCAAAAAGGGCTAGAGAATATGGGCTGTAAATGTCAACATCTATTCACTGACTAAGCCTTCCTAAATGGTTGAAATAATAGCACGATAACTATAGTAATTTAAGAGTAACAGAAGTTATTAGTCAAGATATTTGGTCTTCCTATAATGAATGAACTACAGGAAGAGGAATGGGAGAAAAAGTGATCTTAACCTAAGCCATTCTTCTCTCCTTATCTTCATTTTCAGCTTCAGTGGAGATACTGGACAAAAAAACAAAGTAGCAAACGTAATATCTATAAATGCAGTATATTATCCGCATTGTGCAGTACTATTCTCCCAACACCATAAATCCCTGGGCCCTCATTGTCTGCTGGCCCCAACACTCTGATCACGGGTGGCTTGGGGCATATCGGAGTGGTAATCATTCCTTCTCTGATGGCACTCATTACCCCCGCCCTCCTTTATGATAACGCGGCTGAGTGATGGTGCCCGTGATCTGGTTAATTGGCTAAATACTCCTTGGTTAATGAAGGGGGCAAGGAGGGGGGTTGTTGGAGGGTGTGTTATCTAGTAATGGTTGCACACATCTTAGCAAAGGAGGGTGATAGGACAAGTGTCAGCATTCTATACTGCTCTATTTAAGATATTTCCAGTTATGCAAACATAAGTCATTTTTGGGAAAGGGGGTGTACGGATATATATATATATATATTTGATTTCAACTATAGCCCGTTAAACCAGCATCCTTGTTTTCTTAATGATTAACCTCGTCTTCCCTCTAAAGGGAACGGATAGAGGAAACACAAAATTATAACTGAAGAAAACAACGACTACAGTAATGGAGCTCATTTGTCTACCATTTGAGAAGAGTTAGCCAGGTAATAGTTGTGGATATTTACAGCCCATTTGTTCTAATCCTCTTTGAGCTTCAGAGGCTAGGGATCACGATTGTCTGTCCTACCTTTAATGGATGGACTTTAGTTGCAATGAATTAGTTGGCTAATGATTGCTTTGGTGAAATAATAAAGTGTAGCCTTGGGAATGAGGCTTTTATAGACCTTGAGGTGCAGAAACTGATTTACCTATTTGTCTAACAAGATTTCAAGAACTTGAAAAACGTTTTTTATGTGCATAAATAAGATAATTAATGTCATCAAAACAAAAATAGAGATAAATACATTCAAACGCTCGTCATACACACAGTGAAAATATAGGACTGATCGTTCACGTGAACAAAGGAAATTATTGTGAATAAAATTCACAATGCCATCTGTGACTTTACAAATCATGTAGCCTACATGTGATGGAAGCACATGGTACCGGTATTGCCAATTCACGACAGCTTTAACTCTGGAGTTTTCCCAATAGTACTTTATCGAGGACCGAAACTAAGTTCTTCTTCTTTTTTATTTTGTTATTTCAATCCAACCTTTTCCGTTTAGTAGTTATAATTTCCTTGTAATATTCCTTTATCATATCGTGTGTTCCGGCTTTCTTAACAGCATACTGTATATGCCCTACCATTTCCCACAATTTGCCAATAGCGCACGCTATACACACATTCAATAAACTAATTTGGTCTTAGTATGTGAGACAATGGACAATGATATTAAATAAACGCTGGTTCTTCAACGGAAGGGATGTACTGTACGACATCCTGTTCCAAATAAGTAGGGCAAAACTCTTGAACATTAACCTCAATAACCTACAAACGACTGGAGTAATCGAGCTAATACTTCTACTGTTTTTGTTAGTTATTATGGCTAGGGTTCACGATTTCTGGCATAACTATTTGGAACAGGACATATTCAAGCTCTCACGGCACGGTAGACTAACTGATTATCATATTCCCTTACCACTTAACTCGACACCGCGGTAACATTCTGGGAGTGTGTGGCTCCGGAAGAGAGGTGAGGAGGGCAAGGCGTCGACGGGGTGCCATGGTCGGGGGTTAAGTGGGGGGGTCGTGTGCCAGCTGTGATTGGTGGTGGTGTTGATAATTGTGAGAGAGAGAGAGAGAGAGAGAGAGAGAGAGAGAGAGAGAGAGAGAGAGAGAGAGAGAGAGAGAGAGAGAGAGAGAGAGAGAGAGAGAGAGAGAGAGAGAGAGAGAGAGAGAGAGAGAGAGAGAGAGAGAGAGAGAGAGAGAGAGAGAGAGAGAGAGAGAGAGAGAGAGAGAGAGAGAGAGAGAGAGAGAGAGAGAGAGAGAGAGAGAGAGAGAGAGAGAGAGATTTGCATAGATACTGTACACTGATCATACGTGCCTTACTATCCAAATAAGGTGGTCAAGACTTAATTCTAGTATAGGCAACAAACCCCTAAATAGAGGAACTGCAAAATAAATAACAGAGAGAGAAAGAGAGAGAGAGAAGGGGAGGGTGAGATTTAGAATAAGAGAGAAAGAGAAAGAAAGATAAACAGAAATAAAGAAAGAATGAAAGAGAGAAAGAGGTAGTTAGTATGAATCTATGTGTTGGTAAGAGTGTGAATAACTGAGACATAATTAACAAGTCTGGGTGAAACAGTGTACGGCTGAGAATGAGTGAGGGCAAAGCGATTTAAGCTAAAATTCGTGAGTGAGTAAGTTAATAACAATATTGAAAACAAATAATACCATCTCAGTCACGTATTGTGCTACACGTATTCGAGGAGAGAAACTGTATCCAACACCTCGTTCGTCAAATTAGCAGCATTATACAGTAAACAAGTTTGAGACGAGTAAACGCCCTAGCATCTGGCGTGTGATCGATGGTTTCTATATGAAGCCATCGCGCGAACAACATAACATAAACCTTTCCACGCGTGCTCATTAAGGGGGTAGTGGTTATCTTTTGGTCTGTTTATATATATATATATATATATATATATATATATATATATATATATATATATATATATATATATATATATATATATATATATATATATATATAAATATATCTATATATGCTATAGTAACCTCGCTAGACCTCCATCAAGCTTTAAAAAAACATCCCCTTGACTCCCCTTCAAGATATATTTGTAATTTTTTCGGTAGAAAAAATTCCCGGCCGAAGGCCGGTTTCTCCTAGAATTACAGGCTCGCTATCGCTCACAAGGAAAATATCGACTCATAAATGGCACAAAAGGTCTCTATTGACTAAGAAATGGAGCGAAACGTCTTAATATCGCCAAACTAATGAATCGAACATCTTAAAATCTCAAAGCTATTGGGATTAAACGTAAGGGATAAATAGCAACTACCTTCCCCTTAAGCTTGAGACTCATTATGGAAATTCCTGCTCCACCATTATCTCCTTCCAGCCCTTCCAAAATGTCCTAAGAACCTGTAGTTAGGGGCGGATCAAGTGGCTCACAGCCTAGTTTTTCAGAGGGATCGTTGAGTTCTTCCGGCATATGAATATTTTTTATTTTTTTGGCGGAAGAGAGGGATGCATTCCAGAAAGTCGGTGTTCATATGTAACAAACTTGTAACATAAAACGTTTTTGAATAATTTGTGTAAGCTCATTCGAACACGTAACTGGTCGAAATACTAATTATGTGTATCAGTTTTGTTACAAAGGGAGTACATGTGAACACACAATAGCTTTCAGTGTATGAATTTACTAGCAGGGTAAGAATGTTGTATACAATTTTATGGTGCATTGGTTGTCGTGAAGTAATGTTTGATGAGACTGCTGTAGTTACAATAAGCTTGTTCTATTGGTTGATACACACAAGTCAAAATAGTGTTAAGACTGATGTTTAAATATATCAGGGCTCTTATTCATTGGACTAGTAATGGCATAAATGCTACAACGGAAAGCGCTAGATCCAACCTCTGATGTATATTCCCAGTGAACAAAGAACACAAATACTCTCCAGAGTTCTATATGCAATAATAGGTTATTAAACTCTCAATAAATGTGCGTCTACTCTAGGCTTAATGTTATGTGAAAACAGCCTATTACTACCTATAACCGAAGGTGCTTGGTTATGGTATGCAAAGTAAGGTGGTAAGAGAAGTTACAGCTTACGTTACTTTAATCAATAAATGTCAGGCACTCCTGCATGAAAGAAAGTGCACTAAAGTACTTCAACACCAACAAGGAATCTTCTTTAAATGTTAGATGCTATCAAGATGTTCGAATCGGAAATGGAACCCAAAAAGGCAGGCAGCAGAACAATGCTCATGCAGGCTATGCACACAAAAAGGCAGGAGATATAATGCAGTCGGAGCCAAGAATATCCTAAACACTACAACAATAATAATCGCCACGACAATGCAGTATTCCTATCAACAAAAAGAGCCTAAGTCGTTTGTGTCTCAATACATCAAACTAGGCTTCGAAATGCGTGTGTAATCATAAACGGGTATGCATAAAAAGAGTAATTGGTTTAATATACTTAATGTCTACTATGACTGATAAAATCTAGCTAGAGTCAATGATACGAGATACTGGTGCGCATGGCATGCCGCATAGCCTAGTGCAAATCTCAAGTCTGTGCGCCAAATATTACGTTATAGGGAAGGGTAGCTCTCTTGAGAAACCTTAATACCGAAGTATTAAGCGTTCTCCTGGCGTACCTCAAAGACAAACAACGAGCTTAGAACAGTGCAGAATGGTATAGGCAAAAAGCCCTCATTCGTGCATGCTCTACTCTCAATGGCACACAGACTAGAATTTACCCAATCAACTCCAGTTCTCAGGTATGTCGTGCAGCTTTTAACTAAAGCCAGCACCCATCGGAAACAATACCTTATAGTATCAGACTCCTAGTCTAGCATTATCTAATCCAGCAGAACACTAATAATTATAGGAAGCGGTACTAAACAATATGAATGCCAACCAATGCTTCGTGATCAACTTATCTTAACAACTAACATACATTTTTTTTTTTTTTTTTTTTAAGAGACCATGAACGGAGGAAGGAAAAACACAGATAAAACAAAAAGGTCCATGTGCCTAAAGGCATCCTCCATTCATAAAATGTTTGTAACAACTGGATTTAAACATTTGTAGATTGTAAGTTTGTGGAAAGCAATTCGAGGGAAGTGAATTCCAAAGAGTAGTAGCTCTGGGGATAAATTAATTCTGATAAGCAAAAGTTCTGCATTGTGGAGGAGAAAGTGTAAATTCATGGGCGCTCTCAGCTGCCCTAGTTCTACGGGGAAAGATGTGGAGAGGCGGCACATTTGAAGCAAGTTCCTCGGAACAATTGCTGTGAAAATATCTGTAGAATAATGCAAGGGATGCATTGGGTTATATCAGACCTTAACGCACAATACAACTGGCCAGCATGAACTGATTATGCAGAGTTAACCAGAGGGGATATAATATTAATAAAAGGTGGTGAAAGGTATGGAAAATGAGAGAGATAGGCAGAGGAAAAGGTTCTCAGGTGCATAGAGGGGACAGGTATCAAAGGGATAAGAGGGATGCGTTCTAGAAACCAGATCTGAGGGAGAGAGTGGCGAGAGAGCTGTATATATACTAGCACTAGCTCGCACCGCGTAGACAAAGCGGTAACAATTCCTTCAGCCAATGACAAAGAAGCCAGCCAAACATGATGTCACCAAGCATGGTAAAAAACTCCTCCAACCAATCCCAGGCCAGCCAGCCGTGACGTCATCAAGCATGGCAAAAAACACTGCACGCCTCCTCTCACTCTGTTCTACTCTCTCTCTCTCTCTCTCTCAAATCCTATCATTACTACTTAATGATAAAACATATACTTTGCAATTAAATATATAAAGCCTTGACATGGGCGAAAACAAAGAGCCTTTCTGGACTGCCCATGACATGAGCTTTCATATGAAATAAAGCACACAATAATACATCAACTGTAGCCACATCCACTGCCCTGGCGATCCTAGTGAGTCACTGTAGGACAAGCCATGCGGTTCTAACGGAGTGGTTAACGTCACAATAGTGGAAGTTCTTGTCTAGCCATATTAAAGCCAAATTTAGGTAGAGAGTCCACGAAAACAATCATTGTGCGTAATATTTCTCAAGCCCACCGTCCACCTTCCTCCCACACTGTTTGCACACCAGGTGGACTGGCTGAGGTTGGGCAGGTGAGTGGGGCCAGGTAAGGTGCTTCGCCTTGTTTTTACACACGAAATATTCACTGGTGTGGATGGCATGTGATGGGTGAAATACAGCAATGTTTTGGGTGATATGTGTACACAGTGACTTAGAGTAGGTGTAACGTCGTAAAAAACTAAGGTGGGTGCTGTGAGGTCTATGACGTGGTGGTAGGTGTTTGGGGAGTGACGGCGACATTCAAGCTGACATAAAGCATCCCTCTGATATAAGATTGATTGAAATGGTCTACATGCTGAGTTATTCGGCCACCATATGCTACACACCACTTAAGGGGAGACTGACCGTTTGTTTGGTCTATTAATTAATTTATTCATATATGTTTTTAGTTTCCTCCCTAGACCTCCATCAAGCTTAGAAAAACACCCCCTAGACCCCCCCCCCCTTCAAGAAAAATTTGTAAATTTTTCTGTAGAAAAATGTTCCGCTCGAAGGCCGGTTTCTCTTAAAATTGCAGGCTCGCTATCGCTCGCCAGGAAATAATCGACACCTAAATGGCGTGTAAGATCTTAAAATTGACAACGAAATTGGGGCGAAAGGTGTTAAAATCGCCAAACTAATGGGCCGAACGTCTTAAAATCTTAAAACTAGTGGGGCTAAACATTAGGTAGAAGGGGGTCCAGAAAAACGGTCTGCTTCCCCTTAACATCGGCCTGTGAATGAGTAGGAAGTCAATCATATGACTGTGTAGATGAAATACCAACCATTCTAACTGCTCCATATAGGTGGAATAAAAAACTTCACTCGACCTTCTCCGTCCATCCGATCCCACCCAAGGATAGACCCATTTGTCTTCATAAATGTCAGAGTCAGTTTTCATGAAGGTTTCTGACTGACCGTTGCTCTCTGTTTACCAGCTGAACACAAGCCTTCAACCTATTTACAGTAGTCGCCATTTCGGTAGCATAGATTAAAAATATACTTAAATCTAAGTTGGTAATCATTTCTTGTTAATAATGCATATTAATTTGCTTTATTGGGTATCCGTTCGTGTACCTATCAGAATCTCGTAATATAGATAGAGCAGAACAGGAGGTAACCAACACTGAGCTTATAGATGAAAGTAAAGCATTGTTCTCTTGGATCTCTAAAATGTAGCTCCATATATTCGATTAGTTTAGACTGTCTACATCTATTTACAAAATGTGTACACAGGTATCCCAGCTACATATTTTTCAGGTGAAACTAGATCCCCAAGTGTTTTATGTAAAACAGTAAAAAACAACACATTCCACGTTATGTATATTCTATATGCTGTAAGTTAATGGTCAACCCACATATATTTTTGCTTAAATATTAATACCCACTTTATTGTATAAATGACAATATCACTATGGAGCTACTTGGAGTAATTAATGTTGATATTGTTATTACTTAAGGATGACAATGGGTAAATGTATTTTGGTAATGGTCAAGTAACTGTTAACGCATACATCTGTTGCGATATAAGTTCCCCCACAAAATTAGTGTATTAATTAGTTATTTAAACCACATTTGAACATAACTTGATAACCATTAACACGATGTCTCGAGTCAGAATTGTTTAGTAGATATCATAATGATTTGCCAGGTGATAAAAAGGTCCAGGTTTCCTTTATTGTATCTTGTCAATCATTTCCATAAGAAGTATTGCATGCATATTATTTCATGTACCACTTATCAGACCTCCATACGATAATTTGGATACCAGCAGTACAGCTTATCGATTCCTAAACAACTCATTATGTTATCTTTATTTGCATGCAAATAATATTCATACTTTAAATTACATCTCATGACAACAAAATGTATTATACATTTGACATAGCATTAAATATTACTGCTAAAGTTTATATATCTGTGATCAGGATAAATACAACTTGTTGTAAATATATATCTACCTTTCTATCGCTTTACAATATGGAGAGTCTGGGTGTCATCGTGTTCTTCCCAGCAAATCCCCACAGAATGATAAAGTGTGAGACCCCGTACAGGTAGAGTAATAATGTAGGAGTGTCTGAGGGCGGGGCCCGGGCCAGGAGGAGTTGTCAGTCGGTCGGTGATGGCGGCGGTGGAACTCCAATAATATACCGCCTCTGAATGTCACCGCAGGTAGAGACAAGGAAGGGCAGCTATAATTTATGAAAGGCAGGTCTCTCATCCTTGTGTATTATGTGAGCCGAGCGGTGCACTGTGGAGCCGTGTAGACTTGTTGCTCGTACATTATTTACAAGTAGAAGGTCAACAGACATCAAACTGATATACATTCTATACTATAGTTGATTATCAAGTAGTTACCTCCGAAAAAAAGTTAGACGGAGGTTATAATTGTGCCTCCGTTTGTTTGTTCGTTAGTCTGTAATCAAGATATCTCAAAAAAGTTATGAATCGGTGTTCATGAAAATTGATTAGTAGACAGGATATGCGCCAAGGAAAAAGTTATTCTATTTAGGAGGTGATCGGTAGAGCGTATACCATCGCCAGCGTAGGCGGCTCACAAAGTTATGAACCGATATTCACAAACTTTTGTGGGCGTAATTATACTATGCGATAAGGATGAAGTGATCGCATGTAGGAGGCGATCGGTGGAGTGTATACCTCTGCCAGCGTAAGCAGAGGGATGAACTCTCCTGAGTTCCCTTCTAGTTCTGAATTACAAACGATTGCTTCTTGCACAAGGCACGTTTTCAATTATTTTTGTTATTACACGTTCACAGAGGTGTTTGTTGCTTTCAGTTAGGAACAGTGAAGTATGACATTGACCTTTATTACAAACAAAATACAAATACATAAAACAACGCATAGTAGTTTCATTATAATTATGATTATTATAATTAGTATTACTATCATTATTTGTATTATTGCTTACATGAATAATGTTTGCATACGTACTTATGCATTCATTTATCTTCTAAATCTATTACAGTTACTTGTATTCATTGATTTCAAAGACCTCCCCATTAAGAATCTGGGTGAGGTTAGCCAGTGATGAGTCTTACATGATCGATGGCTGGGTTATCATGACGTATTTTAGAGGCTCCCAAAGTTCACCCACCTTGTTGATGTTGCTCTTGGCATGGCTGATGAGGGGCCAACTGTAGAGGTGCGCTATCTGGCGTGTGTGAGTGAGGTACAGTCGGCGAAATCTCCAACTGGCCCGGGTCTTCTCTTATTTATGGTATTTAAGATTCTTACAATTGTGAAAATGAGAAATTAAATAGACAGGAATGCATAAGCTAATGGGTAGGTTCAGTATGTATGTTTTGTTTGCAATTACTATATTTTATTACTGTGCAATAATATTAATATGATTAGCACTGTAAATCTTGTTAACTACATTGTAAGAGAGCATGGGTATAAAAAGAGTACGAACACGTTGTATACAATTGTTGGTTATATTGATGGTGATATACCATTTTAGTTTTGTATACTATGAGCGTATTACCACCAATATACCTTTACTGTATATGGGTATTACTAGTATGAACACTTTTAATATTCTCTCCATACCATATTATTCTTACAGTGTAGGGCGTGTGGTAGTATGTGGTAGTATGTTACGACAAATGTGAAACACACAAAACTTCGTAACTTTTTTTATAATTATAATTAAACTGGAAAGTGTGAAAAGGAACACCTTGAGATGGTTTGGCCATATGGAACGTATGGGAAGCGAGAGAATGACTAAGAGGGTGTACGAGAGCGAGGTGGAAGGACAGAGGGAGAGGTAAATCGAAAGGGAGGTGGAAGGATGGAGTGAGGAAGTATATGGATGAAGGTGGTGCTGGTTGGGAGGAGGGGCGTCGACTGACTGGGGACGGGTACATGGGGCGGTTCGTTCGTGGCCTCCTCTTCGGGGATCGCTGCGTCAGGCAATGGATAGATAGATAGATAATCAAGCATCTTGTTATGATACCTACCTTATAGGGGATCATGTGTGCATGCTCTGATTTACCTTGATAATTAATCAACTAAAACTCCCAATATTTTATCCTATCTCATACAACATTATGTTGCTCAGTTTATTATGATATTAGTATTTGATTTGTTTTCAATAATTACGTTAATCATTCAAAGTTATTTCAGACATTAAGGTGCTACATCATTGTATAAAGGTCGTATTTTGTCTTCCAATATTTGTTTTCCACTTTAACTCCTGTACCCCCCACGGACCTGCCTAGACCTTTCCATGACCGTAAAATTAGCGAGGCCTTTCGGGGAGGTCCTTGGGTCGCTGCACTCGACCACTTTCCCTACACCAGTCTCCACCCTACAGGAACGGTCATGCTCAAATGCTGTGTTCTATTCTCGAGTTTGTATTTGTATACGGCGAAAATATTGATCACTAAATAGCAGATTTTTCAATGATTAATTAAAACATCAAATGTTTCTTTTCTTTGCATTCATTTCTTGCCAAGTGTTCATAATTAACAACATATTTGGCTGTAAAATCGGCATAATAGTCAAGCAATCAAGAGTGGGACAAGTCAAATTGCCGTAAAACATAAAAAATAAAAATAAAAACACAGATTTTAACTTCACAACTTGAAATATAATCCTCCCTACCGGGTATAGGAAAATAATACACTAAACAATCTGATCAAATACGAACACAGTGTTTGTGTTCATGTGCGTTAAGGGGGCCCACCTCGCTTTTCTTTCTCTTTCTATCCCTCTCTCTTTGGCTTGTATCCATTCGGCCCCATTAAACCTACTGTTTTAAGACGTGCACCTCCATCCAAGTGTGAAATATTTTCCTGGCGAGCGGTAGCGAGGTAGCATGTATATATATTTTTGTTTGACAGCTAGCTAAATTTGTAATTTTTTTCGATAGAAAAATGTCTCCGGCGAAGCCGGATATCTCCATACAATGCTGGCTCGCTATCGCTCGCCAGGAAGAAATCGATACCTGGATGGGGATAAACGTCTTAAAACAGTTGGCTGAATGGGGCCGAATGGATACAAGCCAGAAAAAGAGAGAAAAGGAGAGAAAGATAAAACAAAGCAGGTGAACTTCCTTAAGAACATGTAAGCTTCATTTTAGAAGCGAAATACAGTATATACATTTGAACTATGGAGGTAGGACGTGACTGTTAGGCATGGCTGAGCCTCCATAATGCCTCTATTTAGACAACGCCCCTTCATTATCCGACAACATTCTTCTGCCACGTCAGGAGTCCCGCCGGTCCAGTGAACGGTGATGTGTGTTGACGGCGGTCCGGATGGAGGCCCAACCATTCTCTCCAGTTTAGTGAGTGATGTTGCCAGATACAATCGGTGAAATATGAATACTAGTCCTGTCCAATTGACCAGTTGCAATTCTCTGGCAATAATGAAGATGGAGTTGTAATTGTCGATATTAAGCAGAATCAACAACTAGAAGACGGTCGAATTAAAGTTTAAAATACATAAAAACAAAGTCAACTTGCTATCTATCCATAGCAAACCCATAATAAATATATATTAATGTATGGTTGGCTTAATCATAATGTACAGCAAGTCACATATTGTATGTCAACTATCCCAAATCTAAGCTATACTGCGGTAAGCAGCAACTACTTTATATATTTGTTCCTGCTGTAGGTGGAGTTGGGTGGGTATCAGCGACATTTTACCCTCCAATTAGCTATGCTCAACCATGGCTAATTGAACAAGGGCATATCGGAAGGAAAGGATGGTGTAAATTGGTAGCACAATGGGAACTAAGCAAATTAACATGACATAAATGACGCTGGTAATAATGGAACACAATGGGCGGTGCAGGGATTCTTTTCAGGTTGATTTAACCAGCTCAGCTAAACCACTCAGTGTATATTAGTATTGTTAAATGGTGCCCCTGAGACAGTGGCATCTTACTATTATTCTTTTTTGTTTTCATTTTTTTTTCTCTACTAAATTTCCTCATTTTAAAACATGTGGGAAGGGTGCTGCCAAACCTAAGTCGAACGAAGAGAGAATAACTGAGTGATAAATGGTGAGGAAAGTCAAAATCCCATTCAATTTTAAAAGATCATTATTTGTTTCTACTTATTTCCACTTCAGTAAAGTTTATAATATGGTGGTTTGAGTAGAATTACTTGACGGACGATTGCTTAATGTGTTATGTTCTCTCCACCAACTAACTTTACTCCTAAACTCGATTAATGATGCAATGTTTAATAATAGGGTAAAGTTAGGGACGTACGTTAAGCTGAGCATTGTCACAACGCTTGTGTTTTGTCAGTACCTTTTTAATTTTACAGAAGGTAACCATATTATCCAGAATACGAGGCCATTGCTCCTCAAAAACGAGGTCACCTGTCCATTTCCTCCAGGTTCCTATTTGATGGACATATGTCGAACCCGGAAACATTCGCTTTATGAAGAAATTCAGACTAAATAACGCCACAGTAATTCATAGACTAGATACAGGTAATTGCATGAATTATATTGAAGCTAATTTGATTGAATGTGAAACCCATACCGTCAAACGTAGGTGCTTCGAATCTGCTCATATATTACTGAACAACACTATTAATTTAAATACAGGTTTCTTCTCTCTAGCCAAACCTCTTGCATTAATGTTAACAAATTGAAAACCAGGGTAATTCATTAATAATAATTTTTTATGTTGTTGAGTTTCTGTTGTTTCCTCTTGGCACTGGATATTATAAGCCTGACTGTACCCCACTTTTATGTTATTCCTGAAGAGCCGTGTCTGGCGAAACGTTGAATAAACTTGGGTCCTACTCTGCATTTGTATGTTGATGATGATGATGATGATGATGATGCAGTTTTTACCACCATACACTCCCTGCTGAATAGCAAGGCTAGGGTGGGTGCCCTGATGAATCAGGGACTTAGTGACTAGTTGCCACAGATTGCTAGACCGCGCCGTTCACCAACAGCACTGACATCTGCCAATAACTCACTGGCTGGCCCGAGGCTCGAACTGTCAACCTCACGGTTAGCAGGCGAACGCTCTACCAATCGAGCTACGGCTAGGAACCCTATTATACTGATTATACATTAACCTCTTCTTAGTATATGTAGCTTAACTTAAGTTGCACAGATATATACAGTATATATATATATCATATCAATAGAATGGATACTTTTATTAAATTATCTACGTAGGCAAATTCTGTTTTTAACCCTTTATTGTAGTCTAGTAATCGTAACATGAACATTAGAAAAACATGCAAGACAACATTTTGAGCCCAGCAACATGGACATTAGGTAACATGCTGTAGATAACATGTGGACAGCATAAAATACACAATAAAAGAGACACTGTCAGTTTTTACAGTGCTCTCTTCTTACCAGTGTATATACTGTATATACATACAAATTATCATGGCCTTCTAAACTGGTCGGTCACTAACAAAATACGGGATATAATTTTAAGGGGAGACTGACCGTTTGTTTGGTACATTAATTAATGTATTCATATATTTGTTTATTTTCCTCCCTAGACCTCCATCAAGCTTAGAAGAACGCCCCCTACACCCCCCTTCAAGATAAATGTGTATATTTTTCGGTAGAACAATTTCCCGGCCGAAGGCCGGTTCCTCTTAAAAATGCAGGCTCGCTATCGCTCGCCAGGAAATAATCGTCTCCTAAATGGCATGAAAGGTCTTAAAATTGACAACGAAATGGGACAAAACGTCATAAAATCCCCAAACTAATGGGACCAACGTCGTAAAATCTCAAAACTAGTGGAGCTAAACATTAGGGAGAAGGGGGTCCAGAAAAACTGTCTTCCTCCCCTTAAGAGAGAGAACCAGAGCATCATTAAGTATTCCGAGTCTGTATCCCAGCTTAACGACTAATTTAAGTGTACGAATTTTCCTGGATGTCAAGTTAATTAGGCACTCCGTATAATGTACCTGACGCGGCTTGATATACTGAGCTGCATACAGTTCCTCATTAGCAGTAGGCCTTAAGATTATCCTAGTAAATTAGAGAGACTTGTGGTTTGTGATATAATAGGCTAGATTATCGAGTCTAGCGAACGTATAATGTTTAGAAAAAATAAATATGCATTTTAGCTGTGTTCATTTGTTTATTATTTATGTATTAATATAATTATATATATATACCGGTATATATATATATATATATATATATATATATATATACATATATATATATATATATGAATTATTGGAACAACTTAATCATGTGCCATATGTCAGTAAATAACAAGTTTCTTAAGATTCTAGCAATCCTAATATGGAGAAAATCTGATGACACAGAAATTATGAATATTTTTGCAAATGTTATTGACGTATGTTATTTCTGATTATGAGTGTACCTGATTATTAAGACAATTATAAGTGATATACTTAATTAGTGTTTTATCTTTGATTGATGTTTTGAAGTAAGTTTTTCACTGCCCTTAGATTGTAAGTGTCTTGAAAACTATCATTTAATTATCATTCAACTGAATAGTTTCTGTAGTTCCAATGGAAGGTAGAAGAAAGCAGAAGGCAAAAGAAGGAGGCGTTTATTTGGAGAATGTTAGGAATAGTACTTTTCATTAGTTCCCTTCAGTGAATTATTAGCAAGGTTTTGCCAATAATAGTCTATTATTGTCTTGAATCTAGGAATTATGTTTGATCACTTTTGTTTGGAGTGTTACCGATGCCATTTAATTAACGACTAAATCAATATAAAGTATCTTATTATATTTTGATTACATTTTGTTTTCCGTTTCGTTTCTTTAAGCTTTTTCTGTTATCGGAAACTGGATACTGAATACATATTTGAGGGTTAGTAAAAGAAGATAATCTGATAATAATATTTCATTTAAGAAAATCATATTGTTCTTTATTCACCCGTTGCTGTGCCGATGTACTAATGTTTTTTATTATATATATATATGGCAAACGTTACAATTACTTAAGGGGACAGTGGCTGTTTGTTTGATCTATTAATTCATTTATTCATATATGTTTTTAGTTTCCTCCCTAGACCTCCATCAAGCTTGGAAAAACAACCCCTAGACCTCCCTTGAAGATAGATTTGTACATTTTTCGGTAGAGAAATTCCCCGGCCAAAGGCCGATTCCTCCTAAAATTACAGGCTCGCTTTCGCTAGCCAGGAAAAATTCGACACCTAAATGGCACGAAGGGTCCTAATATTGACAAAGAAATGGGGTGAAGGGTCATAAAATACCCAAACTAATGGAATCAATGTCTTAAAATTTCAAAACTAGTACGGCAAAACATTAGGGAAACGGTCTCTCCCCCTTACTTTCCTTTAAAATAGTTAGCTAAAGCATCTGGGAAACCATAAGGCATAACACGTGTCAAAATCACAATACCATCAAGTTAATGAATCCATTGTTTTATCGACCAAAACAGAAAATATCGGACTATTAACCCTTTCTCTACCAGCGAAGTTTGTTACATTTAACTCTAGCTATAATTAGGCGATTATATGTAGCTTACGAAGGATCTGTGGTACTGAAAAGGGTTGATTGAGATAGTTTGAAGCCTTATAATTGCTAGAGATCCTTCCTGAACTGAATAAAATTGATTAGTAGTAGCCAGAATACAATACAAAGGATGTCGACGGTACAGAAGGGGTTCATTCTGAGGCCTAAAAATAACATCCAGTTGAGAGATAATTTAAATATGCATATCCTGTAAAATAAATAAATCCCTACACTAATAAAATGCAATTATCGATACAAGTGATATGTTTAGTGGAATAGTTGTAATTAACTAAAAAATAGTCTCAACACCAACGAATATAACATCAACTCAGAATCCTTGTCTAGCCATCCGTACTGAAAAATATTACAGAAGCCGAATCAATGTTAAGGGGAGATGGGCCGTTTATTTGGGTCTATTTATTCATTTATTCCGATATTTCTTAGTTTCCTCGTTAGACCTACATCAAGCTTAGAAAAATACCCCTAGACCCCGTTTCAAGATAAATTTGTAAATTTTTCGGTGGACAAATGTCCCGGTCGAAGGCCGGTTCCTCTTAGATATCGGGCTCGCTATCGCTCGACGGGTAAAATTGACACCTAAATGGCACGAAAGGTCTTAAAATTGACACCTAAATGAGGCGAAAGGTGTTAAATTGCCAAACTAACGGGGGCTGAACGTCATATAATCTCAAAACAAATGGGGCTTAACAACGAAGTAGAAAGGGGACCAGAAAAACGACCCATCTCCCCTTAAGCTAGGGTCCAATAATCCCATAGGTTGGAGGGACGCCACCATCCCCTTACACACATTCCTGGATTACTGTCAGATGGTTGTGTTGATTAAGCCAGTATCACACATAGTTTTTTATAGTCAACATTCGATGAACAACATTTTTCTGGCAACATTTCTGGACTATTTTGCACTGGTATCGGAAACTAGATTGATGGTGGATGAATTTAGCCAACCAATATGCTTTAGATGTCCACCTCATAAGCTGCCATATCAGTGATAGGGTAGGCCACACCTTGAGCCCAAAATTTTCAATGGAATTTCGATTTTTTTCTTTCTTCTTAAAATGTTCCTTTGGTCAAGAAGAACATGTGGAACCATATTTAGTGTGCAAAAAGGTATCTACCCCCCCCCCCCCCCCACCACCACCACCAGCCATAAATAGGCCTACCAGCTGGATGTTCAACACAACAGTAGTGCAGTAGTACCCCTTTCCGATGATTCAGCTGCTTAGGACCCCCAGCGGTGAGACGAAAAATCGTCGGTAAAGGCCAAACAAAAATAAATAAATAAATAAATAAATAATAATGCAAAAAATATAGCTATAAGAAAGATAAATATCAATAAATATGAAAAAATATGATATCTATGAATATCCATGCATATATATATATATATATATATATATATATATATATATATAAATAATGTCATATGTCATGTTATGTCTATCATAACATTATGAAGTACAAAACCACAAATTTCAGAATCCAGTCTAAATAGTAAAATATTATAAAATATAATAGTTTACCATGAAATTCGCAGTTATTTCGTTTTCTCTTATAGAGCGTGCGCAGAGAAAACGATAATAAGAGGAGTAACTGAATTTTTTTTCCGCCAAAACCACTAAAATGAATGTTAGAAATGGAATCTCCTGTAACTTTTAATTACATACCTTCTAGCCCCTCTGCCACGAGTATTTATTGACTTATATATGTATAATGATGCACCCATATGCAACACACCTATATAAGTAACAAGTCATGGTAAAATTGCGTTTTCTATTCATGGGACCGAACTTTTGAACATAATATAGGAAATATTTCGAGAATTCATGAATTTAATTATACGATAATGCACAAAAATAATTTTGGGCACTTTATATTAATGAAAACCGTGATATTATAACGACTCTTTGTGTAATATGTGGTTTACCAATGCCTATCCACGTTTCAAGAGGTTTTAATATGAAATTGGGAATTTTAATTGAAAAACAACATTAATTAAATAAAAAATAAAAAAAAATAAAACAAAAAAATTCGGTGAACATATAGAGGATAGTACTACTAACTAATATAATAACAAACATATTTAAAAAACATAAAATTAAGGGGGTTTTAGGATTTTTGAAAGATTGGGGGTGTCAAGGTGTGGCCTCCCTTTTAAGTATAAATGTTGAGTGAAAAAGTGCTCGTGTGATACCAGCATTACTGTGTGAAGGGCTGACCAATCTTCGGTATGGTCATTATTAGGTGTGATAACTGTTCTTATGGGGTGATTAAGTGTTTAACGGGAGGCTGGCCGTTTGTTTGATCTATTAATTCATTTATTCATATATTTTGTTTAGCTTCCTCCCTAGACCTCCATCAAGCTTAGAAAAACACCTCCTAGACCCCCCTTGAAGATAAATTTGTAAATTTTTCGGTAGAAAAATGTCCCGGCCGAAGGCCTGTTCCTCATAAATTTGCAGGATCGCTACCGCTCGCCAGGAAATAATCGACACCTAAATGGCACAAAAGGTCTTAAAATTGACAACGAAAGGGGGTGAAAGGTGTTAAAATCACCAAACTAATGGACCGAACGTCTTATAATCTCAAAACTAGTGGGGCTAAATATTGGGGAGAAGGGCGTCCAGAAAAACGGTCTGCCTCCCCTTAACCCATTCTGTACCGGCGACGTCTGTTATGTTTTATTCTAGTTATCAGATGATTGTGTTGATTGTTACTGACGGGGTGGCCAGGCTTCGGTATGGTCATTATTAGGTGTGATAACTGGTCTTATGAGGTGATTGGGTGCTTAATTAACCTCTTCTGTATCGGCGACGTCTTTTATAGTTTATTCTAGCTGTATTGGTGGAGTTTTCTGGGTTTGGATATATTAATTCACATACACCACACACAGACAGAGTAGTTCGGATTGCAGGGCAAGTGAGTGGGGGAGGATGAGAAGGGGTAGGTGGTGTGGGGATTGGTATTGGTGATGGCGAGGGCCTAGCTATAGTGTGTGAGGGAGTCCTGGGGGACTCGGAGGAGTCGGGTTGCTTGAACTCCTCGTCCTCCATGGCCCTCTTGTGCACTGCGGTTCCCTTCATATTGTGGGGCTTCAAGGTCCTTTTCCTGCACTGACCAGTCCCTAGCCCTGAATGGCACAGCCTACACCCTCTTCCCCCTGATGTTTGAGTCAGGGTCCCTGGGCTCCCCTATAGGTTATGGTTGACTATGGTGTTAGGCGGTCCCCCTGTAATAGGGGTGTCTCTGGTGATAGCTGTCCCCCTGGTATCTGAAAGAGGTGTGGTCCCCCTGTAATAGGGGTGTCTCTGGTGATAGCTGTCACCCTGGTATCTGAAAGAGGTGTGGTCCCCCTGTAATAGGGGGGTCTCTGGTGATAGCTGTCCCCCTAGTAACTGAAAGGGGTGTGTCCCCCTGTAATAGGGGTGTCTCTGGTGATAGCTGTACCCCTGGTATCTGAAAGAGGTGTGGTCCCCCTTTAATAGGGGTGTCTCTGGTGATAGCTGTCCCCCTAGTAACTGAAGGGGGTGTGTCCCCCTGTAATAGGGGTGTCTCTGGTGATAGCTGTCCCCCTGGTATCTGAAAGGGGTGTTTCCGGGTGGATGGGACTCGATAGCCTTAGCGGGCAACCTATCTAGGGGAAAAAACCCTACACAAATTACCGATGGGCGACACGCTAATCGCACTTACAGGTGGCGATTGTTATAAGATATATATATATATATTTAGACGATTTAATTCAGCTTAAAAATGGCCTCGAGCACGTAGCAGGCTTTGAACTATCTCACTTAACCATTGCTACTGCCACAGATCCTTCTTAAACTGCAAGAAATCGTCTAAAATAGTTAGAATAGAATTAAAAAGACGTCGCCGGTGCCGAAGGGGGTCAAGAAAAATGGTGGCAGGCTAAACTATAATGAGTACACTAATATAAGCGGCTTTTCCTTTTACTTAATAAGGAAGAGCATGATTAGACTTATTGTTTTATTGATTTGATCGCATTTCTGCATAACATATTAATCAGCGAGGCTTAAGTATATTAATGTTAGTCACATTTCTAAGCAGCATATTGACACCAGAAAATCGCAAAGTCTATGCTCTATCATTATACCAACTCACATCTGTCCTGCTATGTGTTCTATTAATCTACCAATCACCCCATCACTCGCCACAAACCTAACCACCTCCCACGGTTGTTTTTACTATCGAGGAAAAACTAGATTGTAGAACCTTTCATATACAGCAAAAAATAAAAATAAAATAAACATTCTATTCAACATTAATATGCAAAACAAGGAGGGGATACCATCGCCAATATACGGGCTACATTATTATATATTTTATTAGACTATTAATTTTCATGTTTTTTCTTCAGATAAAGTAATGTTCGTATATTTATAATTACATAAATAATTAAGACTTTTAACGGCCAGGTTTTCTTTAAATACATTCATAATAGATTTAAAACAATCTGTATTATAAACATTGATTTACTATATATAATTAGGCCAGATAACTCCAGTCTAGCCTCTTGAAACTCAGAAAGGGTTGGAGAAAACAGTCTGTAATTATCTATACCTATTCATTGGTTGAATCTTCCCAAATGGTAGAAATAACAGCTCAATTATCGAAGTTTTTGGGGGGATATGAGAGGTTGGTGTAGAGATTTCTAGCCTACCTATATTGAACAAAGTACAGTATACAAATGACTCCAAAACAGTGGCGTGTATACAATCAGGCGCTAAATTGCTCGTGTGGCTGCAGTTTTTTTAGGACAAGTCACCTTCGACCAAAATAAACTTAGAAAGGCAGACAGAATGAATATAAACACCATGTGAGGAGAAGCACTTTATTGACTACCTAAAGTGCTCCTCCTCACATGGTGCTTAAAGTCAACTTCCCTCCGGCCACAAACTTTCTTCTCATGTTCCCTAAGTGACCCTTGTAAGCGGTGTCATAATATGGTCGTGGTAGATCAATTAACAGATAAGAGAGCCGTATTGGTGGTAGACGTCGATGGTGATGCATGGAGTGTGAGGGGCGGCGGCGGTCCACAAAGACTAGAGAGACCGATCGATCGATTATCCCCCGGCCGCGACCCGACCAGATACTTACCGCACAATATGGGGATAAGAGGTTTCGATGGATTAAGGGGAGGTTTTTAGTGTGTTCCCTAGACCTCCATCAAACTTAATATTACACCCCCCTAATTGGCCCCCTTTTAAGATAAATTTGTAAATTTTTAAGTAGAAAATATCCCGGCCGAAGGCCAGTTCCTCTTAAATTACAGGATCGCTATCGCTCGTCATGAAAACAATCGACACCTATATGGCACGAAAGGTTTTAACGTTGACAGAAATGGGGCTACAGTTCGTAAAATCGCCAAAATAATAGGGAGAACGTCTTAAAATATCAAAAGTAATGGGGCTAAACATGAGGGAGATAGGGGTAAAAACAAAATTCCTCAAGTGGAAATCTCCCCTTAACTCTGGTCTATGGGGCGCTCGAAGAATGTAACTCCAATCTGGCCACACTTACGAACGGATGGTAAACATAAATGAAGAAAAACAATAAATATGATCAATGATTGCTAATCCGACAAATGCAATTGACATTTTGCGAGTTCCAGGCTATATGAAATTTGAAGACGTACCCAATGTTATTAAAGAAATGCAACATTAATATAGGGCTCTGATGGACAAAAAGTTATGTTGAATTAGATTTTATGTATCTATAAATGTATTACAACCGTATTTTAGCTAGTAATTCTTCTAAATATCGATGTCTACAAAACGAAACTCGCAAGTATTCAATTATAGAGAGTCATTTTTTCAGTATGTGGTAAACCGCAAACTAGATGTGGCTTATTTGGATAAAACGTGTTATAGTTTCTTCATCGTCATCGAGTGATTTGCAAATTTTTAGTCGTTAAGGGATGATTAATGCTATGGAATGTTCGTGTCTAAATACCCTTGACTTTATATAACTAAATAGGTGGTCTCATGGGAACATTAAGGGTCAGAATACATGCATGTTTTCAAGATTGAGTAGAAGAGCACAATAGCCACAACACGAAAACAGTTGTTTGCGTTTTTGAAACAGCTATTTAACACAGTGATATCTGATGCGTGTATAATATGTTACAAAATGTAATTTGAATTTGTCCATGGTATAATCATGTAACAAACAATTTTAACATAGTCATTGGCACGTGATGTGAAAAATATCGAATGTTGAGCTACAGTTTACTGATAAATATATAATTTTGCAAAAATGGAAAAACACATATGATGTATACAGCAATGCAACAAAAAATCCAGTGACATGGTGTAATGAAAAAGGTACACAACAAGAAAGACTCTTACAATAGACCACCCTCAAAGAGTTTGCATATTGATAATCTCCACACTTGCCTTAAAGCCACTTTTGATACCGTTGTGCTATAATTTATAAACCTCGTTTAAATTTATTAATACTTGTTATCTTCTAAAATTAATTAATACTTTTTATCTTCTAAAAATACCTTCGATGTTTGGTGCTAGTGGGGTTGGTGGTGTTCTTGGTGAGGCAACCGATGAGAGGAGCTTAGGATAAATCACACCTTCTCCCTCATGTTTAGCCTAATTCGTTTTGAGATTTTAAGACGCTTGGCCCGTTAATTTTGCGATTTTAAGACCTTTTGTGCCATTTAGGTCTCGATTTTTGTAATGGCAAGCCATAACGAGCCTGTAACTTTAGAGGGCGGTACACATTTATCTTGAAAAGGGGTCTAGTGGGGTGTGATTTAAAGCTTGATGGAGGTCTTGGGAACAAACTAATAACCACCCCTTAATACTTTTATCTTCAAAATAGCTTTCGATGTTTGGTGCTCGTGGTGATGGTGGTGCCCTTGGTGATGAGAGAAGCTTAGCATAAATCACATGATCACTAGTTTTTCTGCACAACCATACATTTCTGTGCTATTCTAGTTAAAGGGAGTTTTTTTTTCGGGCCCACCTTCTCCCTCATGTTTCGCCTCATTGTTTTTTTTTAGATTTTTAGACGCTCGGCCCAATAGTTTGGCGATTTTAAGAATGTTCGCCTCATTGTTGTCAATTTTAAGACCTTTCGTGCCATTTAGGTGTCGATTTTTTCATGGCAAGCGATAGCTAGCCTGAAATTTTAGAGAAACCGGCCTTCGGCCGCGAAATTTTGCTACCGAAAAGCGAAAATATAGATTTTATATTTTTCAACTCTAATATGTTTAAATTTGGATGGAATAATTGCAAAATAATTGGTAAAATTTTGCATTTGTATTTATTTATTATTATTTTCAATTTGTTAAATTTTGTATTTTAATATAAATAATTCGCATACAAAAATCCTATGTCCGAAGTAGTCTTGGCAAGCACAATCAGATTTACGGATAATTAGTACGAAGCTATTATTAGAACGCGATAAATATACATTACTGTTCGTATAACTAGCTATTAGTTAGAGCAGGAAATAAGATCTGCACTAAAGTTACGATCAACTTGTTTGCAAATTGTTGCAAACATAACTAAAGTCAACAGCATACAAATTGCGTCTCTTGTTAATGTTAATGGCACTGTAATGAGCTCTTTGACACTCCGCATTCAGGCGTATCATTCCCTCAGTAGCATAACAGTGTATAGAGTATATTCATGCAATATATAAAACAAACAAATTATCTTTACTCTCAATAGCACTAGGAAGGAAAAGGATCTGAAAGAAAGAACGTCTAGTGGAAAGTAACAGTGGCAGTTGAGTCAGGCCACCAGACCCCATGATATACGTCGTGTGATTTACGTGTGTGGGGATAATGTATATCTGTCTGTAGGGGTAAGGATATATGGGAGTCAGAGGCAAAGATAAGAATGTGATGAAGATAGATGGCTATTTCGCAGACGCCAAGGGTTCAGAGGTTCAAGGATACGAATAATACGAAAATTAACAGATACACTTTGTGAACCAATATGTACAGTCTAACTTGTGAATTCTTAGAACTCTTGAAGTATCCGCATATGACTCGCTAGCAAATTAACCGCTGCTGTACCGGCGACGTCCCTTTTCATTATATTCTGGCAATTATTAGATGGTTTTATTCAGCTTTGGAATGATATTTACCAATTAAAATGCTACAGACTATCTCAATTATTGTGTTTAGCTACCATATATCCTTCCTAACATCATAACATCGTCTAAATAAATATGACATCGAATGCATAAGACGTCGCTGGTACAGAAGGGGTTAATCAGATAGAAACCAATGATTTATGATTTGTTTGTACATACCATATCGTCCAGTCTCTATCAGTTGCAGCATACTTCCTAATCGTTTTTCATTTGCAATGCCATAGATAACCTAAGCATCACTTGTGTTGAGGACATTTTTATAAAAGGTAACAATTTAACTTGAAGACACAGTGTAGTAATAATATTCAGAAAATTACTGTGTACAGATTAGTCTAAATTTACACACATGAAATACACTGAGCCTTAATGACCATAGGCAAATTATATGGGTATGATTATCGACGTATGTGGAGGTCGGCAGTGAACAGCAGAACTGATGAACGCTAGGTCTATACCAATTAGTCTCCTAGAAGGGTCCAGCACGCAGGGACATTATACACAAATTAAGGGGAGGCAGACCGTTTGTCTGGACCCCCTTCTCCCTAATGTTTAGCCCAATAGTTTTGAGATTATAAGACGTTCGGCCCATTAGTTTGGCGATTTTAACACCTTTCACCCCATTTTGTTGTCAAATGTAAGACCTGTCGTGCCATTTAGGTGTCGATTATTTCCTGGCGAGCGATAGCGAGCCTCCAATTTTAAGAGGAACCGGCCTTCGGTCGGGACATTTTTCTACCTAAAAATTTACAAATTTATCTTGAAGGGGGTGTTTTTCTAAGCTTGATGGAGGTCTAGGGAGGAAGCTAAAACAAATATATGAATACATGAATTAATAGATCAAACAAACGGCCAGCCTCCCCTTAAGATGAATGAAGAGAGAGGTGCTAGTGAAACCTTGTAGTGAGAGAGATAAGAGAGAATTAAGGCGGTGTCGCACGAGCTCAGCAATTGTAGTCTCACAGCTACAGAATTCAACTTATATCAGAAATAATCCAACTAACATAATCTATATTAAGTCTAGTTTCCGAATCCAATGTGAAAAAAGCCTCAACACATTACGAGAAAAAACTTGCTCATCGAAAATTGCCAGAAAAATCGTTCGTGTGACAACGGCCTTACATCAGAATACTTCATGACCAAGGACCGGTTAAGGGAGCCCACCTCGCTTTTTTTGTCTTTCTCTCCCTCTCTCTTTGGCTTGTATCCATTCGGCCCCATTCAACCCCTGTTTTAAGGCGTTTACGCCTATCCAGGTGTCTATATTTTCCTGGCGAGCGGTAGCGCGCCAGCATATATATATATTTTTGTTTTGACAGCACGCTAAATTTGTACATTTTTCGATAGAAAAATGTATCCGGCGAAGCCGGATTTCTCCATACAATGCTGGCTCGCTATCGCTTGCCAGGAAGAAATTAACACCTGGATAGGGGTAAACGTCTTAAAACAGTTGGCTGAATGGGGCCGAATGGATACAAGCCAGAGAAAGAGATAAACAAAAGAAGGTGACCCCCCTTAATATTCATAGTGATCTACATCTCAACACATTTCGTGTGGCACCTGCACTGTAGTAGGCTATATAATTGTGCACTATTTTTAACATCGTTCTTAACACCAATAACCCCCAAATGAAATTAATGAAAGCGTGAGATTCTACCAGGATTCGAACCTAAAATATCTCATACAGAACTTACACGCTCTAACCATTACACCATCAAGACAGGTATAAGTACAGCACATGACTACGAGTAATATCCATTTATCGAATACTGGATATCAGTCTAATATTAATAAAACACATAGTATGTAACAACACTGACATTCAATATAATTGTACTAATTTGAAAACATTTGCAAATGTTTCAATAATATAATATTCGTTACAGAACACATAAATAAGAAACAATAGTATGTGTTCCAAAAATAGAAAAGGGTGTTGATTTTATTACACAAACGGACTACTACACATTAATTTTACGTACAGTCGGCCAAATAAGTGAATCGCGGCACCAAGTCTATTTCGATTAATAATTGGTATCAGCAATATCAACGCATTAATTTATTGTTTGGAGTGAGGTATACAAACATGTTCCTATCTTTACACACCGTATTCAACATCCGACAAAGATTAATACAGCACACAGCGAGCAAAACGTAATGACGGCGGAGACGACTTTCACTTTACTTTTTATTTTTGACCTTTGTTAGTTTTCAGCTTATGTAGTCCTAGTATATCAAGTTCCTCTGTTTGTTCCTGACCTCTATACCTCGCTATACTTTATATTCTTGACTTTTATTAGTGTTCAGCTAATGTTGTCCTAATATATCTCAATCTACTTGTTATTCATGACCTCTATCAATGTTCAGCCATTGTTGTCCTAGTACCGGTATATCTCATTCCCCTTATTGTTCTTGACCTGTATTATTGTTCAGATTATGTTGTTCTAATATATATCAATATACTTTTTATCCATGACCTCTATCGATGTTCAGCTTATGATGTCCTAGTATATTTCATTGCACTTTTTCTTCTTGACCTCTATTAGTGCTCAGCTTATACTTTCCTCATATATCTCACTCTGACGAGGCCATAAATTGGACCACAAATGTAGAGGGCTAGACCGAAAGTGTTCATCACCGCGGCAATCTTCCTGGCAAAGTGCTGGCGAAGGGTCATTAATCTAGGCAGCCTCACCCCGGCCCAAGGCGAGTCGTCTTGGTAAACTCGGATGCCATAGTCTCTAGCCCACTCGTAAGCATTCGTGGACCCCCTTGTTTATCTGTATGCAATTATTACTCTCTGGGTATATTTTGGGATAGAACTTTATTTGCAATAAATATTATTCATATATATACAGTTTTGTAGTTGGTGTATAGATGATTATATTAATGTATTCGTTTCCAGAGATATACCTCCATAATTCGAAATAGCTAGGTGAAATACACGAATATTTGTGAGAGGCCTAGAGGCTATAACATCCGAGTGTACATTCTGAAAGAGGAGAACAAATTGCAGACGGCATCAAGGGTCAAAGCTACCATGGTCGCGGGCTTCACGCATAATTGGGCTAATTTAAAGAGTTGGTTGGTTAAAGTTTGCAGAGGTTATGGATCTTAGGTTGCTCTTCAGACAATATAGACAACATTCAATTACAATATATGCAGAGTACTAACAGTACCATTTATATAAAGGTAGACTGTAGCAGAGTACAAAGGAATACAAATGTGTACTCTTTATGTAAACAAAAAGGAGAGATCTGGCTATTTGTCTGGGTTTTGGGCTGGTTCAGTACTGGTGGAGGCGGCACTGCGGCTACATAAATCAGGGGCCGCCACCCCGGCACTTTGGTGTTCGGCCCTGTCATCACAACCAGATTATGGAGGTCGGCGGTGAGGGGCTATGAAACGGCTCTGTGCAAATTTCATCCTCCGAGATTTACGATAATTTTTGGTCGTTATGGGAATGTTTACGGTATTTACGGTATTATGGCGGACTCGGTGTAGATGTGTCGGTAACTACAACTGTCTTAAAATCTTCATATCAACCCCATGAGGCTTATGACGCTTTTTTACAGTAAATTCTGACTATCATTCGACGATTTTATTCAGAATATGAAGGGTATATGGAAGTCAGAGGGTAAATTGATCTAGGCATTACCGTTATGATTGCCATAGACACTTCCTAAGCTGTCTAAAAGTGCCCAATAATAGCCAGAATAAACTGTCAAAAGGCGTTATGACCCTCAATTGCCTAATTCCGGCCACTGGTAACACCTGTCCCTGCTCAGTAGGTCACCACCCCTCCCCTTGTGTCGGCTGACAGTTGGCATAGCAAGTTAATTGTCACCCACGATAATCATTATTTGTATCTTATTCTGTAATGCTTATGAGTATAATTTCAGCTCCTTTCTAGGTAACTTTTCCCCTCAGAATTTTTGCGTATGTTTCCTCAATAATAGTTTATTATTGTTCTGTATCATCATGAGACGTCGGGCTTGATAGTGTTATGTTAAAACGTGGAATAAAACATTCATGCGAACACCGACTTTTTGTTCAGTCTTTTTGTTTATAATTTAATCATGGTTGAAGGCCTTCCACCTAGATTCCATCATCATGATCCAACAGTGTTCTCTCCGTCACTTTACGTCTCCTTGCTCTTTCTCTGTCTGTTCTAGCTCGCAAAAATGGAGGTCATATTTGTTCTACATTCACTTGTAGCCTCTCATGTCCCTCAACTAAAAGGACGGGCCTCTCTGGAATGGAAGAGACGAGATTCGTATCTGTGTATATATATTTTTTAGTAGTTCTATGAATGTCAGTGTTCAACAAAGTAAACTCCTATCATGCCGTATATTTTCAACAATACATTATTGTTCAAAGCTTTTGCACAGCCATTTGTTCTATTCATGTTCAATATATGCATGCAAGCTAGCGTATTTCAATGTTTACCTGTGATGGGGCATACACTGTTTCAATCAATGATGGTATAGAATTGTTTTGTAAGACAATTAATATATCACTTGAAGAAAAACGAAGCATGGGATCGGATTCTTTAATATAATCATATATGCTCTCCCAGTGTATACCACCTCATCTACGTAGGGTACGTGGTAACTGTCTTTCAACGCAATCCCACCCCTACTCTGTGCAGCTCTCCAACCCAAGAGTGAAACGTTACTCTCAGTCCTTCTTCTATTCAACAGCTGAACTCTGGAACTCTCTTCCAGAATCAATCTTTCCCTCTTCCTATGACTTAAATTGCTTGACACTCCGTGTGTCCAGACATTTTGGCTCGAACATCCCTTGATTTTGGCCCTGTCACTCTTTCAACTATGGGGGAGGCACTCGTTACAGGCAGTTCTGCCTTTTGTCTCCCTGACTAACATAGATTTTTTGCTTTAAGTAAGATCAAGAAGAACCTATGTGAAGGAATGGGAAAACGACAATATAATATACCCCTCAAACTTGTATAGGACTTTACTTAATTCAATATAATGTAAATATCTACCAATATAAAAATATAATAGATAAATAATAACACACACACTCACACACACACACACACACACAGCCCGTAGCCTAGTAGGTAGAGCTCTCGTCTCACACACGAGGGGTCGGGGGTTCAATCCCCGGCCGGGCGGAGACAAATTGGGCTTGTCTCCTTTCATGTGTTAGCCTCAGTTCACCTAGCTGTAAATAGGTACCTGGAATAAGTGGACGACGTTGTGACGTCCCATCTGGGGTTGGCAAAAATGGTACAAGGCGAGATGGGTATCATATGGTTCACCTAAGCTGATGGCTACCTAAGCCTTCGGGCGAGACGGTACCGTCTATAGTGAGAATGGTACCATACAGATCCACCCTAAGCCTTCGTTTCTGATGTCGCCAATTGGCTAAAATACAGACTACACACACATCCACAGCCATTCCAACAGTACATAAAACACTTAACATGCATTTCACGCAATACATTCCCAGTTAAGGAGGCGCGATAATAATGAGCTTAGCTCGCATTGCGTGGATTCCCCTTGACGAACAAGTAACTGAGTAACACACACAGTTTAATAGGTTATTTCTCACACTGCTTCCTAAAATCAGTTCAAATGTTCTTATATGTACTCATGCTTATGATATACTTCAAATGCAAATTAGAACTCCTTTATAATTAACTATGATCTTAAAGCACATTTTATGACACATACATACATTTGGAATGAGGAATGAGACGAATGAGGAAGTAAGAAGGTGTGGTGTGGAGGTAGATGTGCTGGAAAGTGTGAAAAGGAACAACTTGAGATGGTTTGGCCATATGGAACGTATGGAAAGCGAGAGATTGACTAAGAGGGTGTACGAGAGCGAGGTGGAAGGACAGAGAGGGAGAGGTGCACCGAGGGAGAGGTGGAAGGATGGAGTGAGGAAGTATATGAATGAAGGCGGTGCTGGTTGGGAGGAGGGGCGTCGACTGACTGGGGACAGAGGTGCATGGGGGCGGTTCGCTCGTGGCCACCCCTTCGGGGATCACGGCGTCAGGCAATAGATAGATAGATAGATAGATAGATAGATAGATAGATATACATTTGTGCAAATATTTAAAGAAACTGCCTTTCCTGAACAGGTCATTCATTATTGATTATATTAACACTGTTAGCATTTGAATCCAATTAACTTCTCATTCACCTAAGCCAATATTTTCCTTTTTTGCCAGTGCCCTCACCGTGTCTTGGCTCAAACTACCAACAATGATAAAACAGGAGAAATTCATGTTAACCATCCAATTATAAACGTTTCTGGAGTCTAATATTCACCCTGTTAATTAAGTCTGCCTTGAATAATCAATGGGCCGAGAATAAAAAAGCCTGGCATGAAGGAATCTTGTAATCTCTTGCCAATTAAGGGGGTATAGCTTTTTATGGACCCACTTCTCCCTCATGTTTAGCATATTAGTTTTGAAGTGTTAATACGTTTGTTTCGTTAGTTTGGCAATTTTGAGACCTTTCGCCTCATTTTGTTGTTAATATTAAGATATTTCGTACTCTTTATGGTGTCGATTTGTTCCTGGCGAGCGTAAGCGAGCCTCTAATTTTAGAAGGAACCGGCCTACCGAAAAATGTACACATCTATCTTGAAAGGAGGTCTAGGGGGTGTTTTTCTAAGCTTGATGGAGGTTTAACGAGGAAACACAAACATAAATAAATAAATAAATATATAGACCAAAAACCAAACACCGTCCCCTTAAGGCAACACGGTGAAGTCATATACAAAAAAGGAAATATTTGCACGGGTGAATGAGAAGGTAATGGGATTCAGATGCTAGAGGTGTAAGTACGAAAGAGGTAAGGGGGGTCATCGGCTTTTGCTATCTTTCTCTCGTTTTCTCAATTTCTCTGGCTTTTATCCATTCGGCCCCATTCAGCCAACTGTTTTAAGACGTTTATCCCCATCCAGGTGTCGATTTTTTTCCTGGTGAGCGATAGCAAGCCAGCATTGTATAGATAAATCCGGCTTCGCCCGAGACATTTTTCTATCGAAAAATGTACAAATTTAGCTTGCTGTCAAAACAAAAATATATATATGCTGGCTCGCTACAGCCCGCCAGGAAAATATGGACACCTGGATCGGGGTAAACGTCTGAAAACAGTAGGCTGAATGGGGCAGAATATATAGAAGCCACAGTGAGAGGAAGAGAAAGAGATAGAAACCGAGGTGGGTTCCCTTAACATTTATGACGGAACTGTTCAGGCAAGACAGTTTCCTTAATTATCTGCACAAATATATCATACAGTATGTGCAGACAAAAATGCGTTTTATTATTCTATTCAAAATGAGTTTGAATATGAATATGAAATATATGATAAGCATGATCACATAATAGTACATGTATTCTTAATACTAATTATGAAATAAACAGAACTACAGAAAAATAACCTAATGCACTAATATATCCAGATCTCTCATCTTAATACATAAAACATCACAATCTGAACAACATGTAATGTATAATTTGATGTGAATATTACGCTAGTGTCATGGTCATGAGGCATAGCCTACAATAATTCTGTTTTGGAGGAGATTTGTTGTTGTTGTAGGTTACCGAAGGCTTGTTCCTTCTGAGTTGCAGACTGGCTATCGCTCGCGCCGGAAACAAATCGACATCATAATGGCGCGACCCAAGTTCTTAAAATCGCCAGATTAATGGGGCAAACGTCTAAAAATTTCAAAATTAATGAGTGAGAAAGGGGTCCAGACTGTTTAGGATATGTTTTAAAATTCGTAATTGTATTTGGAATATGCTATATCATTGATGGAAATAATATCTATCTGATGATATCATATAGTATATATATTGCAATACAATTTCCATTTATTTCATGGATATCAGTAAAACAATTATCATATCCTGAATTCATCCCTTCCTTCACCTCTCTATACTGAATACTGTCTCTGATAGTATGTTCTTTACACTTGGTCTACCTTTAGCTTATTACTAGTTTTTTTTTTTTTTTCTTTCTTTTTTTTTTTTTTTTTTTTCTATATTCCAACTTACTTCCTCTCGGGCATAGGCTGAGAGCCTTAACATTCACCGCTTTACAATGAACAGTGAAGCCTGTGAGGTCTTGTTCCAGTCTAGGGAGTGAGACATGTGAAGCACGTAGAGTACAACGAGCACCTGGCATCTTGCCTTCACATGAGGCACGGTGCTCACTCATGGCCCGAAACGACCCCATCTCTGAAGCCATCTCGTTCCCGTGCTTCAATGTCTCACCCCCTACACTCGGACTCTCACACTTACACACACACAACGCCACCTGTTGAGCAGATAACTCACCAGGCATTGCACCCCTATAGCATATTTTGAATATGGGAATATTCATACAGTGCTATTTAATCAGGGAACAATGAGGGTATTTTATTGACGTTTCGGTGGGCTTGTGGTAATGCACTGATACCAGGTACAGCACAAATTCCATCCCAATAATATCTTCCCATTGATACATCGGGATTTGAACCCGGGACCTTTGGATTACCAGGCCAGTGGCAAGACCACTCCACCACACCTCCCCTTACAATTCGCATGACCATGATTTGGGTAATAATATTGTTCTTGAGCAATGTAGCTGCATACTATATTTATATAATTCATTGCAAAAAGCTTGCAGCTCCTTTAGACCATTTTCTTAGTTATACCTTTCGCCCGTACCTCTTTAACTTCATTAACCTCTCTGACGCACGCCGAGTATAATGACAAGCCCAATATTGGCAGGCTACAGCTTTGCTCTATTTTGTATTTTGCTTTACAAGGTGCTTTAATATTTCAAGCTGAGTTTCCAAACCATTGTCAAGTTATAATGCTTAGAAGCACAGAATGAGTTTCAGTTCCACTTGAAAGTCGCCTACTGTACCAATTAACTTTCTGAATGCTTGTATTACCTCACGCTTCAGCTCGAAATGTAGGTAGCACATTTCGATTTCCTAATCATATTTTCATTGAATAATTAAGTAAATAACACCCCGTTCTTAACATTAATCATCAATTACAAACTCCAATGTACTTGAATAAACTTATGAAAACATATGGTCCTCCCGGGATTCGAACTCTGGACACCACACCCAGAACATAAGCATTTATAAACCATTACACCACCAACATAATAACATTATGAGACTTGTAAGACCACCGCCAGTTCCGTGTAGCAGCAAATGAGTTTCCTCCCTCAGCAGGTTCTCTACCAGGTATAATTAGTAAGTAATAAGGGCAGGAACACAGCCAGATGTGAAAACACGGCTCTCTCCCAAGTGACCATCAGAATCCTTATCACGGTGAACACGGCCGCCCGAGTATCGTAATGACCTTAAGGGGAGGCAGATCGTTTTGCTGGACCCCCTTCTCCCTAATGTTTAGCCCCACTAGTTTTGAGAATATAAGACGTTCGGGCCATTAGTTTGGTGATTTCAACACCTTTCGCCCCATTTCGTTGTCAATTTCAAGACCTTGCGTGCCATTTAGGTGTCGATTATTTTCTGGCGAGCGATAGCGAGCCTTCAATTTTAAGAGTGTGTGTGTGTGTGTGTATATATAGACAGCTGTGTAGAGCCATATTGTAAAAAAGGGCATTAAAAGCAAATAGGTTGCACAGGAAACCCTTTCTCAGTACCTGGCATGGAATATGTGGAACAGCTACTTAAAACATCTGAGTGTAGTGCACTGCAAGTATAATAGATATAATATGCTAGGGTCTTGTCTAACTAATAACGTCCAACTATGATGGCTCGCTTCTTTGATTGACAAGATATTATCATCGTTCGTATTTGGTATTTTAACTACTTCACTGAGCTAACTTTGCGATCTACGAGTTATCAAAAGGTACACATTTACTTTTTAACCTTTTGAGTTCAATCTTAGTGTCATATAAGTCGTCTGATTAACAGCACATGCTTCGCAATTCTGGTGTCAATACTCTGTAATTGTTATACATTTTTCGTAAATGTAGGCCAGAGCTGTACATTATTTTTCAATAGTAACTTCATTGGCGCCTTGTGTACTGTTATGTTTGTATCTAAACACCTGAAACCGCTGAATATGTACTGTATGTGCTTTATTCTCCATTTATCCAGAGAGAGAGCGAGTGTGTGAGTGAGAGTGAGTTAGGGTGAGAGTGATTGAGAGTGGGTGAGTGAGTGAGTGAATGAGTGAGTAAGCGAGAGAGAGAGAGAGAGAGAGAGATAGAGAGAGTCCCTGTAGTTATAGATCATATTAAGAGTAGCTCTCAAAGGCGGCGGCAACACTGACAAGAAGCGTAGCTGAATGGATGATAAAGAGAAACCCAACGCTACCCAGGCTGTGTTATCCTCAGTCCCGGTTCACTCCTTCACCAACACCCTTGTACATATGTACTTAATTAACGAAAAGTAAACAGTGATGGTGGTTTAACTATAATATAATCTTTATCCCCACATTTACATTTAAGGAAGTTAAACCGATAACTGACTAGATAATGTTTGAGTTAGTTTGCATGTATGATTTACTTGATTTGAGATAAACCACATAATAATGGAAATTACAAATCTTAATAATTTTGAGTGATATTCATTGATGTTTATTAATATAGGAATGCATAACTTGTTTTAGATGATTGAAAACGGATTGATATAAGAACGGGAGAAAAATGTGTGGCGAGCCCGTGTGACTGTGGTTGTAGTAGCGATGAAGATGGTGATAGTGTAGTGATTATCTTAAAGAGCCCCGCCATCTCCGAGTGCCTCGTTCAAGATGTATCAAATTTCACGTAAGCTTGGGAGTGCATTGCGAGACCAGGGAGATCAGCCAGCCCGACCATCCCACCATAGCCAGACCACACTGCAAGGCGATCTCAGACTACTCACAGTGATTAATATGATAATGGCCACGGTCTCGCCATGCATACATGGTCATTCCCAGCTAGGTTACGAGGAAAGATTTCAGAGGAGCTGCAGAAACGGCCAATAACGTCTCATTAACTCAAGAATCATACCGTCATGGGCCACAACCTGGATTTTTTTATGAGGGGTGTGGCCATTATGTGTGTGGTCTAAATGATTAGCGAGTTAGAGAGAGAGAGAGCCAGTGTTTCAGGTTATTCGTAATCCAGGTGCCCATGTGAAAAGGGGAAGATTTTTACTAATATCCAAATTCGCTGATGGCACAACAATTGCAAACAAACTAACAAACAAATTAAAATCGGCATTGCACATACAAGAGATTCAGAATGATCTAGACGAGCCATCAAACATGGCAGATTCATGTCTGCCTAAATGCAAAAGCACTCCACATCAGCAGTAAATATGAAAGGGCAAACTATTCGATTAACGGAATTCAACTAAGAAACGTAAATACAGAAACGGATCTTGGAGTAACGATAACAAGCTTTATGTTTTTAATCTGCCCAACAAGTAACTGAAGTAGTTAAAAAAGCAAATATAATTATTTGCTTCATTTGGGAGATCTTTTCAATATAAATCCGAACATGTTATGCGCACTTTATATAATTCAGGGGTTCGTCCGCATTTGGAATATTGTGTCCAGTTTTGGTCGCCATAATATATAAAGGACATGGAAAAACTAGCGAGGGAACAACGGAAAGTAACTAAAATTATTCCCAGACTAAGAAGTAAACCGTATGAGGAACGACTAAAAGTGTTAAACCTTGACAAACAGCAGAATAAGATGGGACCTAATCCTTGCATTTAAAATTATCGAAGGCCATGACAACATGGATGCAAGTATGTACGTCACACTTGATAACTCAAATGACACAAGACATATTGGGAACAAAATTGTCGGAAAGGCATTTCATTCACATGAAGCGAAACACTTATTTTTCAACAGAGTGGTCAACTTATTATATATATTTTGTCCACCAACCAACATCACTTCTAAACTCAATTAATTCAATCAACAAATACATGTGGCACTCCAAGGACTCGAACCTAGGATACTCACATATTGCCTAGAAGTGCTGTAGGGTGCCATACAGTCCAAACATTCCAATATCGTCCTGACAAATATCTTGCCATTAACCCTCTACTGACTGCATTTGTGACTGAGTAATGTGACCGTTTCAATACCGTACATAATACTATAATTTTGTTTTCTGACCACAGATGGTTGTGGCTTTTTTTCCTATTTATTTTTGTTTACAATCAGCCTAGTAAGGATCATTAGGTCTGTTGTTGCTGGCCTTCCTTTGTATTTCTTTGTATAACACCTTGAGAATTATGAAACGTTTTGACAGTTTATACTGGCTATTAGTAGACGATTTTATACAGCTTTCGAAGGATCTGTGAACATCAAAAGGTGTCTAGGCTATCTCAAGTAACCCATTGATTTTCATATACCCTTCCTCATCTGAATAACATTGTTTAATAATACCCACAACATAGAAATGCGTCATCGTATCCCGAAAAAGGTTAAGGCTTTATTAGTCTCCAAGGAATCAAGCGTAATGCGTTAACAAATGTCCACTAATGATTGATTTTGTAGAAGCATATTGACGGAATATAGTTAGCTTTCACAATAGCCTTTAGTATCATAAGAACAATTTACTTAACCTCTTGAGAATTATGCCCAGATATTACAGTATATTTGGGTTATCATTAGACAATACGATACAGCTTAGGAAGGATCAGTGGAATTTAAAATGGTAAAGAGTATCTCAATTAACCGTCTGACGTGTATATACCCTTCCTAATCTGAATTACATCGTCTAATAATAGCCAGAAAACTGAACAGAAATGTGACATTGTATCTTGAGAAAGGGTTAACCATATGTTGTGTAAGGCGGGACTTTTTGTTTATCCTCCCTGCGTTTTTTGTCTCACTAAATGGATAAGTTAAGACATTTGTTTGGCGATATCAAAACAATTCACCTATTTCATGTATCAAGTTATTCTGTGTTCCTTGATAGCATTATATAGACAATAGGATATTAAAATAATTAAGTTGAAACTGATACACGATTCCTGGCTTAACCCTATTTGATCAGAAAGGGGTGTTTATGGACTCCTCTGTTTCGCTCCATTAGTTTGGAGATTATAAGACGTTGCACCTTATTAATTTGGCGATAAAAAGACGCTTAACCATATTCAGATGCCAATTGTTTTCTTGGCGAGCGATACTGATCCTTTAACTTAAACAAATATCGTCTTTCTGAATGACATTATTCTGTCGGAATTTGTTTTTTTATAAATTTAACTTGGGAGGTCTTGTAATTTGAAGCAAGTACGGGAAAACGTTTTTTTTGTTTTCTTAACGTAGGGGTCAAGCTAAAATGACATTGCTGGAAAATGGCAGGAGTAAGTAAAACACTCACATATAATTAAACAAATATCGTAATAACCCCCAAGACGTCGGACCAGATATTGTTAAACTCCGCAAAACTTATTTCGTATTTTCTTTTGTTTATCGTCACTATCAAACGGTTGTATTGACTAATATTTTATTCCCTTTGCTGTTTAGGAAAGCTCAATTGACCACTTGCGAGTTTCAGGTTATAAGAAAGTTTGAAGAGTAAACATTGATATTAAACATTTTTACCAACTAACATACGAAATGTAGTACATTTATATAAATATCAAATCAACTTCAACATTATTTGTATCCATCAAAAACCTACATTTATAATGCATTTCTGTTTGTACGGCTCCAACTTTATTATAGCATAACACTCTGCAAGTAGTCAAATTACTCGTTTCACTGTATATGTTGTTGACAGCATGCGACTAACCCTTTCATGTTTACATTTGCTTTTAGGTACTACGTTTCACATTGACCCCAATTCATTTTAATGGCAATCTGAAAGAAAAACTATACAAATCCTATATGTTCGTTTATTACCAGGAGGGAAAGCAAATGCACATTAGATTAATTTATGCAGTTCTTATCGGTACATTTTCCATGGCATGTTTTCATCCTTGCCATAAACGTCTTAAGAAACTCCGTCCCTTCACTTATTCTGTGCAAATGAGTCTTCCATTTCACCAGGATTAAAAGGGATGTGCAAGAGTCGGCGTCTTTTGTGCCGTGAGGAACAACAACAATTATTATCATGATTGGCTAAAGGGTGACATATTAACGTTAATGTTGAAAGATTATCGCCAAAGTTCATTATATATTTGTGGGATGACCACATCAGAATTTGGTTTGGGAGGATGGGACATGATATTTTTTGCAAATAGATAGATAGTTAAAGAGAACATATACACATTAATCACATCTTGCCAACTTATGTATCGATTTCATGATGACAAAACAAAATATACAGTAATCCATTTATTGTGCAATTGCTTACTAAGTCCATCTGTTATCATCAATTAACCAACACATCATACACAGTGATACCGTCCGATGAAATAAACTCCCCTTCCCATTCCCTGCGATCTTGGTGACAAGTCTCCGTGTTGCAACTCCCCTTCATCCCAAGTACCTCTTGACATATTATAGTTAATTTAATCTCAATCATCTTTCATCTAGATAGTCTTCGTTTATTGCTCCCATTACCATTATAATTACATCCAAGCTCATCCCACAGCTTCTACGCTTATGGAGGGTTTAAAGTCATGCCCTATAGCCGGTGTCATACAAGTGTTGTTGTTTTTGTATTTGTTTTCGGCAATATATTGGAACAGTTCTCGTCTGGTAAGTTCAGATTTGTTGTTTTATTAATCGTACACCACCAAACATTTTCTACTTTCAGTGTAGTTACCGATACCAATGTAAAAAAGCCCCGAAATGTTGCGAAAAAGACTTGCTCATGGAAAATTACTGGAAAAAGCGCTTGTGTGACATCGTTTTAACACTGTTCCTAGTGTAAAAGAAACACTACCCTATCGTCTTATATTGCGTTTACTTCCCTTCCCCTTTGCTGCAGACTTTGTTCAAATATTTCGCTGTTATCTCTTTTTGGCTTAATGTTGGTGTATTGCCAACAGAAGGGTGTTATATGGTGAGCTATAAGAATTAATGTAACATAGCTGAAACTAATAAAAACAATTTTTTTTTCTATATTCCATATATACCCTCTCGGGCATAGGCTGAGAGCCTGTACATTCCTCCGCTCAACACGGTGAAGCCCGTGAGGTCTTGTTCCAGTCTGGAGAGTGAGACATGCGAAGCATCCATCATGGCTCGAAGCAGCTCCATCTCTGAAGCGGCTGGTTGCTTCGCTCAAGTGCTTCACTGTCTCACCCTCCAGACTCAGACCCTCACTCTCAGAACGCCACCTATTGAACAGTGAACTCACTAGGCATTGTCCCCCTGTAACATATTTTGAATATGGGAATATTCATACAGTGTTATTTAATCAGGGAACAATGAGGGTATTTTTTTGGCATTTCGGTGGGCTTTGTGGTAATGCACTGATACTAGGTACAGCACAAATTCAATCCCAATAATATCTTCCCATTGACATATCGGGATTTGAACCCGGGTCCATTGGATTACCAGTCCAGTGGCATGACCACTCCACCACACCTCCCCCTTATACAACATACATATTAATAATATATTCCATGTTTCATTATAATAAGCCATGGATGTGACAGAGAGCATTAGGCAATTACAGTATTACTTTTTACTATATTATTTGTACAATTGTATCTATATACCATACGAATTTTAACGAACTATTCTGTTTCATGTTGTGGGAAAACTGTGCCGATAGCATATTATTCACAATACTGAGTATTCCAAAGTGTTCTGTTAGTGGCACCAAATAGAGTCAATAATAACATTGTTTAAATCAACAGGTCAGTAAAGTAACCAAATTGCCTATTCCATAACAATTACATATTTTGTTTTGTTTTCCTTAAAGGTTTGCTTAGATAATACAGTATAATTAGGCGCAGAATAAACATAAAGTAATGTTCCTAGAAAGTGCAGAAGTATGAGAAATAATGTACACCCAGATATATTAGAGTAATTTCTTCAAATATGTTACACATTCAAGAAGCACTTCGGGGAGCATCCAAACAGTTAACATCTAAGTTAGAGCCTGGTCATTGTTGAATCCAGACAGATGCCAGATAAAGGCGTGGCAGTTGTCAGGTTGGTTTAAAGGGGATTTGTTACTCAGATAGGCTGGCTGTTGAATCTTAGGGATAGAAGAGTGCTCATATTTTATTTTATTTATTTATTGATTTACATATTTATGTATTTATTTAATTTTTAGTTGTTTACACTATTCTATCACCTGTACGATTAACCAAAACTTCCACCCAGACCCCCTCTTCAAGCTTGATGATACACAACGTCCCTTTGCAAGCTGAATTTGTAAATTATTTTGTAGGAAAAGTTCCTGTCCGATGCCGAATTCGCGTAGATTGCAGGGTCGCTATCTCTCTCCAGGAAAAACTAAATCGACACCTGAATGGGGAGAAAATATGAAGTAATAACATTAAATGTCTTAAAATCATCCGATTAATCGGGACACACGTGGAATATATGAAGTCACACTTCAGCTTAGACATTATACAAAAGGCTGTGACAATAAGATAGGCTGGGTGATGTAATGTGAGGCAGGGAGAGAAACACGTGGAGGACCAGGACAATTTACTGAAGGACTGTATTGTCAGAGTATTGCCTGAGTATATATCTGACCACTTTTCTGTCCCCCTTACGCCCTTTCTATATTCAAGAGAACCTCCCTCCCTTCTTGTTATTTATCTTACAATTTCGATGCAAAACTATCCCGTCTGATGGCCTGTTTTTACTGAACTGCAAGGAAAAAAATGGGACGAATTATCTTAAAATCGCCAAACTAAATGGCCAAATCATGTTACAATCCCGAAAGTAATGGAATGAAACAGGGGAATCCAAAAAGACTGACCCCTGATATAGATACAGTTAGCATGAAGTGACACTGAGATAGGCTGGGTGTTGTAATGTTAGGCAGGTGGAGTGACAAGCGGGGGACCAGTACAGGACGGGTAGAGAACCACAACAAGATAACTTGCTGAAGGTCGAGCCCCAGTTTTACCACGGTCTGTTTTTCTCCTCACCATATTTCACTTTCACGTCATCCCTAATAATTGATGTATATGTCCAACTATTTAAAATTAATTGTTCACTTAATATTAACTCAAAGGTTTCATAGGCAGTCATACCTAGAAAGAAAATTAGTGTTGCATTTGAAAACAAAATATATATATAAACTAAAAATCAACAGGGGCTTTCGGAGCGACCCCACATAGCTGTACTCATCCTCTGACTCCACGACCATTGAAGCTAAAGGCCACGGCTCTTCCCAACAAAAAATAGCTTTCTCATTATTGATCTCCTTGCCTCAGGCATGTGCAATGTGGTATTTCCGGAGGCCTTCTCCGCTCAGGACCATTACCCAGCAAAAAAACTGTGATCAGCATCAGAGAGACAAGCGACACATGCTCATATAACCTGGTACATTAAATAATTTACAGTTCACTATTTCATTGTACCCTAACCATAAAATGAATGCTCAATATATTGTTAGTATATCGCAATTTGAAAAGAAAAGTGAACATAGAATAGCTTATCTGAATATGTTATGGTTGGGGGCGTCATTGGCATGGCTATTATTTCTATATTGTGGTAATGTTTAGACCGATAAGGTAGCTTCTTCTAGAAGATTATATGTTGCTCGAATCGTTGGCTAATACATAATTAAATTTATCTTATGTATTTCCCTAAAAGCCCATTGAATGTATTTGTCAAAATTGTCTATTTTTTATGAACACTGCATATAATTATTTACATAGCAAAGCCGCTCTGCCATACGTTTCCCTTACCGTACCCACCCCAACTTTCACCATAACCTTGCCGTTCTCCTGACCGCACTGGTGTTACGCAGGTCACAGATTCTGCTGTAGTCAGATAAATCCATAATCTCTTCATTTGAACGCCATTTTGATGCTTCAATTATCAAACAATGGGGTGATTTATTATTTTGTTGTATTTAGAATTTAGAGCCAAAAAACAAACAACATATTCTATAATAGTATCGCTAAGTGCTTCTTATGGGCAAGGGCATACTTGAATGTAAAAATAGGTTAAAAACACAAATGCCACCAATATGGAGGAGGCTGGCTGTTTTCGTAGACTAGCCAACTCAGATATCCCAGGGTCATCACCGGCCTCACCTCTGACCCTTGGCTCACACCCTGATCGACCACATACTTCCAGAGTCATCAGGTACTTCATCTACCCTGTACTTAGATAATATGTGCCTTTTCCACTTTACACCCCACTGTTCTATTACCCAGACGTCAGGTTTTGTATTCTCTGTATCTGTAACATAGTCTCAATTGTTAAATTATACACTATTTTAAATTTACTAAAACAGCAGAAATAATCCTATTGGTAAATGCTCTTGGTAATCATGAGAGAGAGGGAGAGAGAGAGAGAGCGAGAGCGAGAAAGAGAGAGAGGGAAAAAAGTATGTAACAGAAGACTAATGCCTTTTTAGGTTAGTGTATGTGTAATGAGAGAGGAGAGGGAGCGACACCAGGACTAACACCAGGGTCAGAATATTACAGTGTCTCCTAAATTATTGGTGGTGGTGGTGGTGGAATAATGGCTTTATGTTACCTCTTGGATGTATTGCGACATTCTCTCTCTCTCTCTCTCTCTCTATCTCTCTCTCTCTCTCTCTCTCTCTCTCTCTCTCTCTACAGAAGAAATTATCGATCATACCCTTGAAAATAACACCTCAACTCATGTGATAGAAGATTTCACCATCAGTGTTAGCGAAGTACAAAGCAAATTGAGTAATTTAAATGTAAATAAGACCCCGGGACCCGACATGCTCCACCCGAAAATAATTAAGAATGTTAAGGACGAAATAGCAAAACCCCTGACACAACTATTTAACTTATCATTACTACAGGGGATTGTACCGAGTGATTGGAAAGATGCGAACATTACGCCGATATACAAGAAGGGTAGCAAGGCCAAAGCGAGTAATTACAGACCAATTAGTCTAACTTCAATTGTAGGAAAAATCATGGAAAAAATCCTTAGAGATAAGATAGTAGATTACCTCGAATCAAACAACCTAATCAAAAATAGTCAACACGGCTTTAGATCAAATAAGTCATGCCTAACAAATTTGATTGAATTTTATAACAAACTATTCACATATAACGACATGACGAAATCACTAGATAAAATCTTCTTGGACTTTCAAAAAGCTTTCGACATGGTGCCTCACCGAAAACTATTGGCTAAACTGGAGAGGATAGGTATCAAAGGTGAAATTCATTCTTGGATAAAAAATTGGCTTACAGGCAGAAGACAGAGAGTGGTGATAAATGGAGTGGAATCGGAGTGGGAGCCTGTCACTAGTGGAGTTCCACAGGGTTCAGTCCTTGGACCGGTCCTGTTTCTCATTTACATTAACGATATTGATGTAGGGGTAAACAACACCATTTCCAAATTCGCCGACGATACAAAAATAGGAAATACAGTCCTGAACGAAGATGATAGAAATGCATTGCAATCTGATTTAAACAAGATATCAGAGTGGTCGAAAAAATGGCAGATGCCCTTCAATGTCGATAAATGTCAGGTGCTGCAGGTTGGTAGCAGAAATATGAAATACAAATACGAAATGAATGGCAAACAAATAAAAACCGCAACAGTAGTAAAAGACCTAGGGGTACTAATATCTGAAAACCTAAAAACTTCCGACCAATGTATAGCAGCTGCAAATAAGGCAAACAGAGCATTGGGCTTTATTAAACGAAAATTTACATATAAACATGAAAACGTAATAGTGCCACTGTTCAAAGTATGGTGAGGCCCCACCTTGAATATGGTGTGCAGTTCTGGTCACCTTATCTGATCAAGGACATTGTAAGACTCGAGTCAGTACAGCTTAGAGCGACGAAGATGATACCCTCATTAAGAAATAAACCATATGAAGAAATACTTAAACGATTGAACCTGTTCTCATTAAAAAAGAGGAGGTTGAGGGGTCAGCTTATTGAGTGCTTTAAGATACTAAAAGGTTTCGACAAAGTCGATGTAAATGCACTATTCACATTAAACAATACTAATCAAACTCGCGGAAATGGAATGAAATTAAAAACCAAAAAGGCAAACCTAGATGTCACAAAGAGTTTCTTCACCTACAGTGTTGCGACAGAGTGGAATAAACTACCAGCGAGAGTGGTGGAGAGCGACACAATAAACGCTTTCAAGGGAAGGCTTGACCTCTATCTGCAGAGGGCTGGGGTGATATGAAAAAAAAAAAAAAAAAAAAAAAAAAAATGTATGTAAGTGTATGTGTGTGCACTGTACAGTATGTATATATATACTGTATATATATGTATGTATGTGTGTATGTATGTATGTGTATATGTGTGTGTGTGTGTGTATGTGTGTATATGTATGTACCGGTGTGTATATATATATATATATATATATATATATATATGCATATATACATATATAGTTTGTAAGGCCAGACTGCCTAGTAAGGACCTTGAGGTCTGTGTGGTCTGTGTATCTATGTAGCTCTATGTAGCTCTCTCTGTATGTGTGAGTGTGTGTGTGTGTGTGTGGCAAAATACCGGTACTTTAATATTGAGGTCATAATACTTAGTATTTTTAAGTAACAGAACAGTGATCATTGTCATATACAAATATATAATTTTATTTTCGAAACAATCATGTAGAATGTAGTGTGTATCACAATATTCGATGAATATTGATTTGTATCTAAATGTATTGAAATGATATAATTATGGTATTGTCATAAATGTAATGTAATAATATATCCTCTGAGTTATTGTACGCAAACAAGTTATTGGTCTTGAAGTTACCACCATTTTATGAGAGTTTCCCGCAGATTCCGGCACTCAAGGGGAGATGGGCGTATTTTTTTGTTAATTTATGTATTTTTTTATTATTATATAAGTTTCCTCCCTAGACCTCCATCAAGCTTAAAAATAAAACGCCCAAGACCCTCCTTCAAGATATATTTGTACATTTATCGATAAATAAATGTCCCAGCCGAAGACCGGGTTCTCTTAAATGGCAGACTTGATATCGTTCGACAGGAAAACATCGACACCTAGATAACACGAAAAGTCTTAATATTGGCAAACAAATGGGGTGAAGGGTCATAAAATCGCCAAACTAAAAGGCCGAACGTCATATAATATGAAAACTAATGTGGCTCAACATGAGGAAGAAGTGGGACCAGAAAAACGGCCCATCTCTCCTTCAACCTGTAAATTATTATTGACCATTGTTTATGTTACTTGTAGTTGTGGACACCATCGTCTTTTACAGTTCATTATGCTTAACGAACACAGAATACATTATACAGAAACATATTGGTACTTGTGATTAAAAACAGTTTAAATTATTTGTTAATAAAATCTGAGAACACACTACACTCAGATATTGTCACCCATCACGGAATGTTTGGTGAACATAATTTACAATATATTATCCGATCGAACATAACAAATAACCACAAACTTTTGATATCTTTGATCAGTAAATACTCCAATATCGAGGGAAACCGTTACCAACCCCTGTTAAAGTATAGGAAACCTTTACATTATAGTGTTAAGTAAATTGAGCCACGAATTACAGTTGTATAAAGATAGACATAATGTTGTTTTAATGCTTCTGAGAATCAACATGTAATATATATTTGTCTTCAAGCGTTGTCTGGAGAGTGTTAATATAGGCTTAAGGGGGTAGTGCTTGGTTTTTGGTCTATATATCTATTTATATATGTATTTTTGAGTTTCCTCACTAGACCTTAATCAAGCCTAGAAAAATACCCCTTAGACCCCCTTTCAAGAAAAATGTGTACATTTTGGACAAAGGCCGGTTCTTTCTAAAATTAGAAGCTAGCTATCGTTCGCCAGGAAAACATCGAAACCTAAAGGGCACGAAAGTCTTAATATTGACATAAATATGAGACAAAAGGTCTCAAAATCGCCAAGCTAAGGGAACGAACTTCTTAAAATCTCAAAACTATTATGGTAAACATGAGGGAGAAGGGGGTCCATAAAAAGCGAGTACTACCCCCTTAAAAAAGATAAAGGTACAGGATATAGACAGCTTTCCAATTTGCCTCGGTGAAGGGTGTGTAGTGAGAGACGCGTCAGTATCGTGAGAAGTGTACACAGAGCTGACCAACGTGTGCTTCATGTCAACTGCATGGCCAGGCGTCTGCTTGTCTTTGATCCCCCGACTCGCAGGACATTTCAGAGAGAAAAAAAAAAAAAAAAAAAAAAACGTTTGCGAGTTTCGAGCTATAAGAAAGTTGGAGCTGTAGATGTCGGTATTTAGCAGAATTACCAGCTAAGCTATGGTCGTAATGCATTTATTGATACATATAACCCATTTTAGCATACTTTTTATCCAGCAGAAACCTACATTATAATTGCATTTCTGTGTATTATCGATGTTTACAGCTCAAACTTTCTTATAGACCCAAACTTTCAAGAGGTCAATTTATGTACACGGTAGACTGACATATGTTTGAAATATAACCAATGATTATAATAATTTGCATTGATAGCATAAGCATATTTTTCTTGTAATTGTATGCAATCTCTTTTTGAAATGTCAGAACAAAGATGAATACTATATTATCTGTTCAGTGTTTTCAGACACGCAAATCATCAAACCAAATTTTTACTTAAACTAGTCTTGCTATTCGTTTTAAATTAATCAAGGGGAGATTATTATTTAGTTTTCTTATTTATTACTGTTATGTTATTCTTAGTTTTCTCCCTAGACCTACTTCAAGCCTTTAAAAATTACCCCCAGATCCCCCTTCGAGACAAATGTTCGTACTTTTCAGTAGAAAAATACCCCGGTCTGCAAGGTCGCTATTGCTCACCAAGAAGAAAATAATCGTCACCTAAATGCAACGAAAGAGAAATAGAGGAATGCAATAAAGCTCCTGAATAAAGTTAAATAACCCTTTGAGTACCAGCGACGTGGGTTATAATTTATTGTAACTATAATTAGAAGGTTCTGTGGTAGTTAAATGGGTTGGTTGAGCAAGTTTGAAGCCTTATTATGGCCAGAGGTCCTTCCTAAGCTGAATACAATCGTATAATAGTTGCCAGAATATGATGAAAAAGACACCACTTGTACTGTACGGGTTAAGGGATGTCTAACTTTACAAAGGTCCTATATGACTTGGCTGTATCAACTCACGATGAGGCCTCACAGTACACGCTTCACGACTTCGTATACAAACAACAATGTTCCATCCTCATCACGACCTGTGTACAGTGAAATGGTTTGCATCACCCAGACATGTTTGAGATACCATTACGAACAGTGGAACGAGAAGGGAACAACAAATAATTACACAATTGTTAATTGTACACACATACAGATATATATTATGATATATATATATATATATATATATATATATATATATATATATAGATAAATATATACAGTATATATATATATATATATATATATATATATATATATATATATATATATATAAATATATATCAAATAGCACATGGAAAAAGATCAACACTTTTAATGTACTGATTAATGATAATTTATTAGCTTGGACACAACATGTTTTCTTCACTAATAAATAACAAAAGACTCATAAATTCGTCAGCATATTGAAGCATATCCTGCAAGTCTCACCCCGCCCCTCGGAGAAATATCACCCTCTATGAGTGTATAGCTTTTCACCTTGAGAGAAAAACTAAATATTAACTTAAACGAGTTTAAATTAATATATGTTAGAGCTCACATGGATGTTATTAGTATCTTCACACACCGTTCAGATAATTATATTTAGATTATAACGGAGCTTTCATAGTGAAGGAAGAGAACAATATGTTTCTTACTTAGCCATTTCCGTCTTATTACTGTTTCTCCTATCTACCACAAGACGATTATATTCTGATTGGCTATACTAGAAGGGTAACGGCATTGATTGATACCATGTTGAGCTGATGACACAACGTGACTGTTCACATTAATGTTTGAGTCTGATCCATTTAGACATGCAATATCAAAGATTGACAAAAACACATTTTAATTATTGTGTTTTTCTTTTCTTAGGTTCCAGTTTTCACGTTCTGGATATTGCGTGATCACAAGCGTAAGATGCCAGAGTACATACATACATACATACATACATACATAGATACAAGCGTAAGATCTATCAATAATTCAAAGATTTTCCCCTGCTTCTCTTCCACCTAATGATGATATTTGTGTGTCGTGAAGAAGCTTTATGTTGTCTAAAGATATTATTAGTCCATATTAATAGTAACTGATTTTCTCTGCCATCAATCATAGCTTTTATAAAAATATTTATTTTGCATGGTGATGTATATTTGATTACATAATTGTTGTTAATCTCTACTTAACAATTGACCCTAAATATAATTTGCATATCGATTCGCTTAATGTGCAATGCATACAATCTTGCGTTACGAATGAATGAAACATGACTTTATTCTTATAGCCAACATTGTCCAAGGAGGACAGTTCTGTCTGCATGGTATTCATGCCGCCTCAGATATTGAAAGATAAATAATGCATTGAATATTATAAATTAATTTAACTGTTTATACAATATTTATAATATCTCATGCGACTGTATCTTAAATAAATACGTTAGATGCAAAACATGTGATGTGCATCTCACAGTGGTCAAGTAAAGGTGGATTTAAAAGGTATTTTGTTTACACTCACATTTTGCCAGCATTCCGAGACTATTTATGTACTGTATATATTTTGTATCAAATTATCATTATTTTTGTTTGCACTGGTATCGGCATCTAGATTAAAAGTAGATATGTCTTTAGTATTTGATTCCAGTTACATTTAGATGATTTTATGTAGCTTAGGAAAGGCATATGGTAGCGAAAAGGATTAATTGAGATAGTCTTTTACAACATTTGTTTTATTTATTTTTCCATGTGGATGAGGGAAACAAAAGGCAGAGCTGCCTGTGACAAATGCCTCCCCCAGAGTTGAAAGAGTGAGATTTTGTGTAGCCTTATAATTGGTAGACGTCCTTCCTAAGCTAAATATAATCTTATAATGGTAGCCAAAATAAAGTGAAAAGGACGTCGCCGGTACAGAAGGGGTTAACGTAGGTCCAGGCGACAGGGCAGCGATAACCTCACCTTAAACCAGGGGCCAGACATAAACAGAACAATTACAGTTAAGGGAGCCCACCTCGCTTGTTTTCTCTTTCTCTCCTTCTCTCTTTGGATTGTATCTATTTAGCCCCATTCAGCCTACTGTTTTAAGAAGTTTACTCCCATCGAGGTGTCAATATTTTCCTGGCGAGCGGTAGCGAGCCAGCATATATATATTTTTGTTTTGACAGCAAGCTAAAGTTGTAAATTTTTCGATAGAAAAATTTCTCCGGCGAAGCCGGATTTCTCCATACAATGCTGGCTCGCTATCACTCGCCAGGAAGATATCGACACCTGGATGGGGATAAACGTCTTAAAACAATTGTCTGAATGGGGCCGAATGGATATAAGCCAGAGAAAGAGAGAAAAGGAGAGAATTATATAAAAAAAAGACGGTGCCCCCCCTTAATCCCTTCACCACCATTACGTAATCTGTATCGTATTCTGGTTTCCATTAGACGATTTTCTTTAGTTTATAATCTACCTATCCGACTCAAATGGGTAAATATGGTCTTAATAAACCATCTTAGTAACATAGATCATTCTTAAACTGCATAAAATCATCAAAGTTTAGTCAGAATGTAAGGTATAAAGACGTCATGATGCTGAAGGGGTTAAAAGAATAATTAATAAAGGGTTTAGATATAATGGTTAGTAAATAATAATGCAGTTATTAATTTTACAATAATACCAAAATAATACGACACACATAGTAAGAGTGAACAAGCAAACGAGAACAACGAACTGCATAGGGTCGTAATCTAACTTGTCGAATGGGTCTTTCCAAACCCATATTATTTAACACCAAGGAAACAAACGCTGCTTACTTGATTAAATAACTTGGTAACATCCATTTTCTCAAACAAATATTACATTTCTACACTCTAAGATACACATTTTTGCCAAATTTGACTCTACGAACAACAAAACAAGCCTTCTGTATTTATATATTCGGTAATGAAGTAACAAGATTCAATTCAGTTTGGGATAGCTTCGAAAATTCAAGACCACGATGTTTGTCCTAAAGTACACAGTTGCCCACATAAGTTATGTTCCTCTCAGTTATTTTATACCAGGACATATAATGCGCATAATTGAATTACGAGTGTAGGTGGGCAACTGCTCACTCAACGACATAAATGTATGCCCAATATAAACTCTCAAAATGCAAAATGAACTTCAGAAATGTCAAAGTTCATTAAACAAATGAATGAGAAGGTTCGATTCTGTTCGGGATAGCTTCGAAAACTTTAGGCTCTAACGTATGTCGTTGAGTGTGCAGTCATGAGCCATAATACCTGCACACCCATCTGAATCTGTATTGAACCCAAGCGAGACAATCCAGCATTTTGTTATATCCCTGAGGCTTCATAACTTGGATTGTAAGGTAAGATTAAATGGGTGTACAGTTATTATGGCTCGTGACCATAGACTACATATAACCTAGACACAAAAGCGTGACGTCACACGGTTAGTTTGCCGCGCGTCCTAGGGATTTGGTGGCAGCACTATTGTATTGTACTGTAGCAAAGCACCTCATTGGCTTGTCCTTATTATAGATAGGCTGTGCGCCGCGCGCGCCTGCCAGCTAGCTTGCTGAAGTGTTTCCAAAGTTAAGGGAATATCCGCAAAACGAGGGAGCAAATAGATTAAAGAGGGAACGTATTTAAGAGTTAATTAATGTTGGTAAAAACACTTGTAAATTATTTAGTATAAATTAGATATATATATATAAGCAAGATGAAAACATTAAGTATACATACACACTATAAAACATAGGCTACTCATATATGATGCAAGCTGTATACCTTTAAGCAACACAATAAGAATTAAATTGTAATTTTGAATATATATTAGTATGTTACATGTTATGTAGATGTTAATTTGTCAAGTAGCACTAACACTGGACATTTATACTTATGACATCTAGAGATATTTTGTCCCACCATTGACGTTGGCATCTCCCGAATCTCACATCAACAATGGCGGGTGTTGGAGGAGTTTTGCTTGTGTACCTCCTCATAATGACGACAATTACACGATGACTGGCCTTTACAGTAGCCTCTACTTATGTCTATTTAACTGTGTCATGTCTGCAGAGTCTCTGGATAATGTTCAATTGCTTATTAATAGCGTTATTAGTACAAGGTAGGGATTATTACGAATTAATGAGGACCAAGGACAATGATAGTCAATATAATGTCTTTGTGGGGACCGTCCCCTCCCATTGTCCTTTGTGATCGTGCTGCCATCTCTCGAACGCGCGGCTCACTATTTACAGATTTGTGGCGTCTTCTTTCGTGTCTGGGTTATATGTAGTTATGCTCGTGACTGTACATATTTTGCTTAATTAACAAGGCTTAATAATGAAGTCACTAAAGGGGCGGGGCTGGGACGGATCGCCCCGGTTGTTTAAATGTCTCCCACCCTCCCACCACCACCAGCTTCCTTCCTTGTCCCCGCAGCAACGGATTGGAGTTCTCGAAAAGCGGCTCCAGTCCTGACGTTTTACTTGACTTACAGTGTGTTGGCTAAATAATTCAGAAGGGTTGATAGCCTCTGAATTCCGATTTTTTTTAACTAACTAACTAGCTATAGGGGTGGGGCTGTGACCGTTCGCCCTGTGGTTTAAATGCCTCACACCCAACCACCACCCCCAACACCAGCTTCCTTTCTAGTCCCCGCAGCCGTTGGTGGCCGCGGGAAGTATGGGTCAGGAGGGCGCCGGCAGGTGTAATTCGCCTGGGGGACGTGTGCACCAACCCCATTACAGTATCCGCCATGTTGATTACCTTTAATTTATTTATCATCGCTTAATTTTCCCTGTAAGGTTTGTGCGGTTAGTGTAACATATGTGTGCGTGTTATATAAAGTGAAGCTTTGAACGTATCCCAATTTACAAACATACCGCACGAACAAGAGGACAGGAAGCCATGGAGGGTACGTAATATGGCGTTCTAAAGGCCAAAGTGTATTACATTCTCCCGGTAAATATGTTGTGCTGAAGGTGGTGCCCCCGTGCTCCCTCTCTCGTCAGTTTCCCTCTCACCTGTGTACTATCAACATGAGCTGGATAGACGACTCTCACTACGACTACACCACCAGTAAGTTATTATTTACCTTAAAGGGGGATGTGTGTATTTATATGCTTATATAATTATACAGTAAATATTATATCAAGATAAATTTACACAATTTTCGATAGAAAATTGTCCAGGCCGAATGCCTGTTCCTGCTAAATTACAGACTTGCTATCGTTCGATGAACAAAATCGACACCTAAATGGCACGAAAGGTCCTAATATTGACAAAGGAATGGGGCTAAGGGTCTTATAATCGCTAAACTAATGGGCCGAACGTCTTAAAATTTGAAAACTAATAGGGCTAAACATGAGGGAGAAGGGGGGCCAGAAACAAAATACAACCATCCCCTCTTAACCCATTCTGTACCGGTGACGTCATTTCCATCATTTTCTGGCTACTATTACTATATTTTATTCAGTTTAGAAAGGATCTCTAGCAATTATAAGGCTTCGAAGTATCTCGATCAACCCTTTTAACTACCACAGATTTTTTTTATTTTTTTTATTAAAGAGACAATGAACGGAGGAAGGAAAAACACAAAACAAAAAGGTCCATGTGCCTAAAGGCATCCTCCATTCATAAAATGTTTGTAACAACTGGATTTAAACATTTGTAGATTGTAAGTTTGTGGAAAGCAACTCGAGGGAAGTGAATTCCAAAGAGTAGTAGTTCTAGGGATAAACGAATTTTGATAAGCAGAAGTTCTGCATTGTGGAGGAGAAAGTGTAAATTCATGGGAGCTCTCAGCTGCCCTAGTTGTACGGGGAAAGATGTGGAGAGGCGGCACAATTGATCCTTCCTAAGCTGCATAAAATCGTTCTAATAAGGGTAGAATAAAATATAACGGAGGTCGCTGCTACAGGAAGGGTTATGGGGTAGGATTCGTTTTGCTTTCTGAGCCCCCTTGTCCTTCATGTTTAGCCCCATTAGTTTTGCCATTTTAATAGTTTCGCCCATTTTTTGTATTGATGTTAAGACCTTTCGTGCCATTAAGGTGTCGATTTTTTTCCTGGCAAGCGATAGTAAACGATACAAAGCCTTCAATGAAGTAAAGTAGAAACAATACTAAATAAAGGAGTGCTATCTTTGTACAGTGTTACCCTAACCTAACCGTCTTAGAAAATTATAAACGTTTTTTGTTATTAATTTGCCCGCCTATAACTCTCCCGTATGTGTACAGTTGCCTACATAAATGATCTCCTTATCGTGATCGTATTTATGAAGTAAAATAGTATGAATGAATTGCAAGTGTGGTTTCTTTTAACTATTGGTTGACTAATCAGATGAGTCTACCATTGCAAAATATACTATACTCGTAATATAAGTCAATCATGCGCATTATATTTCCACGTATAAGATCACAGAGGAACATAACTTATGTGGCCAATTGTACATACGTGTAATCGTATATTGTTAACCAAAGTAAAATGAATGAATGCGCCATCGTATCCTGAAGGGGTTAATGACATTCAGTACTGAGGAAGAAGGGAAAACGGTTACCCACTGATATTTCAAACGTTCGCTCTTATTCTCCCACCTAGACTTCCGGTAGTTGTCCCATTTTCTTTGGTAGTCAAAAGCTAGCTCACGTCCGTTTTCTATGCTTTGCCCATTAAGAGTTTGCCAGGAGTACACGCTTGGCAAACTCTTACCTAACTCTTACCTAGCCTTGATCCTTGCCCACATCCATAGTCTGCCTCCCAAATTGGTCTTGACGTTTGGCTACACCTACCTTCATTATTAGTCCATACTGCACTACTGGCCTTTGACCGTGCTCTCTCTCTCTCTCTCTGTTATTACTTTTCTTTTTCTCATTTATCAATTGCTCTACTCGCAAAGAAAGTTTGTTTTATTATATTTACACATACTGTATATCCACACCCCACACGTTCACTACTCACTCTAGTGGAGGCAATTCATCTTCAAAATACACACACACACACACACATGCAATATACCCCACTTGTTACATCGTTCCAGTATTAGTTTTAATAAATGTGTACTAATTTGTTATAAAGGCGTATACATCTATATTTGCTTTTATGTTTTTCGTTGATAAAGGTGAAGGGCAAGATGAAGAGAATTTACCCTACTCTCTAGATCTTGGTTAAGGGGAGATGGATCGTTTTTTTTTTTTTTTGGTCCATTCATTCATATATTCCTTTATTTCTTAGTTTCTTTGCTAGACCTCCATCAAGCTTTGAAATACACCCCTAGATAAATTTGTACATTATTCGGTAGAAAAATGTGCTGGCCGCAGGCCGTTTCCCCTCAACATTTTAGGCTTGCTATCGCTCGCCAGGAAACAAATTGACACCTAAATTGCACGAAAGGTCTTGAAAATTACAACGAAATTGGGCGAAAGGTGTTAAAATCGCCAAACTAATGGGCGTTCGGCCCATTAATCTCAAAACAAATGGGGCTTAGCACGAGGGAGAAAGGAGACCAGAAAAACGGCCTATCTCCCCTTAAGGGCGCCACTATAGTAAGGTTTAAGAGGCTAGTGCTTGTTTTTTTGGTCTATATATTTATGTATTAACATATTTTTCAGTTTCCTCGCTAGACCTCCATCAAGCTTAAATAAAAACACCCTCTTTCAAGATAAATTTGTATTTTTTTCGGTAGAAAAGTTTCCCGACAGAGGGCCGATTCCTTCTAAAATTAGACTCGCTATCGCTTGCCAGGACAAGATTAACACCTAAATGGCATGAAAGGCCTTAATATTGACAAAGAAATGAGGCAGAAGGTCTCAAAATCGCCAAACTAACGGAACGGAACGAACGTCCTTAAATTTCAAAAGAAATATGTTGAACATGAGGGAGAAGGGGGTCTAGAAAAAGCGACACCTCCCCCATAATAATATGATTGATACGAATTGAAAAAACGCTTCCTTGTGAATAGAAAACGAGACTTTTGTGCTGGCCCGAGGATGGACTGGTGGAATAAGAGAGGATGAGAACGGCGGTGCTTGTACAGTACACATTCATAACCGATAATTCTACAAATATAAATGAACCAATTAAACCTAAACCCCGGCCCACATATCAGTAGTTTGTTTGTATTTTTTTTTTTTTTTTTTTTAGTTTTTTTTTTTTTTAGTTTTTTTTATGTGAAGACGCCAAAAGTTAGAAACCATAAGATTGAACTTCGTATTTTATGACGTAATACGAATTATGTATACCTCTTTTTACACGCACGCGCGCGTCTTCCAGTATGCAGAATTATAAAAATATCCCATTTAACTGGCTTAAAACATTCGTACCTACAATGTTCATCCATTTTTTATTTCATTTGGCCAACAAGAGAATCAAAAATCAATATTTTACATGTATGATACAATATTAAACATTAACTGACAAGAACGACTATGTTTATGCGAATGAATTCTATAGGGTAATACAATTTGCTGAATCTAAAAAAACATCTATCGCTTTTCATAATTTATTAATTCCTATAGGTGACTTACGATGCATGAAGAATAATTTGACATAAACAAAGACATTTCGGTAAAAATCCAGTTACACCGGGGATGATTTTTACAAGTACACATGTATTTTGTTTTGTTTTTCATTGTTGTTGAGATTTTTTAGTGATTATTTTTAATAAGCCCCGTCGGAAACTGCAACCAAAAATTATTCATCAATCTTAACCCTCGCCGACATATAACGCGATTTTGAGCCTATTAGGGATACTTTAAAGCCTTTGTTTCTATCAGGGGTATTTAGAAACCTTTAGTTTAGTTACTTCAACTTCTGCAGTTGTCTGAGTTAGCTGTGTGCAGAAAACTAATTTTTGGAGAGGTAATTATAAGAGTGAGAGAACAGCCGCCCGGCTGGCTCAGTTGATAGCGTGCCTGATTCCCATCTTGAAGGTCTCGCGTTCAATCCCCGCTCAGATTGAAAAGTTTTTTCTGGGATATAGCCGGCGGTTACCATCTCCCCATGAGCAAGGGGGATGGGTAATGGTCTCTGGTAGACTAAAGAAAGCCAAGCGCTTGTGAATCCTCGAAGGAGGAGATACGGGCGCTATGTAAGTAACCAGAAGAATATTATTATTAATATTATTGTTAATCTGGCAACCTCTGCTTCATATGAGTCTGAAGGGGTTAAGACACGGCCCCCGTCAGGCCCCCCCCCTCCCCCCTTCCCACCCGATTTCTTAAATCGTTTTATTTTTTAGTTATATAGGTTAGTGGCAAAGATTTCTGGCCTACCCATAATGAACAGCGTATAGTAAACACGTAAACATATTGAGCTAACCTAATACATAGCAAAGTATTAGGTGATTTTTTTTTACACACCAAAAGTAAGCACCAAAATATGTAGATACCGGTTTCTTGTATACATAATTATGTAGGTAGATGTAGAGATAAATAAGCTTTAATCTAAATGTAAATCAAACGTATGCATCATGTGTTCGATATATCTATCAATCAATATATATTATTATCTATATCTATCTATCTATATACAGTCGTCTGCATGACTAATTGAACACTTCCTAATATTAATAATGAAAGAGTGAGGGTAATATAGTGAATTCCAGTAATCTAATCTGTGTGCCTCAAGCAATTTATCAAAATATTTCGCCATCATAATTACGACTCTAATATGTGTGCAGAAACTCCTGACCACGACTGTAATGAGGGCGATGTATGCCAGTGACAACCCGTAGATTTCTTAAGTTCAAGTCCACTACGTCGGCCAACAGAACATGGGATGACAGAACACTTGTTATTTTACCGCCCACCGACTACTGTCTTTTATAACTCTTATTTAGACCGCGGGGGGGTCTTTTGTATGCTCCCCAGTTTATATTAATTAATCTTGAGAATCTAAGCCGTTTAACCCCATTAGCTTGACGATAATAAGACGTTTCAACCCATTCATAACAATTAAACCTGTAATATAGAAGAAATCGGCAGAAGAAGTTGTGATCGTTTTAACCTCTCTGATATGTAGAAGTGCAATGTAGTCTAAGGAATATCTTAATATAACGTTAGCTAGATTATTTTTAAGGGGAGGTTGGCCGGTTGTTTGGTCTATTAATTTATGTATTCATATATTTGTTTAGTTTCCTCCTTAGACCTCGATCAAGATTAACAAAAAAAAAACTAGAACCCCCTTCAAGATAAATTTGTAAATTTTTCAGTAGAAAAATGTCCCGGCCGAAAGCCAGTTCCTCTTAAAATGGCAGGCTCGCTGTCGCTCGCCAGAAAATATTCGACACCTAAATGGCACGAACAGTCTTAAAATTGACAACGAAATGGGGCGAAAGGTGTTAAAATCGCCAAACTAATGGGCCGAACGTCTTATAATTTCAAAACTAGTGGGGCTAAACATTAGGGAGAAGGGGGTCCAGAAAAACGGTCTGCCTCCCCTTATGTACGTACATACAATGTTTATCTCTCTCTGGCTGTGTATCTATTTAGAGCTCTCAAACTTTACATGCATGTGACATAAATCGTTATGATGAGAATACAATCATGGGTATTCTAAGCTGTAGACATTTGGCACCTTTGCAATGAGTGGCATATAGTGCTCTGTTGAAATATCCATGTCTTGATAGCGTAATGCATAGTGCGCGGAATTTCGATGTAAGTATCCTAGCTTCGAGTCCTCGGAGTGCCACATGTATTTGTTGATTTCATTAATTGAGTTAAGATGTGAAGTTGGTTGGTGTAAAAAGCATAATATTACGAATTACAGTTATATATTGACAAAGTATCGTGTATATTCGGATACCATAGTCGCTAGTCCACTCATAACAAATCGTGGACCCCCTATATTATTTGTTATGCAATTATGCCTCTCAGGATTGATTTTTTATTAGAACTTGCTTATCAATAATTAGTATATATAGCTTTGTAGTTGATATATAGAAAATATTATTCATAAATTCGTTTCCAGAGATATACTTCCATAATTATAAATAGGTGAAGTACACGAATATTTATATGTGGGCTAGAGACTATGGCATCCGAGTGTACATTGTCCGTCTTGCCTCCAACCCACCTATAGTCCATTCATGATATGTAAGTTAGAATAATCACCCCTAACCTCTGTAACTTAATAAACGGCTACTGAAAATGGGGTTAAGGCGACAGTGTTAATTTGTTTGGGTTTATTTATTTATATATTAATTTATTTTTTAGTTTCCTCCCTAGACCTCTAGCAACTATATCAAAAAAAACAGCCATTAGATCCCCCTTCAAGATTAATTGGTACATTTCTCGGTAGAAAAATATCACAGCCGAAGGCCGATCCTCGAGGGAGAAGGGGCCATAAAAACCAGCCCCCCCCCCCCCCCTTAAAATTACCACACGTATTCCCTGGCTAACTTTTCCCATTGGTAAAAATATTAACTTGAGCACCCTAGTTATTTTTTAGCAATAGAGGTTTGTGGTCAAGATATATGGCCTAACTATAATGAATACACTATAGATAGTATAGATTATTCTCCCCGTGACCTGACCCTCCATGTCCTCTCCTCCCCATTGACCTTCCCCCTCACAGTGACCTTTCTCCGGCAGGTCAGTGGACGCCAGTGGCCGGGTCGGAGTTCGGAGTCTTTGGATTTGGTGAGTACTATTAGTTATCCATATTGGTGATTATAGGGCGTGGGGTGAGCGATCAATGACGTCTGTGTGTGTGTGTGTGTGTGTGTGTGTGTGTGTGTGTGTGTGTGTGTGTGTGTGTGTGTGTGTGTGTGTGTGTGTGTGTGTGTGTGTGTGTGTGTGTGTGTGTGTGTGTGTGTGTGTGTGTGTGTGTGTGTGTGTGTGTGTGTGTGTGTGTGTGTGTGTGTGTGTGTGTGTGTGTGTGTGTGTGTGTGTGTGTGTGTGTGTGTGTGTGTGTGTGTGTGTGTGTGTGTGTGTGTGTGTGTGTGTTCATAATTGAAGTTTGACAGAAATTGAGTTTTGGGCTCATATTGTACCACTTCCTAGACATTATCATCAATGACAATTACCGATCTCCTTGCTCAAGGGAGATGGTAGCCGCCGGCTATATCGCAGAAAGTCTTCATCAACCTGAGTGAGATTTGAACCTGGCCTGCTGGGTTGCAGGCAGAGACTGTACAGCCACTTTCACACATTCACGATGTTGGTCCCAAAGTACCCCATTTGAATATCGGGACACAACGTGGTGCAATCCCCAACGTGTGTCGGGTCGGTGTCGTCGGGGAGCGTCGTGTTACCCGCGGTGCGGGACGTGGCAAATCGGGCTTGGCCACCAAAGGTTTGGATTTGTTCAAATATTTCGCACGATGTACTTTTGGCGTGGTAACGTCGGGTACAACGTGTCGATGGCGTGGGTCTCGCGTGTCTGCATCCGGTTTCATCGGCATCGACGTGGCGGCGTCGGGGTATAAATAGTTATAATATATTACAGTAAAAGTCATGTAATCCGAATGGCAGCGGACCGACAGTGCTTCGGATTAGTGGAGTATTCTGACAACACTATAAATACGCACATGATGAATAAATAAAGACCTGATATGGTATACGGTAGGGCTATACCGTATATACCGTATATAATATTCCATAATCAACTTATATTAAACGAGTTAATAAGTTCAAATGAAAAATCAGTGTACCGGTATGATTACCGAAACACGTGTGTGTTAATTGTCGAGTGAGTGTGTGTGCGTGTGTGTGTGTTATTGTTCTTGTGTGGCTATATCGACCGCCACTGATACACGGTATGCAATACATTTTATTATAATTATGCTCTATGGAATTTAATTTCATTTTACCTAATACAGTAGTGTTTATAATAGTAAAAGCCAAAGGAAATACTAAGTGTTATTGATTAATTTAACACAAGGTAGTGTTTGTGTGGGTGGATGGGTTTAGATAGAGGAGATTGTTCCTGTGTTTTCGACGATTCCACCCTTACACAAGTTATGTTTATATCGATCCTTTTGCACAAGATAGGTTTATATCAATACATTTTACCTTCCACAATTAGAGAAAATATGATTCATCACGAAGTGTAGCCTACCTGTGGAGATTAAACGCACTGTTATATTATATACTATATGAGATATACCGGTACCGGTATATCGTTTTTTTATCGTTATTTTTATTTGCATAATAAATCACAACAATTTTGTCCGCTGAACATGATGGCAGTGTTTAGAATATGCTATCATCAATATTGGATTTTATAGAAATAAATCTATAACGATATTTTTTTATTTTTTATAGAATCCCAGCCGCACCAAAATATTCGCTCTCAATTGGTTTTCACCCATAATAATTTGTTTTTTAATTACATTTTTTATGAACGGCAAGAGGAAAGGTTAGTATATAAGATTTCAACAAAACAATAAATACAAATAATAATATGTGGAATTTCACCGTAGGTGAAGGTTACTGTTCAGTCCGCCCGTACTTTCCCTCCCCATCTTAGTTGGTTTTCACCCATAATAATTGTTTGTTGTTATTTAAAAACAAATATGAACGGCAAGAGGAAAGGTTATTATATAAGATTTCAACAACAAAATAAATTAAAATAATAATATGTGGAATTTCACCGTAGGTGAAGGTTACTGTTCAGTCCGCCCAAACTTTCCCTCCCCATTTTCACCGATAAAATATGGGACAATGAATATTCTGTAAGCAAGTGATATATTGGATTTTTCATTAGCTTTCTAATGGTACATATATGGCCTATGTACGATCAAAACTTTAATTTTTCCTGAATATTTTTTGTCCGTCGCCGCTGTCACCCACTGGTAAATATTTTCGTTTCACTTCATGGTCTATTTGCATATAATTTAACGTTCGATACAGATTTTAGATATTAATTTCGTATACCGGCAATGAATACAGATTGTTATTTACGAAGAACCAGCTCTCTACGACAAAAACTTGATTTTATATAAACAAAAATCATACGCCTATACCTTACAAAGAAATAATTCGACCTTATCTTACCTTAAACTTGACCATTGAACGTAATACCTTTAACACCATATGTATTGATGATATCTGTCAGGCTGCCTGACGTTGTGGCGTCGTCCTCGTCGGGTCGGCCACGTGTCACCATCATAAGTCCATCGCCCCTCGTCGTGTTCCCCACGTGTCACGTCGGGGTACGTCGGGGTACGGTTTTGACCTGAATTTTGACCGTTACAGCATTGACGTCGCGCCGTCGTGTTGCAACCGTGGTACAATCTGGCCCGGCGTGGCTACGACATGTCACCATCAAGGCTTCGTCATCAAACGCGTACATCCTGTCACTGTCTCTGCCGATGTACCAATTTGTGTACCTCGGGGTACATCGGGACCAACATCGTGAATGTGTGAAAGTGGCTGTAATACCACTGAGACAGCCGCGCGGCTGTGTATGTGTGTGTGTGTGTGTGTGTGTGTGTGTGTGTGTGTGTGTTACTCAGTTACTTGTTCGTCAAGGGGAATCCACCGAGCTAAGCTCATTATTATCGCGCCTCCTTAACTGGGAATGTATTGCGTGAAATGCATGTTAAGTGTTTTATGTACTGTTGGAATGGCTGTGGATGTGTGTGTAGTCTGTATTTAGCCAATTGGCGACATCGGAAACGAAGGCTTAGGGTGGATCTGTATGGTACCATTCTCACTATAGACGGTACCGTCTCGCCCGAAGGCTTAGGTAGCCATCAGCTTAGGTGAACCATATGATACCCATCTCGCCTTGTACCATTTTTGCCAACCCCAGATGGGACGTCACAACGTCGTCCACTTATTCCAGGTACCTATTTACAGCTAGGTGAACTGAGGCTAACACATGAAAGGAGACAAGCCCAATTTGTCTCCGCCCGGTCTGGGATTGAACCCCCGACCCCTCGTGTGTGAGACGAGAGCTCTACCTACTAGGCTACGGGCTCTCTGTGTGTGTGTGTGTGTGTGTGTGTGTGTGTGTGTGTGTGTGTGTGTGTGTGTGTGTGTGTGTGTGTGTGTGTGTGTGTGTGTGTGTGTGTGTGTGTGTGTGTGTGTGTGTACCTAATTGTTGTATACAGGAGTTGAGCTTTTACGCTCGTATTGTCCCACTTTCTGAGTTACAATTGTCTAACTTTTTCTAACTTTGTGTGTGTGTGTGTTTTTTTGGGTGTGTGTGTGTTTTTGTGTGTGTGTGTTTCTGTGTGTGTGCGTTTCTGTGTGTATGTGTGTGTTCTCTGTATTACGTGGGGTTGACATTAGTGACATTGAAGCTGCATACTGTTGGGCATATCGGTGTTTGCATTACTTCAGATCTCTCACCCTCAACTAGCACCTACACGCACATTAGTTGTTGTTGTTGCTGTTCCTCAGGCTGTCTGGCCGAGCAGCCCCAAGGTCCCGAGCAAGGCCAAGGCCATAACCGAGCGCCCCCACAGAACCCTCCCAGCTTACCACTAATAATGCCCAGGTGACCGAAGCCACTCAAAGGCGGGGAGCTGAGGAGGGTCCGGAAACGCCCGGGAAACAAAAGCCCCACCCAAGGCCCTGTGCCCCTCGGCAATTATAAAGGGAAAGTTGAGGGGCAAAGGAAAAATGTGACGCTTTGGCTCCCAATCTGCCAGGGTGGGCAGTAGGGAGGTCAATCCACGGAAAAGACGCCGTCACTTGAGATCTAGAAAATATATAAGTAAAAGGAACAGGCAGAGTAAGCTATGGGTATGGCAGAGAACGTTCAACTCTCATTCTGATAGACCAGCCCATCACCACACGCACATTAGCAGGTATATTCATCTCGTGATTAAAGTTATCTATATTATATTATTGAAGACTATATTAGTGCATAGTATTTTTTGAGTTATCAGCAAAACTAGATTTATAGATTTAATTGTTCAACAACCCGTGGACATTTATCTGTTTATTTCTTAACATAGTTGTGTTTTAGTATTAACAGTAACTGTGAAATAAGTAGATCAATATTATAGATCAGGGTGTGAGTCTTACAGAATGATTTATGAACACGTAAATTAAATACTTATATCATTACTTGAAGTACCCGATATAATATATATTTCTCCTTGACATTCTGATCCGTCATACAAAACCTCAATGCCAGAGCAACTTCTTACTTCTGTTTGTAATACCAATAGCGAGAATATTGTGCAAATGCCATCACGATCTGCTTTCTCCGCTTGTTCAGTGTGTACACGAAATTCGATCTCTCATTTAGGGTAATTGATTTGGCTTCTGTGTGTATAATCCGTGTAGCCTATTTTCGGAAAACTGTAACGTTATTGTCCACATTATTATGGCTAACATTAGACGATTTTATTCAGCTTTACAAGAACCTCAATGAATCCGAGGCATAATAACTAAATTAATTAATCTCCTGACTGCAAATATCACAAACTTTAAACATTTGTAATAATAGCCAGAATGTATATGCTGAATGCGTCATTCATGCCGTGAAGGTTAATTTACGTTATATTATAGTTTTGTTCTGGAAGGCATCCATTATTATTTGTTACTTTGTAGCTCTTCATTTACCAATTACGTACTTTTAATACCACTGTTTTTGCCAATACAAGTTAATAATTTTCGTCTAAAACATATCTAATGATATTTTATCGCTCGTAGATGTGTGTGAGTATTTGATATATATATATATATATATATATATATATATTATATTTTATGTCCCTGTTCGGGCTCTGTCTCGAATCGGCCACCCCCAGCTATGGGGTATGTGCCTGAGTAAATATACATACATACATACATACATACATACATACATACATACTGTACATACATATATACATTTTTGTTTTCACTTCTTCCATCTTTATAAAATTAATTAATAAAACTGAGAAGCTACACTATTACGTGTCAATTTATTGCATTTACATTACATTGCATTTTAATGTATATCTCAAACAAACAATAACATATTCTGCAGAGAGATGAAAGATTAGTGAAAGTTAAATGTGTTAAATGACTTTATATATTAATGTTCGTAAGTTATTTATCTCTTAACACACATATATAAGAAAGTCTTACCAGAACAACATTTTATCTCTCCTGCAACAACACCATCCATAATGCGAGGTAATATTATCAGATAAACACCCAAACTTTATTTTACCTACAGGAAAAAAAAAAACAAGGTGTGTGCTCAGATACTTACACACACACACACTCTCTCTCTCTCTCTCTCTCTCTCTCTCTCTCTCTCTCTCTCTCTCTCTCTCTCTCTCTCTCTCTCTCTCTCTCTCTCTCTCTCTCTCTCTCTCTCTTTATGACGCATACTGGTGATCAGCTATATTTGATTATAACATGTTGGACAAGTATTTAAACATACTGAGTAATATCAAGTTAGATGATCATTTAAATACCTTCATCAATATTATTCGAAATACGAGTATGCTGCAAGCAAAAAATATTATTGGTAATATTTGTATATAGCTCAAGTGCATGAACTTTAGTTAAATGGCTATATTTCCATCCACTTATACATAACTTAAGAACAAGGAGATCTTCTTCTACATCTCAATAGGCGCTCGCTGTGAAATCGTATACAGATAATCATTTTTTGCCTTGACCAGCAACCTTGGACCTAGATGACCTCACTCCCACACCCTGGCACTTAGTCTTCACCTTTTCCTCTCCTTAAATTTCTGGCGATTTTCTTTGCCAGGTATTACATCAAATTAATCAACTTGCCCTCAAAAGTCATGAGTCGACCAGTTTTTCCAGCACGTTTGGTCTGGGATTACGATACTTCTTCTTCTTCCCCTCCTCGTTCACCGTGTTTGGGGCAGGAGAAATTATATTCCTTATGGTGCAGTCTGCCCTACCCGGTAATGGCAGCCTTAGCAGATGAAACCATAGCATTTTGCATTGAATTTTGGGCTAATTTAACCGACTTTCTCTGGAGTGAAATGGATATCTCGTTGGCTGTGCTTGGTTGTGCTTGGTAAGAATATAAATCATTTTGATTTTGCAGTCTGAAGAGAAACTGTTGCTACAATATTCTGTAAATAATGAATAATCCATATATGCTTCCTCGTTTCGTAGTATATATGCAATTAATTTGTAATTGAAGTAAATACATTATTAATTCTTAGTTGATATATTAAAGAAAAAAGGGGAAAGTACTTATTTTTATATAATTTAGTTTGTGTACAGCAATTAAGAAAATATTGACGCCCAGGGCACTGCAGTCTGTTTTAGTTCAGCTGATGGTAAATTGTATTCCTTAGCAACGGATTCATAGATACTTAATGGACATATATGAAACTACTATGTCTCTGCGTCATATTAATGCTAAGTTTTTATACTTTAACTTAATTGTTCACAAACTCTTTATAATACCCTAATAATCAAGATGGAAACATTGCAATATACCTTCACCTGGGATAAAAATGACACTAATAATAGGAACAACATACCAGCATCAGTATTTCACTTGATGATAATAATTACGTGAAGATTAGAAGGCTGCAATACATATTTCCATGTTCCTTAAAATTACACAATAAATCATTGACTCTATACACACATTCTGTGAATTGCCCACCACAACCAGTTAACAACCCTACTAAAACAATGGCATAGCGCAATAAATCTAAATTCCTTTCTATACGGACCTTAGTTTTCATAATTATAATGCATAAAATCCATTTGTATTATACAATCCTTCGTTTCCAATGTACTCAATTGCACACCAATCAATATATCAATTAATTAACCGTCTCTGTTTCCGACAAATACTAGTCAACTACTTGTTCTATATTATCTCTGTTTATTTATGTTTGTAATCAGTAATTTTGAGCGCTATTGAATCTCAGAGCGAGGGCTAGAGAGAAATGGCGCTATATATAAGTAACCTGAACATTAATCTTCAATTCTGCCTTACCTGTTTTATACTATGGCGCTATTTTCCATTGCAATCCCCCCTGAACATATGATAACTTTCTCCTAATCAAATTGTTAATGGTTTATGAGAGAATAAGTGACAATTACGACAGGAAGCACCCATTTAGGGTCATCAACTAAATAAAAGCGCCTAGTGTTACCCAGAATTAAGCTAACTGACGCCATCGTACTGAAGGTTGAGTACCTTGGATCAGTTGTTGGATGAAATGGGTACTAATCTCAAGATAATGATTTGACACTCAATATTCTGACGACATCAAGATTTCTCAGTTAATCTGAAGAGTTTGTATTGAAATATGGTACTACTTATATATACTTGGTCTTCATATGATACAGAAACATATTAGTTCCATATGTTTCCATTTAGTATCGATAAATTAGCTGCTAAGGGATTCAATTTACCGTCAGATGAAATTAAACCGAGTATAGGTGTTTAAATGATTACAGTGCAGTATCTATCACTCTTGTTGCGTGCACTCCATTCTATCACTGTTGTTGCGTGTACACTCCATTCTCTCACCTTGCTGCTCCTCTATCTTAGTGAGTGCCTGACGCAACACACGCAATTCACAACATACACACGCAACAATATATTTATGGCAGTGGGTCAGTCACCGCTAAAATTATTCCTATTAGTATCAGTTGTTTATGTCTCTGTTCTGCATGTTTTCAGGCTATTAATGTATATTTTGTATGGATGTATGTATGTACAGTATATACTCTGGCACCTTCCCCAGTTTTGTTTATTTTGTATTTATTCTTTATGGGGGTGGCCGACTCGAGACAGAGCCCGAACAGGGACATCACAACACATCAGAAAACAAAAATCACACACATCTATTTAACCACTAGCATATTATAAATAGAATGCTTGCACGCTAGCTTTCAAATTGTAAAACACACCTAGTAAAGTAGAAATAATGAACATAATATTATAAACCATATGAGGAGGACCATTTGGCCTGATGTAGCTATATGCAAAATGTTGTCAATAAAGTGCGCCTCCTCATATAGTGTTTATATCCAACATTCAAAATTATTAATCTAATCAAATACATAATGGTCCTCATTATTAATTCATATCTGTTTACACCAACTCTCCAATTAATTTTAATTAATGAAATCAATGAAAGTAATGAATACATGTGGTACTCCAAGGACTCGAAACTAGGATACTCCACCGAAATTCCGCACACTAAGCAATAGGCTATCATTGCCAAGAATACGTTTCATACAGCAAATGACATGGGATTATATACGTTAAACGCCCTTCATTGGTATTGCCGACAAAATATGGTTGAATATTTACAATTATTCCGTGATGTTGCTATTTATGATTTCCATTATAATTTTCTTCGTATTGGTATATATAATAGTAATGTCTACAAAACAAGAATAATTTCATAGACAAACAAGTAATTTGCCATATATTATTCGTTAATGTTGTGTTCTGGAGTTATGAAATTTCCATTGTCATATATTTTCGAGCACATACCAAGCTACGCTGTAACATATTAGGCATCTGCAGATTTTCTTTGTTAATTATTGCGCCGACGATTATATTCAATTTAGGAAGGGTACGGTACATGAAAGGCAGAGGGTTAATTAGGATAGTCTTTACCCTTACAGCTTCCACAGGTTCTTTGTAGTTTTATAAAATCGTCTAATGATACCCAGAACAAACTGCTAAAATGCGTCATAATATTCAAATGTTTAATGTAGAATCCGCAGCAGCTGCAAGAGCACGAACCCAACTTATTCTGGCATATACAATATATCACACTTATAGTGCATCAAAACATCGCTTTTGGAATGAACCAAGTCCTCTTAACCGGACTGCGCCCCATATTTTTCAGACTGTCACAATGATAAAGCAAGTTTTAAAGCATCTGTCTCAGAGATCAAAGACCCTTAGAAGGCATACAAATTGAATAATAAACAACGCAAATGAGCTTCCTTATGGAACAAGGGGAGTCCTTTGGGTACGAACTACAGAGTGGACCAAGTAAGAAAGCGACAATTTCCATAACCATTTTGCAACACATTATAATTAAATTATATTTGATTCCTTTAAAAATAACTTTGAAACATGTCATTAATAAATAGAAGTAACTTCAATTGTTAAAAGTTAATGGGCCAAATATATATTCAATCTCTGATAAATCTTAAAAAACTAAAAATGGATATTTGTGTTCGAGATTATATATATACTAACATTTATTTGATTACTCATAGTATTCATCTGGCAGTTTTGAAGGCACATTTTCCATAGAACAATGAGCAATACCACCATAAATAGTTAAATTAAATTTCTTGGTAGTAAGAGGATCAACCAATTTATAAAACTGGTGGATGTAATAATTTGGCTTACTCTTTCGAAGCTATCACCTTGACAATCGTATATATGGTGAAACTACCGATTCGACACTTTTTCCAGTCACTATAAACTATTGTATCTATTCATCAACCCCTTGAGGATTATGAAGCGTTTTGGCATTTAATTATGGCGATTAAGACGATTATATGTACATTAGAAAGGGTATATGAAAGTCAGAGGGATCATTGAAACCGTCTTTACCCATTTAGCTCCCATAGATCCTTCCTAAGCTGCATAAAATCGTCTAATGATAGCCAGAATAAACATCCAAAACGCGTCATGATCTTCAAGGGGTAAATCCGACAGATCCTTCCTAAACTGCATAAACTCGTGTAATGATAGCCAGAATAAATTGTCAAAACGCGCCATGATCTTCAAGAGATTTTTGTTTTTGTTTTTTATATATTTCAACTCTCCCTCTCGGGCATAGGCTGATAGCCTTTACACTCTACCGCTGAACACGGTGAGGCCCGTGAGGTCTTGTTCCAGTCTAGGGAGTAAGACATGCGAAGCTTCACGGCTCGAAGCAACTCCATCTCTGAAACTGCTCCGCCTCTGTGCTTCACAGTCTCATCGCCCCGGCTCGGACCCTCACTCTCAGAACGCCACCTATTGAGCAATTAACTCACCAGGCATTTCCCCCCTGTAGCATATTTTTGAATATGGGAATATTCATACAATGCTATTTAATCAGGGAACAATGAGGGTATTTATTTGGCATTTCGGTGTGCTGTGGCAATGCACTGATACTAGGTACCGCACAAATTGCATCCCAATAATATCTTCCCATTGACATATTGGGATTCGAACCCGGGTCCATTGGATTACCAGTCCAGTGACAAGACCACTCCGCCACACCTCCCCTAAAGGGGTAGTGCTGTATTTTGGGGTATTTATTTATGAATTAAACTATTTTTAAGCTTCCTCGCTAGACCTCCATCAAGCTTAAAAAAACACTCCCTAGACCCACTTTCAAGATCAACGTATACATTTTTCGGTAGAAAAATATCCCAGCCGAAGGCCGAATCCTCTTATAATTACGGGCTCTCTATCGCTCGCCAGGAAGAAATCGACACTTAAATGGCACGAAGGATCTAATAAAATTGACACTGAAATGGCGCGAAAGGTGTGAAAATCGCCCAACAAATAGGCCGAATGTCTTAATATTTCAAAACCAATGGGGCTAAACACGATGGTGAAGGGGGTCCAAAAGGGGTCCAAACAATAAACGACCAATCCCCCCTTCAGTACTCCTATGAGAAGTTTACCCTGCTTCCCAATAAAACCCAGCGTGTGAATAAGGCAACATCACCAGAAGCTCTCACATATTAGTGGTCTCTCTCCCTCGCCAGCTGACCTCCTGATCCCCAAACCCCCTTAAGGAGATAGTGGCTATTTTGTTGGTCTATACGTGTATATATTCATTTATTTGTTTAGTTTCCTCTCTTGACCTCCATCAAACTTAAGAAAACATCCATTATATCCCCAATCTAGATAAATTTGTACATTCTTCGGTAGAAAAATTTCGTCCAAAACTACAGGCTCACCATCGTTCGCCAGGAAAAAAAAAATCTACCTAAATAGCACGAAAGATCTTAATTTGACAAATAAATTGGACGAAAAGTCTTAAAATCTACAAAATAATGTGGCAGATATCTAAAAATCTGAAAACTAATGGGGCTAAACATGAGGGATAAGGGGATTTAGAAAAGCGACCCATCTCCCCTTAATTCCTTCCTTCCTCCTTCCTTCCTACACACTTCCCCCCTTCCTCGTACACTCTTTCCCCCTCCCCCTTGTTTACCCCCTTCTTCCTTCCTCCACGATACGTTCCCACTGTTGTCCTCTTCTTATGCCTCTCTGCCTCCCATATGTCGTTACCCCTTCCCTTCTTTCCACCCCCCATCTACCTCCCTTCCCCCTTCTCTCCCTACCTCTCTCCCTCCCCTATGTCCTTACCCCCCTTCCTTTCTTCCTCCCCCTTTTCTCCCATTTCTGTCTTCCTCCCTCCTACACACTTTCCTCCTGTTTACCCCCCCCCCCCTTTTCTCTGCCGTTACCCCAAGTTTAGGAAGGATGTCTAGCAATTATAAGGCTTCGACCTCAACCCCTTTGACTATCACAGATACTTCTTAAACTGCACAAAATCGTTTAAGTACAACTAGAATATAAATAAAAAGACGTCGCCGGTACAAAATAAGTTCGTATAATGTACATCTCACAATCTCAAGAAGATTCTTCTTTAAGCCAGTGTCACACGAGCGCGTTTTCCGGCAATTTTCGATGAGCAAGTTTTTTCTCGTACTATTTTGAGGCTCTTTCTTCTGGATCTTCTCCTGGGTGACCTAGATGTGTGTGAATTTGTGTTTGTATCTGTGTTTGTTCGTTGTTTTATGTTTTTGTGTTGTTCCTGTTCCTACTCTGTCTTGAGTCGGCTACCCCCAAGAAAAAAGGAAAAATAAAATAAAAAATAGAATGAAATAGGAAATACAAATAATAGTAGGAATATGGGGATTGGGCCTGAGCATATAGATAGATATATAGATAGATTTTGAGGCTCTTTCGTATTGGAATCGGAAACTAAATCGAAGGTAGAGTATGTATGGTAGTTTAATTATTATGGAACTTAAAATATAAAGCCGTCAGAATACAATTGCTCGTAAAAATTGACGGAAAAATCGCTCGTGTGACACCGCCTTAACTTCCTTCCAACCATAATGTCTCCTTCGTTGCTTGCACTTTTCTTGCCTCACACCTGCCTCCTACCACATTTCTTGCCTCCCTCTTTTCTTTCCTCCCTTCTTTCGTGCCTCCCTTCTTTCGTGCCTCCCTCCTATCGTGCCTCCCTCCTTCTCCTGCCTCCCTCCTTTCTTGCCTCCCTCCTATCATACCTCCCTCCTTGTCGTGCCTCCCTCCTTGTCTTGCCTCCTTCCTTTCGTGCCTCCCTCCTTTCGTGCGTCCCTCTTTTCGTGCGTCCCTCTTTTCGTGCCTCCCTCCTTTCGTGCCTCCCTCCTTTTTGTGCCTCCCTCCTTGTTGTGCCTCCCTCCTTGTGGTGCCTCCCTCCTCTCTTTCCTCCCTCTTATCTTGCCTCCCTCCTTTCGTGCCTACCTCCTATCTTGCTTCCCTCTTATCGTGCCTCCCTCCTTTCGTGCCTCCCTCCTTGCCGTGGCTCCCTCCATTCTTGCCTCCCTCCTTTCTTGCCTCCCTCCTATCATACCTCCCTCCTTGTCGCGCCTCCCTCCTTTCGTGCCTCCCTCCTTTCGTGCCTCCCTCCTTTCTCGCCTCCCTCCTTTCGTGCCTCCCTCCTTTCGTGCCTCCCTCCTCTCTTGCCTCCCTCCTATCATACCTCCCTCCTATCGTGCCTCCCTCCTTGTTGTGCCTCCCTCCTTGTTGTGCCTCCCTCCTTGTTGTGCCTCCCTCCTGTCTTGCCTCCCTCCTTTTCTCGCCTCCCTCCTTTCCTACCTCCCTCCTTGTCCTGCCTCCCTCCTTTCGTGCCTCCCTCCTTTCTTGCCTCCCTCCTTTCTTGCCTCCCTCCTTTCGTGCCTCCCTCCTTTTGTGCCTCCCTCCTTGTCGTGCCTCCCTCCTTCCGTTCGTGCCTCCCTCCTTTCGTACCTCTTTCCTTTTCGTGCCTCACCTCTGTCTTGCCTCACACTTGCCTCCTCCTCCCTCCTTGTCCACCTGCAACCACATCCTTCCACCACCAGTTGTCCCTCTTGTGTCTCCACTCTCAAATTGTGTAGTTGCCCTTGGTAAATGTTATGTATTCTGTATCGTAGGACATATGGATCTGTAATCAATATATGTGAACGATCTATTTAAAATTCTTTAATCGCATCATTAACATATTTTCTACTAATATATGTGAATTATTTCAATATTTCCACTGAAAAATATAAACTTTATTCAATTGTAATCAACATTTTCCTTAATTGCTTCCAATATGGTACACAACAAACTTTCCATAAGTATTCGTTGAATGTATTTACAAATTATGTATATGTGTACAGTATACATATTAGTTTTTGTTTTACTTGTTGAACTTGTTACAACTGAATCTCTAAAGAATGCCCTTTGTTTACACTTGCATTCGCCCCCGTGTAAGTAGCGTGTGAAGAAGTAACTTTGACCTCTTTACACTTTGCTACGGCCCTCACTTCCCGTTTCCCATTCCCTCTACATCACTAGCCCTGAATCGGGAACCAGGTGAACTAACCCATTTGTTTTATATAATTATCCTATACGCACAGTAAATACCGTTTTGATATTTGTTTACTTGTACCTACTGTATAATAATAATATATATGGGAAGGGAATTCACAATGCCGTGAATATGCAAAGTAAAAAAATAAATATCCATTCACAATAAAGAAATCCATATAACGACATGACGTGTCCGACTCTTTCTGAAGTAATCAAACATATATTTACCATTGCAATGTATAGCCGAAAAGTGCTCTGTCTATAATATGATAATTTTTACCCCATTTAAAGTCCTGGAACCAAAAATTATCCACGCGAAACCTGAGGTCTGGAGGACTTCCGCAGGTAATGTCATTAACAGAGAGATGCGTCACGGGGTCAACGGTGAGGGTCCAGCCGCAGATGTGGTGGTGGTGGTAGGGGGTGGTGGTTCTGGTGAGGTGGGGAGGGGAATTGACTACTTGCGAGTTTCAGGCTATAAGGAAGTTGGAAATTTAGACATTGATATATAGTAGAATTAACAGCTAAAATATGGTTTTATTACATTCATATATATATATATATATATATATATATATATATATATATATATATACATATAATCAAATTCAAGATCCTTGTTATCCATCAGAAAGCAAAATTATTATTCCATTTGTGTTTAATATCGATGCTTACGATGTCAACTTCCTTATAGCCTGAAACTCGCAAGTGGTCAATTGATGAGGGGGATTTCAGGTGATGGTGGTGGTGAGGGGGGTGAAGGGGGATAGGGGTGGTGGTTCTGGTGAGGTGGGGAAGGGATGAGGGGAATTGATGTGGGGGATTTCAGGTGATGGAGGGGAAGGGGGGAAGGGAATTGATGAGGGAGATTTCAGGAGGTTATGGTGATGGGGTGAATGGGGATGGTGGTGGTGAGGGGGGTGAAGGGGGATAGGGTTGGTGGATCTGGTGAGGTGGGTAAGTTGGGGGAGAGTATTTGATAAGGTAGATTTCAGGAGGTGGTGATGGTGAGGGGGTCAAAGGGGATGGTGATGACGAGAAGAGCTTCTATTCTGGTAGGGAGTGGATGCTTGTGTTGTGAGTGTGTATGTGTCGGGATGATAATGTGTTGGTGTTACGTGTAATGGTGTTGCTTAGGGTGTGTGTGGTGCATGTGTTTGGTGAGTGGGTATTTGTGATGTGGCGGGGATATGGTTCTTGTGATGTGGTGGGGGAGAAGGTTGTGTATTATAGTCTATTCGCTGTAAGTAGGCAACAAATCATGACCTCTATAACTCGCAAACGACTATGAGTAATCCAGCTAACATTTCTACCAGTTGGGAAGGGTCAGCCAGGGCATAGGTGTGGAAATTTACAGTCCATTTCCTCTATCCCTTTTTGAGTTACAGAGGATAGAGGTCATGATTGTTCGCCTACTTACAGCGTATAGACTATAGTGTAGTGGCAAGGATACGGGTAGAGACAGGTAGTAATATTAATTATTTAGTGTGAGCAACCGAGTGGCAGCAGTAAAGCTTCACCCGCCTGAGTGCATTTAGGCCATTGGTCACGTAGCCCACGAATTGATGCACGTGTTGGGTTTCGTGCACGAGCACCAGCGTCATGACCGCGATCAATACATCTCCATCCACTGGGATAGAATAAGACCCGGGCATGAGGCAAACTTTTGCCCCGTCCAGGCAGACACTTCAGGCCTGCCATACGACGCCGGGTCCGTGATGCACTATGGTCCCTTGGGGTTCAGTTCCGACCATCACACCCCCACCATCACCCCCGTCAACCCCAGACTACTCGGGGTAGAAGTCATGGGTCAGCGGCGTGTCCTGAGCCTGAGCCAGACAGATGTGGCTCGGGTTAACAGACTATGGCGGCACCGACCACTACCTCGGGGTCGATCTACCAGGAGCCATACCTTATTTTCAGTGGGTGGCGACTAAAAGCACCTGAACTGTCACATTCTCCACCATATTTGACGCACCACTTCTCACACACCGCTGATGCTCACACACCATCACATCTCACAGCTTATTCTAACGCACCACATTTCACTCACCATCACATCTCGCACACCGCTTATTCTAATACAGTACATATCACACACCGCTTATTCTAATACAGTACATATCACACACCGCTGATTCTGACACACCACATCTCACACACTGCTGCATCTGACACACCACCAGTGTTGACACTTTCTCATACGTCTGACATACACTGCCTCATCTGATACATTACATAACCAGCATTTCTAGCATATATTTACGCATATTACTCTGCTTTTTTAATTGTATATATTTTGTTTTTTTGTGTATAACTTTAACCATTTTAGTTTATGAACAATGCATAATATACCATTCAGTTACAATGACATCCTTTTAATTATTTACTGGTAACTATTTGACGGTTTTTCTCTCCGTTGGGCTCCTCCGATCACAATTGTATCTGTTTGTTTTCCTTTGTGCATGAAGGAGGCAACAAGCAAAGCTGCCTGTAACAGGTGCCCCCCCCCCCCTCAAAGGTGAAAGTTTGATAAAGAACCAAAATCAAGGTACCTTAGTGTAAATTTAGGCGTGTTGGAAAGAAGTGGGGTGTGCTTGTTAAGTGTAATGAAATTAATAGGAGGAAACATTGTTGGCAAGAGTAATCTGGATTACTCTCTGTGCAGATGAGGAACAAATAGAAACAGTGGGGAAAACCCAGCAAATGAAGAGGAGTTCCAGCAACTCCTCATATGCCTATGTGGCTTCCCTTGGGTACTGCCCTGCTCGATTGGTGCCTACAAATTCCCCATTGGCGTAGTGCGTAAGTGCACTGAATTTCGGTGTGAGCGTCTTCGGTTCGAATTCCCGGACTGCCACATGGATTTGTTGATTTCATTAATTGAGTTTAGGAATAATGTTGGTTGGTGTAAAGAACATAAGAATAGGAAGGAATATCTCTCCAGCACGGACATCAGCCGGCTCTTGTGTCACTTTCGCGCTGCCGACGAGGCTCTTTGGCAGTTCTTATATTTCCCGTAGAATTATATTTGTTTCCGTGGCCTTGGAGTGCGCGGAGTGCATTATTGAGGTACCGTAGTAAATACTTTCATTATGATTAAGTATTGTGTTTTCAAACATGTTTGTACATTAATAATGTTTTTTTATATTTACCAGGGAATACATGTATTTGATTCGTCAAAAGCAATCAATCTTGATGAATGACTTAAAGGGGGATTGGCCGGTTTTTCTCTTTCGTGTTTAACTTTTTTTTTTTTTAGATTTTAAGACGTTCGGTCCATTAGTTTGGCGATTTTAAGACTTTACGCCCCATTTCGTTGTCTATATTAAGGCCTTTCGTGCGATTTAGTTTTTTTTTTCCCTGACGAGCAAAAACGAGTGTGTAATTTTAAGAGGCGTCAACATTTGTCTACCGAAAAATGTACAGATTTATCTTGAAGGGGGTCTATGGGGTGTTTTTATAGCTTGATGAAGGTCTAAAGTAGCATATACTGTATGTCAGTGTCTCTTCTTTCTTTCCGGTTTATTTTTTTAACATGTTGGAGAAGGCATACACTATAGTTGATATATTTTTCCAGCTGACGGATTATTGAATCCCTTAGCAGCTGATGGCTTGATACTTAATAGAAAAATATGAAATTAATATGTGACTGTATCTTATGAATGCCCAAGTTTTTAATAATCAACACATTTCACAACAGAAAGTTCAAAATAACTGAGACATTTTGACAGGAACTTTATAATCTACCATCAGCTAAATTTACACTGACTATAGTATGTTTCAGACCTGGTTGTTTCATAATATAGTAAACTGTGAATAACCAGTAAAATGACAAAACCCTGAGCTGACATAACCTCAGACATATTCAAGTTAAGGGGAGATGGGTAGTTTTTCTGGTCCCCTTTCTTCCTCATGTTTAGCCCCATTAGTATTCGGATTTTATGACGTTCGGCCCATTAGTTTGGCGATTTTAAAACCTTTCGCCCCATTGCTGTGTCAATATTATGATTTTTCGTATGATTTAGGTGTCATTTTCTTTTCCTGGGTAGCGATAGAGAGCCTGTAATTTAAGAGGGCATTTTGCTATCGAAAATGTACAAATATATCCTGAAGGATGGTCTTGGTGGGGGGGGGCGGGGGGGCGGGGTGTAAGCTTGATGGAGGTCTAGAGAGGAAATTAAAAAAATATATAACACATATATTTAAATGAGGAAATAGATACGCCCATCCCCCCTTAAGAAGCCAGGAAACCATGAACTTTGCTGTATTTCCTATACTTTCCCATTTCCCTGTAATCCAAGAAAATGTTACAGTTTTGAGCAAAGATCGTGGGAGATCGTGACCAAAAACTCCCACGGAACCTCGTATTCGGGAGGAGGGGGGGGGGGGGGGGAAGCGTGCCCACAGGAGTCACTGGGGATTTCTGTAGTGTTTCATTCCTTTCCAAAGCTAAGCGAGCGGAAGAATGGAGAGTTAGTGGAGATGTAGAGCTCATGTTTGTCGTGTAGAGCTTTTTGTGGAGTGCGTTGGGAGCTGGAATAGTGATTTTTTACTAATGACGGATATATTTGATGCCTTATCATAATCCTAAACAATATCAAGAACGGAAAGATTGGACACAGGTGGATGAAATGTATCGTTGCGGCAATTCCAGACCGGAAGCTCACAAAAGGACGTGTCAACCGTTCCGGTCGCGGAGTGGGGGGGGGGGGGGGGGGAGGGAGAGATGGAAGGGAAAGAAACAAGGGCGGGTGGCGGGGTTCACCTTCGTAAAAATATAATAATAAATAATAATGCTAACACAATATGCACCTACCCAACTAAAATTAAATATAGTCAAACTGAAATGATCGTGCTATCTGTGAGGTAAATTATATGCATTCAAGTTATTGTGCGTTTATTATTGTTTTCATTGTAAACTTACTATGGTTCACGGTACTGACCACGTAATTGTAAGCTCACTGGGTAACGCTGTGGTATAATCGCGCTAATAAGTGATGTTTTGGCACCAAGTATGTTTTGATCAATAATTGGTATCGGCAATATCTAAGCTTTATTTCTTCATATAGAGTGAAATATACACACGTGTCCCTATACTTAACCACCCTATTCAACATCTGACAGACACTATTACAGCACAGAGCAAGCCAAATGTAATGACAGCTGGGACATGATTTATTAGCGCGACAGTACCTTTTATGATCACTGTCCAATTTGACGGATTTCCAGCGGCCACGTAAACCAGCGGTAGATGTTTTACGGAAAGTTGGAAACCCTTTGACCTGCGACGGAGGGCGTGGGAGCCCGGCAGTATATTATTCCCCTGGAGCTGGGAACCTGCAGGCGGAGGGTCACGTGCAAGACCACAGGATGACCGACCCTCTAGCCCGAGTGGCGCACCAACAACAACAATACCGTATCAGTGTTGCAAATTTAGCTACTTTCCCGCTAGATCTAGAGGTGTTTACTTCAATCGAAAGGCAATGTTTTACATATAACGACATGAATTATAGTGATATTCTGGAGATTTAAACCATTTTAGAGCGATGATCTAGAAATTGTGGCATTTTGTAGCGATTTTCGCCATATACAGTATATACTATCTAGCGAACTTGATTTGGTAACCTTGTAGCGCACCAACATGATCTTTGGTTCAGGGTATCGTGAGGTGACCAAGCTGACTCCAACCTGTTATTGGGTCCACCTTGAACTACGTATTGGGTCACCTCCAGCTCACTGTTATTGTTTCCTAAAGGAACTGGATATCTGATCAGAATATTTCCATTGAATTATAAATTCCTGAAAAAGAAAATGTAAAGATTAAAAAATAATAATAATACACAAATAAAACTTGGACATTCATTTGGGCATTAATTTGATTAGCTCCATCCGCATTGGTACATTGGATATTTCTAGCACCTACCCTTATTGGAGAGCCCAAACAGTAGCAAGCAGTATCAAGAGAATATATGCATTAATGAAATACAAATAATACAAACTTTCTACTGTAATTGTTACATTTGACAGGATTGTACTTACCGTTACTAGCAACCATTACATAATTGGGCTTAGAAAGGACATTGATAACTATTAAATATTTCACATATACCATTTATCGATGAATGATTAACTCCCTGCACACCTAGAAGGCTGATTTGATGAAATTTAATAACTGACGCCCTTCTCTACCTGTACCTCAAATATTGAAGTAATTATTTATAAGATCTTGAAGATTTCCTACTACCTCCACCACAACCCACCCCCTTAAAACTGGGGAAAGAGTATGTATACGTACCATACATTGTCAATTTTTCCAGACTCCCTTCTCCCTCATGTTTAGCCCTATTATTTTTTTTAGATTTTATGACGTTCGTTCCATTGGTTTGACGATTTTGAGATGTTTACCCCCCTTTCTTTATCAATATTAAGACTGTTCATACCATTCAGGTTTCGATTTTTTCTTGGCTAGCGATAACGAGCCTGTAATTTTAAGAGGAAGCCGCCCTCGGTCGGAAATGTTTTCTATTGAAAAAACGTACATATTTATCTTGAAAGGGGGTTTATGGGGCGTGTTTTTAAGCTTGATGGAGGTCTAGCGAGGAGACTAAAATATATATATATATATATATATATATATATATATATATATGCAAAGATAAATAACACAAACAAGCGCTACCACCTTAAGATAATTAATTATCCATTTCACACTCAGTTTTTCGAAAGCTTGTTAAAATTGCTAGAGATACATGAATCGCTTAATGCAATTATACTGGAGGTAAATATGTATTCTAGTAATCAATACACAGACAACTAAATATAACTTTCAAGACCTGTATGCAGCTATAATTTGGACCAAGGATGAAGCACCTCAGTACGATAATGTAATATAGTTGTATCTTACGAAGATTTATTCAAGCTACAGTATATATAATAACCTGAGTAATTTCGACTAAGCTTACGGAATATTTGTTGGCAATTCTGTAAACCCTGTTGTCTAATTATACTAATTAAATACCATATAATAATCAATAGTATCATTGAGTAGCTACTACTCAATGATACGATTGATTATTATATGGTATTTAATTATTATAAGTTCTTATATATTATCGATATCAAACTAGTTGAATATATTTTGATACTGATTCTGACACCGTACAAGTCTGTGTTCTAAAGTATTATTTCGTGATGGAAGGGAGGACTCCTGTTGATATTTGTTTGCGATATATATATATATATTTTTAGGGGGGGGGAAGGGAAGGAAAATAATATTGACTACAGACAAGATCTTATGTGGTGTGTCAATGCCAAGTCTGCCAAAATATTATATAGCATATTATCCATTACATTTCAAGTGATGATATTCTGTATCATATTGTAATTAGTTATGGTTTATTTGTTATGGTTTTGTCAATCATTGATGCAGCTAAGCAATTACTCGAGCACATTACCTGAATAAGGTAGATAATAATCAACTAGTTATTAAATGGGAATGATAGGATATATATATAAACAAAACATATTTTTTACACATGCATAAAATGTGTTTTCTGTTTTGTTTTTATTATTTTGAAACGAGCATTTGTTTTTCGTTGAATTTAGTTATATTTTTGCTGACTAAGTCCAAATCAGATATAATGATAAGCAATTTGTGCGGTCAGACCAAACTACATGGGAATAGCCATATGATTGAAGGCCATATAAGCGATGTTTACAAGAACATTGGCTGTTCTTACTAGAGTATAATTGTATTATACGAAAATAAGATAAGGGAATGTATAAAAGTTCATCTATCATATTATACTAGTAGAATTCTTTCGGAAATAGGATCTAGCTCGCAAATCCCTTTTTGAAAGCTGCTACTCTGTATATTATATTTAAGATATTCGCCTGGTTATCGGTCGCGTGTGTGTGTGTGTGTGTGTGTGGGTGTTTTTTTGCTGTTAACGTATCAATCCCAAATTGCAGTTCTGTATTGTAAAGATTGGATGTGGATAGCGAATGAACAGACAAACAATAAGAAAAACCAGCATAAGTCCTAAAGTATTGCATGCAATAACCTACACAAGCCTTTCAATTGCAAGCCATATATATGTATCGTTGATATTTGAGTAAAATTAATATGGTAAAAGAACGAGAGGGACAAAACCATTTACGATTTTTTGTGTTCAAACTACCTTTTGTAGTAGTAGTTTGGTACATATGAATATGCGTGCATATATATATATATATATATATATATATATATATATATATATATATATATATATGTACACATACATAATTTTATGTGTGATCGTGATATAATTATGAACTCCACTCGTTACACTTACTCGTGACCGAGATGCGTCATAAATGTTTTTCCCTGAGTAACGCCAGGCAGCCCTTCTAGTACGTAATTTTTTACGTTTTCTTTATACACTTACTCATGGGAAAGTAAAATAAATAATGGACGTCATATCCTGAACACAAGTTTTATGTGAATGTCAATGCCGATAAGCTCTGTGTAGCTCAAATGGTTACTAAAAGGACTTGATCAGATCCGACACAGCAATCAACGAAGTTTATGTATATCTAGATGGATAAATTGGGCTGTGTATAAACAACAAATTGTTCACACTTCTCTTACCAATAGCAGTACCCGCAATTTGTGTCATGAGTAATGTCTAACGTGCCAACCAACCCTTCGGTCTCCACATATCTGGTAATAACAACACGTAGGTTTCAACAGACCAGAAATCACGGGGAAGGCGGCAGCTCTAAATCATCCAACAGTCCACTGAGGCGGTGGCAGGAGAATCGATTTCTCTGTTTAGATGACCAATTTTCTCTTCAGATGTACAACAGTTCGCTCTCCATCTCTCACGAGGAGTGGGTCTATATACCTAAGTTCGTAGTGGCCATTTTCCGACAGCCGACTAGGGTTGGTTTCGGTTGGCTGCGCTGATGGTCGCATCTTATGGGCGGCCAACACAGTGGTGAAGCCTGGGGTAATTGGAGGGAGTAGCGGTTATGGGTCCACGGGGCTTTATCTCCATCACAGGGAGACATGACGGCACAGATACTCCATCGTGAAGAGAGAGGAGAGAAACTTAAACATTGTTCTTATGACAATTACATTTATATTTCGACTTCTTTAAGTTTCAGATTACTCTGTAGTGTGTGCCTTAGGTTATTTGATTGAGTTGAAATATTATGGAGGGTAAATCTTCACTTGCTTAACTCTTATGCATTATGTGATCCTGAATCCAAAAGCCAATGGCTTCGAGATGCTATTATCTTCTTGTTTGACCCTAAAATGTGAGCATTTATATGTATTAATTTTCCTGGGTAGGGTGTCATCTTGGTGTTTGGTGTAATTGATGAATCTGTAGAACAATGTGATTATAGAATTGTGAGATGTGCAGATCATCATTAGTTAGTCTGTCGTGTTTAACAATCAGCCTTTTAATGCCTTGTGATTTCTAGTATACCTTTAAAAATGTTGGGTTGGACAGGTCCTAATTTGATTAACAACTTTGATAATCGATTGTCTTCTTAGCTTTGTTCTTGTATATTAATTATGTTCACATAATAGTATGATCATATTACATTTCGATTAAGTTAGTATTATTCAAATATTTGAAAACTAGAAATATGAACTGATATTTTTATCTGAACGTTAATGACAATAGCACATCATATATGATAATTTAGAGACGTTTGTGTTCTTTGATTCCTATTCTGAACACTTTTAAACAATTTCATTCAGCTTAGGGAGGACGTCTATCAATTGAAAGGACACAAGCTATCTCAATTACGTCTTTTATATAGCTACCGTATTTTTCCAAAGCTTCATTTAGTCGACTGAATGTAGATTTTATCAAATAATAGAGAAGTCACCGGTTTTGTGACTGTAAAGCGAAGAATATTTTTACTAAAATATATATGGTACAATAGTTTATCTTTGGGGTATGTCTAATAATTTACAGTTACCCAAATAAGTTCTGTTCGTCTCCGTGATCTTATACACGGAGATATTATGCGTAAGATTGAAATAAGAGTGTAGTTTCTTATATATATTGCTACTGTCCGCCTTCACCAATGTACGAAGAAATTTGAGAAAGTACAGCATCTGGTAGGGGCCCAAACCCCACGCCTGAACTGGCGGTTTGGCTTTCTCAGACAACTTCCTCACTTCCGGTCACTCCGCCGGAAGGAAGCCATGAAGGGGAGATGGTTCCCTTTTTGGGCGATTTTTGCATGTATTCATTATTTTTCTAGTTTCCTCCCTAGACCTCCATCAAATTATAAAAAAAAAAAAAACATCCATTAGATCCCCCTTCTAGATTAATTTGTACATTTTTCGGTAGAAACATTTCCCGGCCGAAGGCCGGTTCTTCCAACATTACAGACTCACTATCGTTCGCCAGGGAAATAATCGACACCTAAATAGCACGAAAGGTCTAAATATTGACGACGAAATTGGTCAAAAGGTCTTAACATCTGAAAACTAATGGGGCTAATCATGAGGGAGAAAGTGGTCCAGGAAACCGGCCAATCCCCCTTTAAGCCGACATCACACGAGCGATTTTTCCCTCAACATTTATCCTCAACACTGGTCTGGCTGCTTATGAGGTCACCATTTATATTATTTGGGTCACCTAAATTCAACTAGCATGAGTCTAGTTTCCGATATCAGTGCAAAATATCCCATGAATGTTACCAGAACAATTTTCATCACAGAATGTTGAGTATAAAAGCTCTCGTGTGATCCCATCATTACAGCGAGGCGGTGGCGTCCTCACCAGTGTTGCCAATATAGCTACTTTCCCGCTAGATCTAGAGGTATTAACTTATATCTAGCTCCAAATTTTACATTGAGTGATATAAATTCTAGAGATATTCTGGAGATTTAAGCCATTTCAGAGTGATACGTCCTGGGATATATAAACACTGGGCTCTTTCTATTGGACTAGGTATGCGGCAACAAGCAACAACCGAAAACGCTAGATCCAACCCTTATCTATAAACCCAGGCAACAAACCACCCTAAACCGTCAAGAGTCCTGCCTGGACAACGAGGTATCCTATGACTCGGTTACAGGGTGCACGCACTATAGACTGCTGATAGTCAAGCAGGCTATATAAAAGATCACACAATTAAGTTGACTTAAAGCTTCAAGGAAAAGATAGATAACGGAATTAAATTGCAGAAACAATTTAATAACAAACTAGAAGAAAGTACATTTAACGTTACGTTAATTAATACAACTAATCACCCCTGCGTGAAAGAAGGTGAAAGCAAACAGTCCTCAAAACATCGTACCGGTAGACAAGATGCGGGTTTCTAAACTGCATGCGGCTACTGTAGGACTGATGCTTAGCAAAGAAAGTACGTTACGGATTTAGAGAACTCTTAACTCATAAGCAGGAATAAATACTAGTGATAGGACATACAGTGTATAATGGCATAGGTATAATTAAATAAAGGCAGCAACTCGCAACATAACCACATACAGGTGTGCTTCTCACTCTTAGTCAGGCAAGCCTGCTCGGACAGAGTCTCTAAGCCACACCCTGACTCACAATGCTCACAAAAACGGTAAACTGTGGCACAATAACAAGCATACAGAGATAATAAACCCCTAGCTGTTAATCTGCCAGGTGGCAGAGGTCTAGCCGGAAGGATATAGGCTTCGGATACCCGGGCTGAGCCACCTGCTCTAGCCTAGGGACGTTCCCAGGTCTGTGCGCCAAATTACTCTAATTGAAAGGGTGCTCTCTTGAGAGACTCAGATCGCAAGTATCTGACTCTCTCCTGGCGACCCTAAAACAAAAGCAAGACGTGCTAGCGCAGTGCTGAGTGGACTAGGCAAGGGCCCTCACACAACACAACGCTAGACACACAGGGACACAGACAAGAAAATGCCCCCAGACTCCCACGGGTATCCTAGTAAAGTCGTGCGGGTCCACGGGACTCGCACCAGCAGACTTTACTTAAAGGATCGAAAAAAGCCTCCCCTCCGGTCTAGCTCCTGCTAACCTGACACAGGAACACACTAGCAAGCATTAAACCACCAAATATGAGACAACAAAAAAGCTTCCTAGGTCTCATTAACAATTACATCCCTGCATAAGGCCCAAAATCCTATCTAGTTATCTGAGAGCTCGTCGTTAATACAATAATAGATATAAGGTCTATCAAGGGGATGGGATAATTAAATAGATTGGTGAAGTAGTGGAAAGAAGGTATACAAAGTAAGAGAGAACGTTTCTAAGTGGGGTTGAGAGGGATAGATATCAAGGGGGTCCGAAGGGTACGACAATGAGGCGAGCTCTGAGTCTTGAATCTGTCTGGACCCCCCCCCCCCCCCCCCCCTAGGCATGCAGAATACATCCCAGGCTTGGCAACACTCAACACAGTTGCCTGGTCAAAATCCTCTACCCCGTGCGTGAGTCGAAACTAAGCCTAACGTTGCAATCAAACGCATGTGGCAGCGCTTCAGGCTCGTCCCAAGCTGGTCTCTCCGCGCGAAGCAACGTCCCAAGCCGGTCTCTCTCTCCCGCTCGTCTCTTCCCGCTCTCACTAGACTTACATCTTATATATTATATTGAAACAATCAACTATCGAGAATAAAATATACTAAGATGCGTTGGTTAAGAATAAGGGCAGCTTCAGGCTGTGAAACAACATAAGAATATCCCAGACATTAGTTACATTGTCGTAGGATATATACTAAGGGAAAGCCTGCCGGCCGGCTACCACCAGCCGGTTTCTAAACGGCTGGGCAGCCGACGCGCGCGCATGCCCGCACGTGGTTACTATGCAGAAGCGTCACAAGAGCGATAGTGTAGAGATTGTGGCAGTATTCTAGCGATTTTCGGCATATATCTACTATCTAGCAGACTCGATTTGGTAACCCTGCTTGCAAGATGTGTTGGACCTTAAGGGGGGTCACCGGCTTTATTTTATCTTTCTCTCCTTTTCTCTCTTTCCCTGGCTTGTATCCATTCGGCCCCATTCAACCAACTGTGTTAAGGCGTTTATCCCCATCCAAGTGTCGATTTCTTCCTGGCGAGCGATAGCGAACCAGCATTGTATGGAGAAATCCAGCTTCTCCGGAGACATTTTTCTATCGAAAAATTTACAAATTTAGCTTGTTGTCAAAACAAAAATATATATATGCTGGCTCGTTACCGCTCGCCAGGAAAATATTGACACGTGGATGGGGGTGAACTTCTAAAAACAGTAGGTTGAATGGAGCCGAATGGATAAAAGCCAAAGAGAGAGGGAGAGAAAGAGAAAAAGAGCGAGGTGGGCTCCGTTAACGAAATGTCATCAGCGTTTGAAATCCATCACACGCTACACAAAATACAATAGGAACAACTCGCAAGGCCTTTCACTTAACAGGGAAGTATTTGCTTTTTCTGGACTTCCTTCTTCCTCATGTTTGGCATATTAGTTTTGAGATTTTAAGAAGTTTTTGTCATTAGTTTGGCGATTGTGAGACCTTTCGCCGCATTGTTTTGGCAATATTAAGACCTTTCGTGTCATTTAGCTATCGATTTTTTCCTGGTGAGCGATAGCGAGCCTGTAATTATAGAAGGAACCGGCCTTCGGCCGAAAAATGTACAAATTTATCTTGAAAAGTGGTCTAGAGGGTGTTTTTATTTTAGTTTGATGGAGGTCTAGCGAGGAAACTAAAAAATAAGTTTATAAATGCTTATATAAACCAAACGAACAAGCACTTCCCCCTTAACTGTAAACTACTTAGAGGTCATAGATTATTGAGAATGGGTTTAGAGGAAAGGGATTGAGAAGTATATTTTCATTAACGAAAGGAGACGTGACTAGCGTTGACGTCTTTTCAATTTTATTCTAGCCATGTTTAGACGATTTGGGGCAGTTTAAGAAGGATCTGTGGCAGTAAAAAAGGTTAAATGATATAGTTTGAAGCCTTTTAATTGCTGAAGGCCCTTTTTAAGCTGAATAAAATCGTTTAGTAGTAGCCAGAATAATGTTAAAAAGACGTTGCGGTAGAGATGGGGTTAACGAATGGAGACGTGACTAGTGGTGATGTGCGCGAGTTATTTCAATCAGTGTCATATGGCGCGCTGAGGAGCAGTCAGGCGCGGAGGTGAAGGAGGTAAGGGAAGTGGTTGGGAAACAATAGTGAAAAGGGAGGAGTTAAGATGACAAACAATAGGTTGAATGAAACCGGTGACACACGAGCGTATTTTCCGGCAATTTTCGATGAGCAAGTTTTTCTCTTACTATTTTGAGGCTCTGTAACATTAAAATCGGAAACTAGACTGAACGCTGATTATGTTAGGTGGCTGATTTCTGATACATCTTATGCTTTGAAGATGTTAGATTACAGTTGCCCTTCAAAATTGACGGACACATCGCTCGTGTGAAGCCTACTTAAGTGAGAGGATTGCGGAGAATGACCTAAGCAGATGGGAGGGATGAGAGATAGAATCAAAAAGGATATATAAAATAAATTGTAAGGAGGACAATATACAGAGAAAAAGAACAGGAGTATGCTATTATATGGGGGGGGGGGGGGGAGGGGGGTGAAAGAGAAAACTGAGAAGGAAAGGGGAACTATGACAAAAAAAGGGAAATTCGTGTAGTAAATATAGAAAAAGACGAAAAACTAGGGAGACAATCTAGAGGGAAGAGAGAACGGAAAAACAATCTGACATTATAAATGTAGTAATATAGTGAGATAGAGGTGCTTAATTGAACCAGATATAGATTTACTTGTGAAAGGGAATGTAATACACCTGCCTTGATTAAACAAAGCATACGAATATATAACAATACGTGCGAATGGATCTATAATCGTGATGAGCGTTAAGTGTCGGGCCCAAATAATTTCAAAACCAGCGTCTCCATGTCTGAACAGATAGGGTACCACGAATTATTGAGCACAACTGTACGTGTGTGCAATCGCATTCTTTGTTTAACTATCTTGGTGTAATTGTTTGAGTGTCTTAAGATATGTATGTGGTATCCCGGGTTCGAATCACGGGTGAATCATATTCTTTCATTAATTTCATTGGGAGGTGATTGGTGTTGGGAGTGAAAATTAAAAAAAAGTGTGTGTGTGTGTGTGTGTGTGTGTGTGTGTGTGTGTGTGTGTGTGTGTGTGTGTGTGTGTGTGTGTGTGTGTGTGTGTGTGGTGTGTGTGTGTGTGTGTGTGTGTGTGTGTGTGTGTGTGTGTGTGTGTGTGTGTGTGTGTGTGTGTGTGTGTGTGTGTGTGTGTGTGTGTGTGTGTCTGTGTCTGTCTGTCTGTCTGTCTGTCTGTCTGTCTGTCTGTCTGTCTGTCTGTCTGGCTGGCTGGCTGGCTGGCTGGCTGGCTGGCTGGCTGGCTGGCTGGGAAAATACCGCAAATAGTATAGAGAGCCTACCAAGATATAAAAGAGCGCGAGAGACAGAGAGGCAAATGGAGAGCACAGGCTGTATAAGTGAATGATGGCAAGGAGTAAACAGTTCACAGACAGGATGAGGGACACTGAATTAGAGTACAAGGGGCGGGCAGCTTGGTGAAGGTGGTGGTGGTGGTGAAGGTAGTGGTGGTGGTGGTGCAGGTAGTGGTGGTGGTGGTGGTGTTCAGCAGAGCATGTCGACCACCTCACATCTCCAAGTACTGGCAGTGACAAAAAGACTTGTGTATATATATATATATATATACCGGTATATATTGGTTTGATTTGTATTATACTCATAAATCGAAACTAATGTTTATTATCTGAGGGAGAGTGAGAGTGTATTTAAAAAAGGCAGGCAATAAGACAAATAAATGGCACAGGCTATGTAAGTAAAGAAGAGAATAGACAGATCACAAACAAGATGAGGGACAGTGAAGTAGAGTAGAATTAAGGCACCGGTTGCTGTAAGGTAAGGAGTAATGACACATATATAATGAGGTAATGAAGTAAGAAGTAATGAGGTAATGAGTAACATGGAGTAATGAAGTTAGGAGTAATGAGGTATTGACGAGTAGTGAGTTAATGAGGAGTAGTGAGGTAATGAGGAGTTATGAAGTTAGGAGTAATGAGGTAATGAGGATAAATGAGGTAATAAGGAGTTATGGGGTAATAAGGAGTTCTGGGGTAATAAGGAGTTATGGGGTAATAAGGAGTAGTAGGACAATGAGTATAATTGGTGTAATGAGGAGTAATGAGGCAATGAGTAGTATTGAGGCAATGAGGAGTAATGAGATAATGAAGAGTAATGAGTAAATAATTTGTAATGAGTTATTAGTAATGAGTTAATGAGGTGAGGAGGAGTAATGAGACCAGGAGTAATGAGGTAAGGGATAATAAGGTAAGGGGTAATGAGGGTAAGACATTTATGATCACAAGCAGGATGAGGAACACTGAATTATAAATAGAAGGTACGGTCAGCCTGGTGGTGGTCAGTGGAGTGTGTCTACCACCTCACATCTTACCTCACCTGCCGCGGGTCATATGTTGATGTACGTACTGTCAATGAGAGAGAGAGAGAGAGAGAGAGAGAGAGAGAGAGAGAGAGAGAGAGAGAGAGAGAGAGAGAGAGAGAGAGAGAGAGAGAGAGAGCCAGCCAGCCAGCCAGCCAGCCAGCCAGCCAGCCAGCCAGCCAGCCAGCCAGCCAGCCAGCCAGCCAGCCAGCCAGCCAGCCAGCCAGCCAGCCAGCCAGCCAGCCAGCCAGCCAGCCAGCCAGCCAGCCAGCCAGCCAGCCAGCCAGCCAGCCAGAGAGAGAAGTAAATGAAGAGACCAACTCACATCTTTTCTCATCTGCCGTAGGTCATGTGTTACTCTACGGTCTGCCAGGGACAAACATCTTTGGATGTTTCACTATGTTTGTTTTAAAGGGAGATATTTAATTTACTTCCAAGACGTACAACAACCTTTAGATAATAGAACTTAACCCCTTCAACACCATGTCGCCCTTTTATCTTCGATTCTGCCTATACTTACAGTAGATGATTATATGCAGCCGAAGAATGACATGTTATTCAGAGGGTTCATTGAGATCGTAATTACCCATTTGAGATGTAGAGGTAAATTATACACTAAAGCAAATCGTCTAATGGTAACCGGAATATGATGCAAGGTACGTCATGGTGCTGAAGGGATTAATAGAAGTTAATGCACTTCTATTTTGAATACTCAGTAAAGATAGTTTCATGAATTTCCACTGTTTATTTCAAAATATATGTAACTAATACACACGGCATACTTCAAGTTAACTTAAGGGGTTGGTTCACTTTTTGGTCGATTGTTGCATGTATTCATTATTTTTCTAGTTTCCTACCTAGACCTCCATCAAAAAAAAAAAAAAAAAACTTCCCATAGATCCACCTTCTAGATCAATTTGTACATTTTCAGTAGAACAATGTCCCGGCCGAAGGCCGGTTCTTCCAACATTACAGGCTCACTATCGTTCGCCAGGGAAAAAAATCGACACCTAAATAGCACGAAAGGTCTAAATATTGACGAAAAAATGGGGCGAAAGGTCTTAAAATCGACCAACTAATGGGGCAAACATCTTAACATCTGAAAACTAATGGGACTAAACATGAGGGAGAAAGTGGTCCAGAAAACCGACCCATCCCCCCTTAAACAAGCTCGTTCAAATGTCCTACTTAGATCATAATGTTATGCTTGCCGTTTCGCTTATGTTGATGTAATATCTTTGTTTATAAGCTATTCATTGATGCAGTGCTAGTTGATGTGTGTACACCGATAATTCCATTTAATAGAGTTGTGACGTTCAGACCCCTGTTGTTCTGATTACCGCGGCTTTCATTCATGTTTGTACAGTTACCTAAATAAGTGATGTCCCGGCACCAAGTATATTTCGATCAATAACTGGTATCAGCAATATTTACACGTGATCTCTCCTTTTTGAGTGAGATATACCAACATATTCCTACACCTACCCACCCTATTCGACATCTGACAGACATTAATACAGCACACAGCGAGCAAAACGTAATGACAGCGGCGACACGACTTATTTGGCCGACTGTACTATGTAACTCGAGTGGAGATAAGGACAGTACTATAAATAGCTGTTACTGGTTCTGACTTCTAGGGAGATTTCCACTTGAAAGATTATTTTATTGTCCCCTTTCTCCCTCCTCTTTAGCCCCATTGCTTTTGAGATTTTAAGACGTTTACCTCATTAGTTTTGCAATTTTAAGCAATTTCGCCACATTTCTGTCAATTTTAAGACCTTTCGTACCATTTAGGTGTCGATTTGTTCCTGGCGAGCGATAGCGAGCCTGTAATTTATGAGGAACCGGGCTACGGCCGGTACATTTTTGTACCGAAACATTTCCAAATTTATCCTGAAAGGGTGTCAAAGGGGTATAATTTTAAGCTTGATGGAGGTTTAGGGAACAGACTAAAATCCTCCCTTTAATCGTTGCTGTTGGACCGAGTAACCTTCAGAACAAGTTAACTTGTAAACACACATACACAGCATGTGCACACAAGACATGCTATACACGCCAACGAATTATCTCTCTCTCTCTCTCTCTCTCTCTTTCTCTCTCTCTTTCTCTCTCTCTTTCTCTCTCTCTCTCTCTCTCTCTCTCTCTCTCTCTCTCTCTCTCTCTCTCTCTCTCTCTCTCTCTCTCTCTCTCTCTCTCTCTCTCTCTCTCTCTCTCTCTCTCTCTCTCTCTCTCTCTCATTCTTCTTCTTTGCTATCCTTTCCTTCCACTGTCCCTTAATCTCGGGTTAGCTATTTCTAATAGAATTAAGTCCTGACCACCTCGCTGGGATCGTAACGTATGTGTGGCTGGTGTGCATATGTAAATATCTCTCTCTCTCTCTCTCTCTCTCTCTCTCTCTCTCTCTCTCTCTCTCTCTCTCTCTCTCTCTCTCTCTCTCTCTCTCTCTCTCTCTCTCTCTCTCTCTCTCCAGTTGAGTTATAATTATCCTAAATCAACCAGTTTTCACAGTTCCGGATATCTTAATTGTTAAGTGGAACCTAAATTGTGCACTGATCATGATGCTCTGGATAATACTGCTAATAAAAATCGTGATGGAAGTCTTAATTTTCTGGCATCACTTTCCAAGGCATAATAGAGATATGCACTTTTATCAAATAGCGTTGGAGCACTCAGAATAGGATTGGGTAGAATACTGGAATTACACTGAATTATTTGATTCTGAAGTTTATGATATAGATGTTGATACTGTATTCAGCAACATATTTTTATCTGAGAGCTATAATTAGCAGAATATCCAAAGCGAAGAATCTTTCAGTTTTCCTCAAGCCGGTGAACCTAAGTCCATTCTACGTTGTTATTATACAACTATCAGGCTTTGCTTAAGTGGGTAGTACTGGTTTTTGGTCTATATAATTATCTATTAACTTGTTGTTGAGTTTCCTCGCTAGCCTTCCATCAAGGAGCCTTCTGCTTTACTATTCTTTTCTTTACCTAGTATTTAGTAGCTTAATTAGCAGTGTAGATATCCAAACTGCCCCGTAAAGACCAATAGGTCTGTTGCAGTTTGTAAGTCCTTCGTATTCCTTTGTAATCCTAAGCATTAAAAACAAACCCTCTCTAGACCCATTGTCAAGATAAATTTGTAAATTTTTCCGTAAAAAAATGTCCGAGCCTTCCTCCTTATAGAGCAGGCTCGCTATCACTCGCCAGGAAAAAAATAAACGCCTAAATGACACGAAAGGTCTTCATACTGATTACTGACGAAGAAATGGAGCGAAACTTCTAAAATCACAAAACTAATGGAACGAACGTCTTAAAATCTCAAAACTAAAGGGGCTAAACATGATGGAGAAGGGGGACCGAAAAAGCAACCACCTACCCTTTAAATGAGAACAACTATTCCTTTGATCACATCCTCGTTGCGAGAAATTTGACATTTTCTATCGATAATAATGGACTACTTTAGTATATTTGTGTTGGTCAGAACTAAAAAATGTGCCTTATTATCCTTGTGGTTTGTTTTCTAATAATCATATTAGTTTAAGGGGGCATGGGCCGTTTCATTTGCTCATTTATGTATCATTATATACAATATTTGTTTTAGTTTCCTCCCTAGACCTCCATCAAGCTTTAAAAAAAAAAAAACCATCCACCCAAGATCCTCCTTCTAGATAAATGTGTGCATTTTTCGATATAGATATGTCCCGGCCGAAGGCGGGTTCCCTTTAAATTACAGGCTCGCTATCTTTCGCCAGGAAAAAAATCGAAACCTAAATGACACGAAAAATCTTAATATTGACAAAGAAATCGGTCAAAAGGTCTTAGAATCACCAAACTAATGGGCCGGACGTGTTATAATCTGAACACGAAGGGGGCTTAACATGCTGAAGAAGGGGGACCAGGAAAACGACCCAAGCCCCTTAATGTACTGGGTCTAATTACTTGCAATTGGTTACTTAACATATTTTCAACCATAAGTTATGATCGCCTTCCCCTGCCACTCAAGCTACGTATACTCTGTTTCTTTTCAACTGACGTTAAATTGAAAAGTTCTTATCAATAATGTATCAGTTATTTTGAAGATTGTGTAGTGCAATGTGGTGCTAATTATATAAAACTTGGTCTTAGTACAATGTAGAGACATAGTAGTTTCATATTATTCCATTAAGTATCGACACATTAGCTGTTCAGGGATTCAATTTATCGTCAGATGAAAAGAAACAGAGTATAGTTACATAGGGGTGAGGGTAAGCTGGAGTTTGCCTGTGAAGAAGTAAGCTAAAGTGGCATGACCTAACAGTAGAAGATTATTGGAGTAGGGTGAACTATAGGATGATTTGTGTTTGTTTTATTAACATAGGGGTTTATAGGCTACCATCCCATCAGAATGAGTAAGGGAGGATGAGCGTATTTATTCGTTAATTTATATTTTTCTTTTTATGTATGTTTTAAGTTTCCTCCCTAAACCTCCATCAAACTTAAATAAACACCCCCAAGACCCTACAATATATATTTGTACAATTTTCGTTAGAAAACATTGACACCTAAATGACACGAACATTCTTAATGGTCTTTAAATCGCCAAACTAATAATCTTAATATCTGAAAACTAATGGGGTTAAACATGATGAAGAAGGGGGGACCAGAGAAACGACCCAGCTCTCCTTAAGCCAGCATTATTCCGGAAGAAAGTCAAGACTGGAGCCTCTTTTCGAAAATTCCAGGCCCTTGTCAGAGGATGAAGGTACAGTTCTCAGCAAATATAATGTTACACCAGTTCGAATCTTTGATCCTTTAAAGCCAAGTTCTGAAGCATCTGAGCTATATTAAAGTATGGTGTTGTCTCGTTTGCGTTCGATACTGATTCAAACGGGTGCGTCGAAGGGAAAATGAAGATAGGTTTTAGTGTTTTTACTTGCAGACGTGCTTCCTAAGCTGAATAAAACCGCCTTAGCTAGAACATACTGTAAATAGCGTCAAAGTACCAATAGGATTAAAGGCTAAAGGAGTTAGCGAGACTATCAAGGCTTGTGGGATTCTTGCCAGGCAAAATACATTAACCACCATATTGAACATTTAGTAAATTTATCTAAAGAGATAAACCGATGAGTTCATATAATCCACAACACTAGGCATATTTATGAAGATAAGAACTTGCATCATTACATAATTCGACCTTGTATAATAGTTCAGTAGCCTATACCAATTATCAGATGTCAACCCTACTCAACTCTCTCACTCTCCCTTATTCGTCACATAATACCCACACTGCTCTAGCAGCAGCCTCCTACATCAGAACCATATCATCTTCTGTTCCATTCGTCCTTCACTATGTTCCACTTAATCTAAATCCCCTCTTCCCATGGTGTATCTCCCAACACCAACTCAAATATATCTACATCAACCACACCCTACACCAGCCTCACATCAGCCTCCTACATCATAACCATCTCATCCTCGGCTCCTCTCGTCCTGTTAAATGTCCTCCTTCAACCAAATCACCTCCTCTCATGTATGTATCTCCCAACACCAACTCTAATATATCTACATCAACCATACACCTACACATACCTCACATCAGCCTCCTCCATCAGTACCTTGCTCTGCCCCACCCATCGTATATGCCATGTCAGCCAGCAACCCATTTCTCTCCCCACGCCATCAGTGTCACTCTTGGATCCACCCGGGTTAAGGGGGAATGGTTGTTTTTTCTGGTTCCCTTACTCCCTCATTTTTAGTCCCATTAGTTTTCAGATATTATGACGATCGACCCTTTAGTTTGGCGATTTTATGACTGTTCGCCCGATTTCTTTGTCAATATTAGGACCTTTCGTGCCATTTAGGTGTCGATATTTTTCCTGGCGAGCGATGGCGAGCCTGTAATTTAAGAGTAACTGGCCTTCGGCCAGGACATTTCACTATCGAACAATGTACAAATTTATCTAAAGGAGGGTCTTGGGGGGTTGTTTTCTTAAGCTTGATGGTGATCTAGAGAGGAAACTAAATATATAATAAATAGATAAATAAATCAGCACATAAATACGGCCATCTCCCGGGTTAATCCTGGGCCCACTGGAGTCTCCCCTTTCTCCTATCAGTGTCACTCTCCGGCCAACTAGTGTCAGCCGAACCATCACTATCACGCTCTGCTCCACCCCGGGACCTTGAAACTTTGTCCTAGGGATCCCACAATGCTCGTTAACCTTTGACCCCGAACAGCTCTCCATATCATGAATATATTCGAGGGAACTAGCGTAAAACATATTGGACAGGGTAATTGAAATAATTTGTTAGGACCTGTTGACAGCTTCCACAGCAGTAAAGTATGCCTTCATTCTGAAAGTGAAAAAAAAAAAAAAAAAAAAAAAAAAAAAAAAAAAACACACACACACACACACACACACACACACACATAATCACCATTGGGTTCACTTGGTTGTTTGTACCTTCATCTCCATTTTTAGTTTTAATTTTCCACTACTAAGAAATTTACTCGATGAAACTAGGTATTTCTTTAGTCATTTACGTAACATTTGTTGTAGGTTCAAATTTGCATTATATATTAACTACGTAAATTATCTTAAATCGAGGAGAAAGGTCAGGTGTTCATATACCTACTTGCCATCAATATAGTAATGTATTTTCAATTTACATCACCTTAATTAAGTACAATTTCAGTACCAATTACAGTTTAATTTCGCCATGTCAAACAATAAAACCATGCTTGAATCAGTCCCGATGGCTATATATGCATAAATAACATAAGAGGTCCAGGAATGTGTATGAGTGACTGTACTTGGGTCGTAAACATGTAGAACAGACAATTTATTCAACAAGAAACGCCCGGGGATGAAGCAGGCCATAGAGACGCTTTATTTAAGGTAGCCCACCTCGTTTTTCTCTCTTTCTCGCTCTCTCTCTGGGTTGTATCAATTCGGCCTCATTCGGCCTACTGTTTTAAGACGTTTACCCCCATCCAGGTGCCAATATTTTCCTGGCGAGCGGTAGCGAGCCAGCATAAATATATTTTGTTTTTACAGCAAGCTAACTATGTACATTTTTCGATAGAAAAATTTCTCCGGCAAAGCCGGATTTCTCCATACAATGCTGGCTCGCTATCGCTCGCCAGGAAGAAATCAACACTTGAATGGGGATGAACGTCTTCAAACAGTTGGCTAAACGGGGCCGATTGGATACAAGCCAGAGAAAAGGAGAAAAGGAGAGAAAAGTGGCAGGTCACCCCGCTTACCAAGAGACGCCCGGGGACAAAGCCCTCCATACAGACGCTTTATTTAATGAGCGTTCCCAGCGGACAGGGGACGGAAAAACTAGTACACAGAGAGACAAGTGACAGTGACAACACAATGGACAGGAGGAGTCGGCAAACGTGCACACAGACAGAGACAAATACACAACACGGGACGGTAAAATGTGTAAGAGGTCAAGAAGGAGAGAAAATAATGTGCGATATAGTTTCATGAATGTCTCTCTCTATCTCTCCGACCAATGGTCGTAGGGAGGTAGTGGTGGGTGGGGGCTGAGCCTTTTGCTTTGCTATCCTTCTCTTCCACTTTGTAGCAAATTATATTTTAGCATTAAGTCCGGACTACCTAGTAGGGACCACAAGGTCTGTGTTTCTCTCTCTCTCTTTCTCGCTCTCTCTCTCTCTCTCTCTCTCTCTCTCTCTCTCTCTCTCTCTCTCTCTCTCTCTCTCTCTCTCTCTCTCTCTCTCTCTCTCTCTCTCTCTCCTCTCTCTCTCTCTCGTCTCTCTCTCTCTCTCTCTCTCCTCCTCTCTCTCATCTCTCTCTCTCTCCCTCTCATCTCTCCCTTCTCTCTCTCTCTCTCTCTCTCTCTCTCTCTCTCTCTCTCTCTCTCTCTCTCTCTCTCAATTGTCGTAAGAATATGATGAGGCCTTAATTAATCCCCACTGTAATCTATTGATCTAACGAGTTGTAAAGTACGTTTGTCTGACTGTGACCGCTTAGCCTCCCACCATCCCCCCTCAGGCCTGTGGAGATGAACAACCTTGGGTGGGGTTCTCAGGGGGACCCCTTTCTCCCTCATTGTAAGCCCCATTGCTTTTGAGATTTTAAAACGTTTGTCTCCTTAGTTTGGTGATTTTAATAACCTTCGCCCCATGTCTGTCAATTTTAAGAATTTGCGTGCCATTTAGGTGTCGATTTTTTCCTATAATTTAAGAGAAACCGGCCTTCAGCCGGGACATTTTTAGGTACTCATAAAATATCTTTGGAAAACAAAAACAGCCTATTAGATACCGAAAAATGTACAAATATATCTTGAAAGGGGCTCAAGGGGGTGTAATTTTAAGCTTGATGGAGGCGTATTGGAAAAATTAAACACCTCCCCTTAATGTGCAACGCGATTGGAAACGAATGGTCCCAACAGTCTTCCTTGACGTCATAGGTACAGGGGCGATTATATGAATAGGCCTAACAGTGATGTATATGATGGATGGGGAGGGGGGGAGGAATTTGAAGCGAGAGGAGGGGGAGATTGTTGGGCCGGATGATTAATAGGGGGTAAACTTGCTTTTTATGGATCCCCTTCTCCCTCATGTTTAGCATATTCGTTTTGAGGTTTTAAGACTTTCTTTCCGTTAGTTTAGCGATTTTAAGACCTTTCACCCAATTTATTTGTCAATATCAAGACCTTTCGTGCCATTTAGGTGTCGATTTTTTCCTGGTGAGCGATAGCAAGCCTCTAATTTTAGAAGGAATCGGCCTTCGGCCGGGAAATTTTTCTACCGAAAAATTAATAAAATTATCTTGAAAGGGAGTCTAGGAGGTGTTTTTCTAAGTTTGATGGAGGTCTAGCGAAAAAACTAAAAACTAAATAATTATAGGAATATATAGCCCTAAAAACAAACATTACCCCCTTAATAGGAGAGTGGTTTGTTGCTAAGATAGACGAGGTGTTTGAGGGGGGATGGGCCGGTTTTCTGGACCCCCCTTCCTCATGTTTAGCCCCATTAGTTTTCAGATGTTAAGTTGATTGCCCCATTAGTTAGTAGATTTTAAGACCTTTCGCCCCATTTCGTCGTCAATATTTAGACCTTTCATACTATTTAGGTGTCGATTTTTTCCCTGGCGAACGACAGTGAGCCTGTAATGTTGGAAGAACCGGCCTTCGGCCGGGATTTTTTTTTACCGAAAAATGTATAAATTAATCTAGAAGGGGGATCTAATGGATGTTTTGTTTTTTTAATTTGATGGAGGTCTAGGGAGGAAACTAGATAAATAATGAATACATATAAAAATCGCCCAAAAACCGGCCCATGTCCCCTTAAGGAAGGGTCAGCTGGCGAGGTGGCTGGTTTAGACTTCAGGGGGTAGGCAGCCGTTTAGATGGGTGGTCTTGCTTTAGGGAACAAATGAAGCTGGTTTGAAGTTTGTTTTCTGGAAGAGTAAACAGGATTTGGAGCGTGTAGGACTGGAGGTAGCAAGGACGTAGTGGGTGGGCTTCAAGTTGGTAATTGTGTCGAGTGAAATCTAGAAAGTTTGGTTTCTGAACTACTAGTGAAAGAGTTAGGACACCTTGTTAGATCGAAGATGTAATGATTTCCAGCAATATTAAACTGTAAGTAGTGTAAGTTATTATTGGTATCATCGTAACCGGGCATTGGTTGTGATAGACGTTGACACATTGTAAGATCGAAACTAACATTATTTAGAAGATTATCATACAGGATACGTTATTGAGATGACGGGCCCAAAACTTTACACCAGTTAACCACACCAGTAAGAAGTTTTCTTTCACCCACCTCCTTCCAAAGAAAACAGAGGACCGCCCACTGGTCATTAAGGACCCTTTCACTAAGTCCTTCAGGGCCCTCCCCCTGGTCCTCACTATCAAAAAGGACATTTCTCTGAGCCTCCAGGACCCTCCCCCTGGATCCTCGGGACATCCCCCTGGTCCTCACTATCAAGAAGGACACTTCTCCATCACCTCCACCCAGATGTAGATTACTCAGAAAATATGTTTATGCAATCTACTCACCAGTGCCCAGAATATTGCAGGAACAAATGGACCTGATGATGCCTGACTACTCCAGGCCCCCAAGGATACAACTACAATCCCATATGTGTATGTCTGAGTATAATCATAAGACCTGCAAGACAGCTGCTCCATTTGTAGCTTTAAAGTGTGTCCTATTTTTCATAGCAGCCCTGAACCTTCCAGCTGCCCCATTGAATATTGTAATATTACCTTGGAACCAAGCCCATATGATAATACCTGAGCTTCAAGGCTAGAATGCATATGTACCTCACAACAACCATTTTTCCTCTTTCCTCTATACCCCTTTTACCTCGAGTTCATTGACACCTAAAGCAAGAAAATATTTGCATAGGACCTCAGAGAAACCTGATGAAAGTACACACCACCTCACTTGCTGACTAGGCATTATCTCTCTGGGACGGCCTAGTTAAGGTCAGAGTTGCTACGGTGCCCCCCCCCATCTTCACCACCTCACTGTACTGACTAGGCATTACCTCTCTGGGACGGCCTAGTTAAGGTCAGTGTTGCTATGGTGCCCCCCCCCATCTGCTCGCCCCCTGGCCCTCGAGAGTGCCCCCTGGACGTTGGCCCCCCTTCCGGATTGCTGAAGGACCACCTGTCTGTTGCCTGGCGCCCTGAACCGAGGACCCCTGCTCGAGCTATGGACGTAGGCCTGGACCTAGGACCCCTGTTCGAGTTACGTCACCAGACCTAGATCGAGGACCCCTGCTTGAGGAGGTAACCAGCCGTGCAAGATTGGCTACTATCCTCTACGTCGGCCAGACCAGCACTCTCGCCCCCCTGCCCTCCTAAATACTTAAGTGTTTCTGTGTCTTTCTCTGTTGGTTATTGTTGTGAGGTATTGATTAAGTAAATAATATTATGTGAAACGTGTTGTGCCCTGATTTACTTGTGATCTGTGCCCAAGATGCCGTACTTGCGTAATAAGTTTCATGCTTCTGAACCTGCATTATTCAGTGTTAATCTTGCCTTTATTACTTGACCCTTGTTCAAGACTTTATTTAATTCATTACTTACGCATACGTTACCTATCAGTGTCATTAACATATATTCAGGCCCCCCACGCTCGCAGATTTACTGACTACGTGTATGTTGATTTATTATTTGTGAGTTGAAGTCCCAATATATTCCGTGACCAATCTATTTATATAATCGCTTTTTACCTAGAACGTACGCCCAATTTTCCAACGAGTGCTCGGTGTAATTCCTAAATTCTCTATTCAGTAATCGCATTTGAAATATATCTTATAAACGTGCTTTTATGTTCTTGTAAATCTTGATGTTGTGATATTTCGAATACCGTGTTTAGGAATTATTTTCTCCGTGTTTCGTGTCACTTTCATCTACCATACACTAATTGTATCTGTGTATTTTATTCACCTCGCCCTGTTAAACCGTTCAGGCCCGAACCTGGTACTGCCTGTTTTAAGTATCAACGAGTAGGACCTTGTCGCCTACGCCTATGTACTAATTGTGCCTGTACATTTTATTTACCCCGCCCTGTTAACTAGTTCAGAAGCGAATCTGATATTGCGTTAAATGTCAATGAGGTAAACTTCGTCATTAGCGCCAATTTAATTACTAAGTACGATCTACCGATCGATATCTGTTAGTCAATCAGATCTCACTGTTTGAGATTAAAACTATAAGTATTCATTCAAGTCTGAGTCTTTTGGAACTCAGTTAGTATTTTGCTTATCTTCGTGTGTCATCTTAATTACGAATATTGAAGATTATATCTTGATCTAATTTATACCAACCAGTAGATCTATTTAAAACCACCCTTTCACTCTTGTTAAATTCACGTTATTACTTTGCTTTATCTAAAAAAAATATAGAAACACGAATTCCTAAGTTCGGTTCATTATCGTAGCATATGTTCAAGTAATATAATTCCGTAATAAGATATAACTTCCTTGAGAGCGATTTTGATACTTCTCAATTACTATAATTAATAATCTCGGCCTTTTCCTATCAAATAAATTAACATCGCACTGCAGCTAAGTTCATAGTTGCATTAACTAGAAAAAGTATTATTTACCATCTCAGTTCACTTGGTGACCTTCCCAGTGACCTGACCAGAGGGCAAGCTCACGCGGTCAGTTTTAAAAGGGTCAGCTGAGCCCCACGCGTGACTCACCTTGTCTCTTGTGACAGTATCTTTATAACCTCAATTCTTATTATAGTCACCCTAGGATCATTATCTAGGGTATTGAAGTCTCTTTGAAAACGGAAGATATTCACCTCTCATTTATTATTGCATTGAAGGTTAAAATTGATTCTTGTACATTATGTCTCTATGTATGTTTTCCACATGATCTGATTTAATGCTAGACTCTCACTATTGAGTTATTCTGGTATCATAAACATTGTTCTGAAGTAAGGACAATATATATTTGTTACTATTGTGAGATCCTCTTTTATGATCCTGACCATTAACATAATCTTATGCTTGTTAAATAAAACCTTCGTATAAATTATGTTCTTCCTGGTGTTGTTTTTTAGTATTATATTGAACCTTTGAATACCATTTTTACTGTATCTAGAAACTACTCGATACGTCCCTGTCAAGTATATTTTTGTCCATCAAACCAGAACTGGATTGTTTTACGGACTGTATCATGGGAAATAAGCTAGCAATACCCGGCACAACAGTTATTATTGGTATAATTACGAAAAAGTTGCAAGGCATGTAAGATTGTATTTGAAGGAAGCATTCTATGCAAAGAGAAGAAGTCTGGTGTACAGAGATATATGAGTCAACACTTTACGCTAACATATGTGAAAACCAAATTTCCTGTGAAACACTGCTACAGAGACAGAGTTTGATATTCATATCACAATTAAAACAAATTAATTAATTAGTAAACACATACATATATACACTACTTTTAAACCTTTCAAAATACGATGTCACCTTTTATTCATTTATTGTGGCTACCAGTAGATGATTTTATTCACTTTAGGAAGGATTTGTGGGAGACAGAAGGATGATAATGGAAGTTTAAAATTGCAATCGGGAACAGAGAATGATGAAAAATGAATGTGTGTGGCGTTGAGTCAGAGGCAAGGAGATGACCCGAAAGTTAGCGTTCCTGGTCAAAGTAGAGGTGAGACGCGTGCCAGAGGTCAGTTTAACGACCAGTAATACCAGGTTATGGAGGAGCAGGTATGTAGGGTATACCTGGGTTAGTATCTTCAGGGATGGTTCACTTGCGACATTTTAGGTAAAACACGTAACATATACGTTTTAAGTACAGACATTTCTTATATAGTAACTGTTTTCACAATTTTGCCATTCATACCCGCAGAGTGCAAGAGAATATAAACAATTTGATTCGCAATGTTCGTTGTAGTTAAAAATACTGTATATTTTACTAAGATGATAATCAAAGTAACATAATATAAATCATATTTAAGGGTTAACAGTAAATAATTATACATATGACAAAGCCAGAATATTTCAGTATTGTCCAGATTCGGGGTTAGTAAATATTAATGTAGTGTACGATGTGCTGTGGACCCAAGATTTATGAAAGTGGTGAATACAAATACAAGAACTAAGAAACATAACAAATATAAAATGTTTATAATAACGATAATTATAATAATAAAATCATAATTATTATAATAATAATTAAAATACTACTACTACTACTAATAATAATAACAATATGTAATGCTAAAACAATTAATTATATGATACTGAATGTTTTATAGTCCTCAAATATTGTTAGATACTGAGTATAATGACAGCACTATTCTCTGTTCTGTTCCAGCTGAGGATAAATTGAATCCCATAGCAGCTTATAATATCTCCATATTTAAGGAAAAATATGAAAGTACTTTGTCTCCACATCATAATAAATCATATTTTTTGACCAACCAACTTTACTTCTAAACTCAATTAATGAAATCAACAAATACATGTGGCACTCCAGGGACTCGAACCTAGGATACTCACACCATACTCGCGCATTTATGCATTACGCTATCAAGATTTTATAAGTATTATTAGTATTATTATTATTATATGAGATGCCGAAGTCTCCAACCAGGGTGCAGAAACTCCATCAAGATCAATCCTCACAAAACACCCGGAGGCACTGGAGAGAGACAACATATTTTGCTTCAAAATCGAAGTAATAGAACGGGAAATAAAGGTTGGACGTGGCAATTTACCCTCAGCTGAGAGTAGGACTATTCGAATTTTTCACTACAATATTTCAGTAGGAATGTGTTGGCCCAACCTATGATTTGATTTTAAATATCAAGGCGATAAAAAACATGTTTTTGGAGTCGTGCTATGGAAACTATATTTGTTAAGCTCTTCTACAGGCAACAATATTATACACATGCATATTTTTTCCTCATACATTCATCCCGTCCACTGTGTTGTAATAATATATTAGGCTTATGGAAATGGTTGACGAAAAGAAATATCAGAATATTTATTTCGTCTTCCATCAAAACTTCATGGGAATGTCCTCTCTCTCTCTATATATATACAGCATGTTTCCGAACTTTACCGACAAACTTTGTGGGTTAATTGATGGGGAGTTCCGAAATATAAATGCCTAAGTAAAAATAATAACGTAAACGTAATATAAGAGAGGTACAGGACCTGCTAGCAGAAAATGCTGACAACACTTTGTAATATGTTAAACAGAGGCTTTACCATACTGGTTGTGATGAAGGCAACGCCGTAGCCAATTGTCCGAACGGTTAACAAAACAGTACAGTATCTCAATCACGGGATTAGATCAGATCCTTAGGCTTCGAATTATTGAACCCGAGGCTGTGGGAAAACTCCTAGCTCAATACTGTATTAACCCTACAATACCCAAACGAACCATCGGAACATGGATAGGCCCTACGTATTCCATAATTTCAGTACTGTATTAGTAATGCTAAATCCTACGTGTTTTATGGATTATCGCTGGTGCATGAATCATACCAAAACAACGCAGAACTCAAGCTACAGACAGATACAGATTGACATAGTCAGGTCCGCTCGTAAGAGAAGCTTTAAAACCTTCCCTCGTGTACCCGAGAAAGGACAGGGATGTGGGGGGGAGGTGAGGGTGGGGTAGGGGGAGATTTTACGTGTTCGATCGTTCGGCCACAGGCTGTGGCTGTGTAGGCTATTCTGTTCACGTAAATAGGGCGTTGCCTTTATCACAGCCAGTAATGTCTCTGTTTAGCATTTCATACTAGCGAGTTTTCCATAGGATAAGCACAAAAGTGCTAAGCTCCATTGGACAAATGTTTTCCGTTCCATATGTCTTCCATAACATTATTCATGCTAAGTATGATTTGTACTTTGCATTGACAGTTATTAACGACATCATATTCTTGTTTCAAGATATGTAAACTCGTTGTTAGCAGTTTCTGGTAGCAGGTCCTGTACCTCTCTTATAATGCATTACCGTTATATTTTTAATTAGGCATGTATACTTAGATTCTGTTCACAAAGTTTGTCGGTAAAGTTCAGAAACACGCTGTATGTATATATATACCGGTATATATTATATGTTTTGTTTATTTTTATTTTTATTTTTATTTAAATCTTAATTTAAATGTTTGTCTATGTTTATGATTATGTTTATATTAATTTTAATTTTATTTTTATTTTAATATCTTAATTTAATTTTTTAATGTTTATTTTATTGATATTTAAATTTATTTTTTTATTTTTGTTTGTATTTTGTTTGTATTTTTTATTTTTATTTTTATTTTATTTTTATTTTTTATAATTTGTTTTATTTTAAATTTAAATTTATATATATATTTATATATGTATTTTATTTTATTTGAAAATATTGTATTTTATTTTATTTAAAAACAAATTATTTAAAAAAAAAAAATTTAAAATATATTTTAAAATATTTTATTTTAAAATATTTTATTTTAAAATGTTTATTTTATATTTGTTGTCAATATATATGTTTTTATTTTATATTATTTTATATTATGTATATTTTAGTTTTTTGTAATTTTATTTAATATTTATATATTATTTTATTTTATATTGTTTTTTTTATTATATTTTTTATTTTTTTATATATATTGTTTTATTATTTTACATTTTTTGTTTATCTATCTATCTATTGCCTGACGCCGTGATCCCCGAAGGGGTGGCCACGAACGAACCGCCCCCATGCACCTCTGTCCCCAGTCAGTCGACGCCCCTCCCCCCAACCAGCACCACCTTCGTTCATGTACTTCCTCACTCCATCCTTCCACCTCATATTCGGTCTACCTCTCCCCCTCTGTCCCTCCACCTCGCTCTCATACACCCTCTTAGTCATTCTCTCGCTTTCCATACGTTCCATATGGCCGAACCATCTCAAGTTGTTCCTTTTCACACTTTCCAGCACATCTACCTCCACACCACACCTCCTTCTTACTTCCTCATTAGTCTGTCTATCCCTCCATGTAACTCCGCACGCACTCCTTAAGTAATTCATTTCCACTGCTCTCACTCTTGGTCTGAGTCTCTCAACCAACGTCCATGCTTCACTTCCGTAAGTCAGTGTCGGGATTACCACACTGTCATGCAAGGACTTCTTCACTTCCATACTGACCACCCTATTTCTTGTTACTGCTTTTAGCGTTCCTACAACCCTCTTCCCCTGTTGTACCCTCTCCCGCACCTCTTCATCCATAGTCCCATCTTTACTCAACACACTGCCCAGATACTTAAAAGAGTTGACGATCTCCATAGCCTGACCGTTCAGCTTCACCTCACACTCTGTGACTTCACCCCTTTCGAAGACCATAACCTTGCTCTTCCCCGTATTTACCTTCAAATTCCGTTTTTCGCACACTGTTCCAAACTCATTTACCAGACCCTGCAACTCCCATTCATTATCACTCATCAGAACTGTATCATCCGCAAACAGCAGTATAGGTAGCTTCCACTCAATTCCCTCCCTTTTCAGCGATACACCAACATCCACTGCTCTTGATAGTATTTCTTTCATAACTCCATCCATATATACAGTAAACAACCACGGGGACATCACACACCCCTGTTTCAACCCAACATTCAGGTCAAAGAACTCGCTCTGCTCACTCTCCACACGTACTGCCGCCTTTGCACCCTCATACATGCTCTTCACTGCTTTCAGCAACTTGCCCTCTACTCCGTATATTCTAAGTACTTTCTACAAACCTTCTCTATCCACTCTGTCATAGGCCTTCTCCAAGTCCATAAAGGCAACATACACCTTTTGTTTCTTCTCCAGATACTTCTCCACAACACAATTCAGGGTAAAAATCTGATCTACACATCCTCTTCCCTTCCTAAAACCTCCCTGCTCGTCGCCTATCCATTTCTCCGTTCTCACTCTCACTCTCTCAATCACTACCCTACTGTATACCTTCCCTACTACGCTTAGAAGACATATTCCTCGGTGGTTACCACACACTCCTCTTTCCCCTTTGCCCTTATATAGGGGACTATTATGCCAGTCTTCCAGTCATCGGGTGCACTCCCCTTCTCCCATGCTAGTTTGCACATTTTCCATACCCATTCTATCACTATCTCACCACCATACCTCAACATTTCCCCACACACTCCATCTGTTCCTGGTGCTTTCCCCAACTTCACTCTTTTCATGGCTTCCCACACTTCTGACCTCCTGATCCCCACCTCCTCCTCCACTACTTCTCTTCTTATCCCTCCCATACCATATCCAGCTATGTTTGCTGGCTCTTCATTCCTTTCATTTAGCAACTCACTGAAGTACTCCCTCCATCTTTCGACTCTCTCTTGCTTCTCGGCTAGCATTCTCCCATCCTTATCTTTCACACCCTTACTGTTTCCCTTGCTACCTTCCCTAACTTTCTTGACTTCTTTCCAGAACAGTTTCTTACTCTCCCTCCATTTTACACTCAGATTCCTTCCAAATTCCTCATCTACTCTTCTCTTACTTTCCTTCACTACTCTCTTCACCACCCTCTTACTCTCCACGTACCTCGCTCGTTTCTGTCTCTCGGAATCTTCATTCCCTCTGCTACCCAACCACTCTCTATATGCTTTCTTCTTTTCTAAAAAAAAAATTTAAAATATATTTTAAAATATTTTATTTTAAAATGTTTATTTTATATTTTTTGTCAATATATATGTTTTTATTTTATATTATTTTATATTATATATATTTTAGTTTTTTGTAATTTTATTTAATATTTATATATTATTTTATTTTATATTGTTTTTTTTATTATATTTTTTATTATTTTACATTTTTTGTTTATTTTATATTTTATTTATTTTTTATTTTTTTATATATATATATATATTTGTTTTATATATATTTTTTGATATATATATTGTTTTATATTTTGTTAACACAGTATATATATATATATATTTTTTTTTTTTTTTTTGTTTTTTATTTTTTTTTTTTTTTTTTTTATATATTATTTTTTTGTATATTATATTTTTATATTATATTATCATGTTTTATATTATATTATTTATGTTTTATATTATTATTTGTGTCTATATTATAATTTATCTTTTTATGTTTTTTATTTTATTATTTTATTTTATGTTTGCATCTACATTAGTGATACAGTAAGGACGTTTAGTATAATACAAACTAAAGACCATTCAAAATAGGCAACCCAAAATATTCAAATCTCAAGATGGCCCAACCCTGTGCAACCTCACGACTGTAGGCTGTTCAGTAGCATGTAAGTCTTACGAGGCCCCGAGATTATCGATTGAAGCTTCAAGATATTGAGTGCTTATGTGCCGCACTAGATAAGATGGTCACAGTGGAGCTTCAAGGTGTTGGATGCTTCTTTTTTGCTACACTAGATGGCGACACCTTATTTACTCACCTCACTTGATTTGGAGAAAGCAGCTATGCAATCGTTCATAGCAATGTTCGAATATGAGCGGGCATCTTCTATGCTATGAATCTCCTAATCCTGCCTCGGACATTTGTCCCTGGGCAGTCTTCCCTTTACATTTTTCCCTTATCCACTCTAAACCACTGTTTGGACACTTGACCATCAGTGTTTTGGAGAGCAAGCAGCCTTAAGGGGTCGCTGAAACTGTTGTTGCTTAGTTTCCTTTGTACTCCTTTGTACTCCTCCTTTGTTAACGACATAGGGGGTATTTTCTTGACGTGTCGGTGTAGCCAGGATACTTGTAGAAGAGCAAGAACGAACACTAAAAATCCAATAATTAGCATTATTCTGAGGGTATTGTTCTTGTTTCCCTTCCCTATTACTGACTTGAAGTAAAACACACACACACACACACACACACTCATATATATATATATATATATATATATATATATTGTTACGTATCTTGATCCTCAAGTGGTTAACTTGATGAATCTAGATAGCACAGAGATATATATTAAGGTATCAGTCAGCTGAAGGCAAAACAAAAGTAAAATCTAATAAAATAATTTCCTGTTGTTGCTTCCTTTCCTTTTGGATCTTAGGACTTAGTATCCTTTATTGACTGATACTCTTTAATTATGAAAATACTGAAACTAATTAAAGTCATGTAGTGTTTATAAAGAATTATTATTTAACCGAAGCTTAGTAGGCTATGGTTATGAACCGAATAAGTTATAGCTAAAGAAGGACTATTAATTTTATAAAAAGTCTTGAAAGATAAATATTAAAGTAAGAATATTTCTGTCTCTTACCCTTTTTGAAATGAATAGATAGTTTTCTTCTATGTCCTTTTATTTATATTTAATGTAATTATTCTTGGTTCTTGTCTTACGTTAATAGTATTATATTATTATTATCATCAGGAGTAATATCAAAGTCACATAAAAAGTTAGATATATATTTAATAATTAGTTAAATTTATTTCTTAACCACGTAACATTGAGGTTTGATTATGAGTAAATAAAGTTACAGGATCGTTTCATAGATTCGATTCAGGTCTCACTCAAATAATATGAAAAGCAAAATATAATATTTTGAAGCAAAAGAATTTTCTTCAGCTTAGAAAATCACTAGAAGTAATATTAACACAGCCATGTTAGTCTAAGGCGATATTACTAATAAGAGACAATAGCATCACCGTACTAAGCACCATTAAGCACTGTAAGCTTAATTCAAAGAAAATGAAAGAACTCGTAAGTATTAATATAAAACAATAGTATTACTTTCATCATAACCCAATTACTTAAAGAGTTGCTTTAGTCCACAAGTTAGTCAACTAAAATAGTTAAGTACATAATAATAGCGTTAACGTTAATTCCCAATCAAATAGTTAAGTACATAAATAGTAGCGTTAACGTTAATTCCCAATCACATATCTCACTAACCAACATAACATAAGTGTTTACACCGAACACACTTAACACACATTTATATAATCTGACTGACAGTCACAATCCCATTATAATACTTCACCCCGTCTTCCTCCAGCTGCAAGTTCACCTTCCCCAACTCCAAATGAGACTGATTTGAATGCCCACAACTCGGGTCTTATATACCAAACAATGATGGTGTAGGAACGAATCAGGAGGCGGCGGGTGGTGCCGGCGCCAATCATAGCTCCTCGAATCACATAACAGGTGCGAGGTCCATTCACAGCTCCTGGCGTCGATCATACGTCATAGCATCGGTCATCGAGGTGTGAAGGCTAGCATGCTGGTATGGGGAGAGATGGTTTGCCCACTCGCTCGTTCGCTAGTCTGCTTCACCGTTTTGGGTAGTGGGCTCCTTCAACTCTAATTCTAACTCTTAAATTAACATACAGGGCTCCGTATGTCAGACCTCCCCCCTAGAAAAGAGTTTAAGGAGTATAGTACATAATATTAAACATAATACATAAATAGATTCACCACCAGATTGGCAACAGCAAGATTATAATGAGGATATAATAAGGATATCACCCAAAGTAGGCAACGTCTCCAGGTACCACATCAGAACATAGCCGGAACGTAGCTGGAGCGTTATTCGAACTGCAAGGCATTATCTCACAGCTGAAGGCTTGAAAGCGCACTACAAAAGCATGATATTTACCTCGCTACAAGGGAGAGCTATTTGCCAAAATCCTCTCATTAAATTAAACTTACTGCTGTAGGAGGCCAACCTGGTAAATGTAATCTTTAATAGATACGTGATAGGCAATCGGCTAGCACGTTTTGGACCCCCTTAATATGCTTGACATCCAGGGAGTATTCCTGCAGCAACAAACTCCACCTGGTCAGTCGTTGGTTTTTATTTTGGAACCTATGCAAAAATTTTAAGGGGTGATGGTCAGTATATACAGTGATGGCACCAGAGGCAGATTGCACATAGACAGCAAAGTATTGAAGGGATAAAATTAATGCCAACAGCTCCTTCTCAATGACTGAATAGTTACGTTGGGCAGAATTTAATTTTTTACTGAAATAGCACACAGGATGCAATACTTCACAGTCGTCTTCCTGGAGCAACACTGCACCAACCCCGGTATTGCTCGCATCCACTGCCAGGGAAAAAGATCTGTTAAAATCAGGAGCTCGGAGTACAGGATAATTAGATAATATATACTTGGTAGCAATAAAGGCCTCTTCACATCCAGAGGACCACACAAACTTCACATCCTTACGGAGAAGATCTGTCAGGGGAGCTGTCAATTTTGAAAAATTTATAATGAAACGCCTATAATAGCCAATCATGCCTAGGTACCTTTGGATATGTTTCTTACTGCTAGGAGTTGGGAATTCTAGAATAGACTCTACCTTTGCTTGAGGAGGTGCAACCTGCCCCTGACCTACCGTATATCCTAGATACTGGACCGTACTCTTTACAAAGGTGCATTTCTTAAGATTAACCACCAGATTGGCATCAGCAAGATTTGAGAATAGCAATCTAAGTTGGTAAAGATGCTCCTCCCATGACTTTGAAAAGATAAGAATATCATCGATGTAGACAACGCACCCAGGTACCCCTTCAGTCACCAAATTCATGAGGCGCTGGAATGTAGCTGGGGCGTTTTTCAAGCCGTAGGGCATTACGTTACAGCAGAAGGCTTGATTGTTGACTACAAAGCATGATATTTCCCTTGCTCTGGGGTGAGAGCTACTTGCCAATATCCCTTCATCAAGTCAATCTTGCTGATATAGGTGGCTGTACCAATCTGGTCAATGCAGTCGTCGATCCGTGGCAGTGGGTAGGTATCGTTCTTTGTGACAGCATTGACTTGCCTATAGTCCATACATAACCTATGGCTCCCGTCTGGCTTTGGCACTAGTATGACCGGACTACTCCACTGGCTTAAGGCCCTAGTGATCAGTTCATTAGAAATCATAAAGTCAAGCTCGACCTGCAGTATACTCCTGCGTTGTGGCGAGACACGGTAGGGGGATAGTTTAATGGGAGTTGCATCCCCTACGTCGATGTCGTGCACGGCCAAAGAAGTAAGCCCTGGAGTATCACGGAACACATTGGGAGACTGAGATAAAACAGAGATTAGTTGGTTCGCTTGATCAGAGGGAAGATGACATAGTTTAGATGGTAATTCCCTCAAAGCCACTGAATTATACTGAAAGTTGGATAGGCTACATGACAAGTCAAAGTCTGCATAGATACCTTCAGGCTCTGGAACAGTCTGTTGCGGGTCAGTAAGAGAACTGAAGACTTTGTCCGCACCAGGCTGTTCACAGGTCCTGACATTCACTGCCACAGTGGGAGAATCTGGAGGAGAGGAATCAGGGGACCTATGGTAGGGCTTCAACATATTTATATGGAATACTTGCGTGGGCTTTCTCCTGTCTGGGGTAGTTACTAGATAATCGGTAATGCTCACCCTCCGAATGATCTTATATGGGCCCCTGAACTTGGCAGATAAAGGTTGGCCAAAAAGGGGGAGCAGGACCAAAACCTCATCACCGGGCTTAAACTCCCTCTCACGGGCTTTTCTGTCATACCATTTCTTCATGGAGCTTTTAGCCACTGTCAAGTTTTGAGCGGCAAACTCACATGAGGATCTCAGCCGGGTTTTGAAATCTGAAACATACTTGAGGAGGTTTTGGTTCCCCTCCTGGCCAACTAGGCTATCTTGCAATAGTTGCAAAGGACCTCTTACCTGGTGACCGAAAACTAGCTCATTAGGGGAAAAACCCAGGGATTCAGTTGGAACCTCACGAGTAGCAAATAAAAGAAAAGGTACCCCCTTATCCCACTCAACTCCGGTCTCTGTACAATACTTACGTAACATTCCCTTTAATGTCTGATGATATCGTTCGAGAACCCCTTGACTCTCTGGGTGGTAGGTGCTAGACTTTACATGCTCGATACCCAACTCCTTCAGGGACTGCTGGAAAATGTTAGAGGTAAAATTAGTTCCTTGATCACTTTGCACCTCATGGGGGAAACCCATTCTGGTGAAAAATTTGAGCAGTTCCTTGATTACAGTTGGAGCAGAGGTAGTCCTTAAGGGTATAGCCTCTGGGTAGCGAGTTGCCATGTCCATGATAGTTAATAAATAAATGTTACCTTGGGAAGTCTTAGGCAATGGGCCTACAATGTCCACTACCACCCGAGTAAAAGGATTCTCGAAAACGGGCAAGGGCACCAGAGGATGTACAGGCACCTTCTGATTGGGTTTTCCTGTCATCTGGCAAGTGTGACACACTCTACAACACTCCACTACATCTGCACGCATTCCTGGCCAGTAAAAGTGGGATCTGATTCTGTCTAGAGTTTTTCTCACACCTAGGTGTCCTGCCAATGGTATACAATGTGCCATTTCCATGATATCTTTACGACAAGGTTTGGGGACTACTACTTGATGGACGTCCCAAGCCCCGTCATCGATTGGTCTGTGTGGCGGTCTCCATCTTCGCCACAATACTCCTCCTTTGAGGTAGAAACATTCACCACCCTCCTTCTCACATTCCTCTTCACTCACGGACCTGGCAGCTAACTCCTTGCATTCACAATCATCTCTCTGTAGCTCTACCAGGCCACTAGGACAATTTGGAGGGGTTTCATGGTCATCGTTAGGGTCAAGATGAGCCATAAAGGTGTCAGATAAATCCACCTCAGTCACATCATCAGGCACAGTTGGAGCATCATTCACACTCTCATCATCCCTTTCATCAACTCTTACATTCGGTACATTTCGGTCTGAGGGAACTGCTACTTGAGACATTGAACGTGTGACAGCACACACAGGGAAAACAGTTGGCATCTCCTTTTCGAGCTCACCGGTTAGTGGCTCGTTAACAGGGGAAAGTGACAAAATGGGGTCTGGTCGGACCTTCTCACCTGCTACATCATTCCCCAAAAGGAGAGTTACCCCAGGCACAGGGATATCTTGGGACCTACACAAAGCTATGGTGGCCTCACCCTGTAGTAACTCGCATTCAATTTCGCCTTTTACCAAGTATGCATAAAACTGGCCTCCAGCACCTCTCATTACAACTGGTTCGCCAGGTGGGCACTCAGTGTAAGGATTCACCATGAGGGTGCTAGTAGAACCTGTGTCTCTCAGAATTTTTACCTCATGCATGCAACCATTTAATCTCACGTTGCCAGATGAAATAAAGGGACGGTAACTGTCCTGCACTGATGGTGAAATTATTATTGGTTTAACCCTTGTGGGTTGCACCACACATGCTACTACACCCCTGTCTAGATGATTTACGTTAGCTGCTAGGTACTCCTGTCGAGAGTCCTGCATTAAAGGAACTTTTGGTGCTAGGTACTCCTTCTGTCGGGAGTCCTGCCTTACAGGCACATATGGAGTTTGAGATACGGCGGCAACTGTCTGCCCCGATCTCTCGGTTCTCTCCTTGGCCCAGCACTGATAAGCTAGGTGGCCTCTCTTGCCACAAAAAGTACATACTTTAGGGGATACGGGAAAGTTCCCTCCTTGAGCATTACTATTAGTTTGGGGCCCACCTCTGTTACCATTGCCCTGAGTCGCATTTTCAGTTGGGGGAACAATTCGGTTTTGACTAGCTGGGGAAGACGTTATAGGCTTGTGACTGGGTCGGTCAGATTTGTGATTGGGATACTTAAAATTAGAACTAGAATTATCGTAGGGCTTCTTTCCACGAAATTTGTTGTTGAGCACGTATGTGTCAGCCATGTCAGCAGCGTCGGCAAGACAATCTACCTTTTCCCCTTTAAATGATAGGATACAGAAGAATCAATTTTCCATAGGAAATTTTCTAACAGGACCAACTCCTTCAGATCGTTGTAGCTTGTGACTTTCTTACTCTTGACCCAATGATTGAAAGTTTTAGTCATGGTCCTGGCAAATACCTTATGGGTTTCTTCTACTTTCTTCTGGTTTTTACGGAAAGATTGCCTGTAAGCCTCAGGCTGCAATTGATAGGTTTTTAGGATAGCTTCTTTGAGATTGTCATAATCCTGCCTAACTTCTGCTACTTCTGACAAATACGTGGCTCGAGCCTGCCCTGTCAAAACAGTTTGTAACATAAAAGGCCATTGATCTCTTGTCCACTTCATACCTCCAGCAACTTCCTCAAACAAAACAAAGAAATCCTGCACATTATCCTCAGTGAAAGGTGGAATGACACTAGTCATAGTTAATCCCAGAGGGGGAGCAATTTCGGGAGCATTTGTATGGACATTTAGTTGAGCCGTACGATATTGATATTCACATTGTTCGGTCGTTGCACTGGCATTTAGTCTGGCTTGTTCGGTCTTTGCTTCGGCATTTAGTCTGGCTAGTTCTAAGTCAGTGTTTGCTTTTATTCTGGCTAGTTCTAATATTTGATCACCGGTCAAACCAGGTGGCAATTGTTCATCAAGTTGGCTAGGATTACTGGGGATCCCACCAACTGCTCCGTCACCCTCCCCCCGCCTTCTACAGGGAACAGGTGGGTTTTTATGGTCTGAGCCACCTCTACTTTAGACATGTTTGAGACAGATAATTGGAGATGTGAGGCAAGCACTTTCAGTTCAGATTTTGACAGACAGTCAATATCAGGGGCTGTGGGTTCTGATTCTATGAAAACTCGAGCATCTTCTTCATTAATTAGTTGAGGCATGATTAATATTTGGTTTTTTAAGTAGTGAAACTTTAATGAAACTGAGTGAAACTGTATGAAACGAATCCTGGCAAGGTCGCCACTCTTCTGTTACGTATCTTGATCCTCAAGTGGTTAACTTGATGAATCTAGATAGCACAGAGATATATATTAAGGTATCAGTCAGCTGAAGGCAAAACAAAAGTAAAATCTAATAAAATAATTTCCTGTTGTTGCTTCCTTTCCTTTTGGATCTTAGGACTTAGTATCCTTTATTGACTGATACTCTTTAATTATGAAAAATACTGAAACTAATTAAAGTCATGTAGTGGTTATAAAGAATTATTATTTAACCGAAGCTTAGTAGGCTATGGTTATGAACCGAATAAGTTATAGCTAAAGAAGGACTATTAATTTTATAAAAAGTCTTGAAAGATAAATATTAAAGTAAGAATATTTCTGTCTCTTACCCTTTTTGAAATGAATAGATAGTTTTCTTCTATGTCCTTTTATTTATATTTAATGTAATTATTCTTGGTTCTTGTCTTACGTTAATAGTATTATATTATTATTATCATCAGGAGTAATATCAAAGTCACATAAAAAGTTAGATATATATTTAATAATTAGTTAAATTTATTTCTTAACCACGTAACATTGAGGTTTGATTATGAGTAAATAAAGTTACAGGATCGTTTCATAGATTCGATTCAGGTCTCACTCAAATAATATGAAAAGCAAAATATAATATTTTGAAGCAAAAGAATTTTCTTCAGCTTAGAAAATCACTAGAAGTAATATTAACACAGCCATGTTAGTCTAAGGCGATATTACTAATAAGAGACAATAGCATCACCGTACTAAGCACCATTAAGCACTGTAAGCTTAATTCAAAGAAAATGAAAGAACTCGTAAGTATTAATATAAAACAATAGTATTACTTTCATCATAACCCAATTACTTAAAGAGTTGCTTTAGTCCAAAAGTTAGTCAACTAAAATAGTTAAGTACATAATAGCGTTAACGTTAATTCCCAATCAAATAGTTAAGTACATAAATAGTAGCGTTAACGTTAATTCCCAATCACATATCTCACTAACCAACATAACATAAGTGTTTACACCGAACACACTTAACACACATTTATATAATCTGACTGACAGTCACAATCCCATTATAATACTTCACCCCGTCTTCCTCCAGCTGCAAGTTCACCTTCCCCAACTCCAAATGAGACTGATTTGAATGCCCACAACTCGGGTCTTATATACCAAACAATGATGGTGTAGGAACGAATCAGGAGGCGGCGGGTGGTGCCGGCGCCAATCATAGCTCCTCGAATCACATAACAGGTGCGAGGTCCATTCACAGCTCCTGGCGTCGATCATACGTCATAGCATCGGTCATCGAGGTGTGAAGGCTAGCATGCTGGTATGGGGAGATGGTTTGCCCACTCGCTCGTTCGCTAGTCTGCTTCACCGTTTTGGGTAGTGGGCTCCTTCAACTCTAATTCTAACTCTTAAATTAACATACAGGGCTCCGTATGTCAGAATATATATATATATACTGTATAATGTAGATACACCTACACCTTCTATCTGGCCGCCATGCATCAAATTCTCTGAAAGGCGTGTATTAGAAATAATATAAATATATATTTCCAGAAGCTATATTATTAGACGCTGGATTTTTGAGAAAGTAAACAATGATAGAACAAATCTGTATATTTAGTGGCTGGGATACGCTTCATCAATCTCTGGCCAACACGACCTCTCCAGGCGCTGGCAGTCCTTCATCAATCAAGGTGTAAAGGTGATGTTTCCCGACAATTTTTTCTTACACCTGTCGTTGTTGTTGGTAGGCCGACGTTTATTAAAAAAACATTTTTTTTCGGCTATTACTGATCCGAATTCAATGATTTTTCACGTGTATAACAATGTGAACTATCTTCGAAACTGAAACGGATCCCATTATATTAATTTAGTCCTGTGCGCCGCGCCACATTCCTCGGAGTTAACATGGCCGCATGGGCTTATAGTCTCCATCCATCCATATACACAGGCCTAATCCCCACTTTTTTTTTTTTTTTTTTTTCTGGGGGTGGCCGACTCAAGACAGAGCTTGGACTTAATATTAGTACTTTTGGTCTTGCTTAATAATACACAGATTAGCATAGCCTCTGTGAGCGAACGTATGAGTCCTTCCATACCTTGACCGCCTGCATCCACCGATCCCTCGTGAGTCTCCTGCCACTACCAGACGCCCTACCAGTCCACCTCCCTTACCCGAAATTAAGCAGAGGTTTATAGTTTATTCCCAAGACCTCCATCAATCTTAAAATATTATCTACTGTAGACCCCCTTTCAGGTTTTAGTTTGTTCCCTAGACCTCCATCAAGCTTGAAATTACACCGCTTTGACTCCCTTTCAAGATAAATTTCTAAATTTTTCGGTAGAAACATTTCCCAGCCGAAGGCCGGTTCCTCTTACATTACAGGCTCGCTATCGGCCGCCAGGAAAAAATCTACACCTACATGGCACGAAACGTCTTAACATTGACAGAAATAGTGCAAAAAGTTCTTAACACCGCCAACCTAATGGCGCGAACGTCTTAACATTTCAAAATCAATGGGGCTAAACATGAGAGAGAAAGGGGTCAAAAAATAAATCCCTCAAGTGGAAATCTCCCCGTAAGGGGAGGCTGGCCGTTTGTTTGGTCTATTAATTCATGTATTCATATATTTTTTTAGATTCCTCCCTAGACCTCCATCAAGCTTAGAAAAACACCCCCTAGACAATTTGTAAATTTGTCGGTAGAAAAATGTCCCGGCCAAAGGCCGGTTCCTCTTTAAATTGCAGGCTCGCTATCGCTTGCCAGGAAATAATTGACACCTAAATGGCACAAAAGGTCTTAAAATTGACAAGAAAAAGGGGCGAAAGGTGTTTAAATTGCCAAACTAACGGGCCGAAGGTCTTATAATCTCAAAACTTGTAGAGCTAAACATTAGGGAGAAGGCGGTCCAGAAAAACGGTCTGCCTTCCCTTAATGGGCTCAGTCGTGCATGAGCTAGCCATGAACTTCTCTTTGGAATCCTGAAGATGTGAGAGAGACTTAGTAAGGGTGGTATTCTTAAACACATTTTTCCATTTGCAGCACTGTTAATGGACGAAAGAACTTGAAAAATGACGCTAGCTTCAGAAATGGGAGTGCTAATCCGTCTAATCTCTATACACAACACTCATACCCACAATATTCGTTCGGTATCAGGCGCTGCGAAGGGAAGGAAATGTTCAATTATACGAATTCTAGGGTGGAGTCGGAAGGGTAGAGGGAAGACTTGAAGGGAGTGGCCGAAATCTCTCTTGACCGTGTTAATCAGAAATAATGACTGATTTGTAGTCTTAACTTCCGATTGAAAAACTTGTTAACTTCCTTCTAGGGGAATCTGTGGTGAAACTTTTGCTAATCTATTAAAATTGTGTCTGAGAATATTTCAAATGTATCCTTCGCTTGTTGAAAGCCTTTTGGATGCATACACATACAGTATATACATACAAATAGATGATCAATATTCTGAATTGAATTTCATTTAACTTTATTCAAAACTAGTATACATTTTCAAGGAGTGTCAAATAATTATAATTCTCGTTAGGATACATATCACGATTTAGCTATGGATATGTAGTCAGTAATAATAATATTACAAAACCGGTCACAGGAGCAATGTCAACGGATACTCCTTTTGCTTTCTAGTTGTATATCATGTAAAATTGTCTTGAGGATTAATTACTATCCGTTATCTTTACTCATCTATCTATCTATCTATATCTATCTATCTATCTATCTATCTATAAATTAGGAGAACACACTTAGAGGAAACACATAAATATTCGTGCTTATTAAATGTGTGCTTGCATGCTTAATTAAAACTCCTGAATTTTATTTTGAGGCCGAAATAAAATAGGTCTCCCACTTAGAGCTATGAAGAGAGTAATAACAATATAATCTTCTATCACTAACAGTAGTAAATAACATACACATTTGGTCCAAGTTCAATGTTTTATGTATCCACCAATTTATCTATTAGCACTATGCCCTGTTCCAAATAGGTAGGCCAGAATTCGTGAATCTTAACTTGTGTAGGTAATATAGGGGTATAGCAAATTGGCAGTAAATTTCAACACCTAAATTGACCCTTCCAAGATAGTAGAAGTATTACGTGGACTACTCTAGTCGTTTGTGAGTTATAGAGGATAATGTTCAAGAGTTTTAGCCTTCTTAATTTGAACAGGGTATAGCTCATTCGACGTTTTAGGGGTATGTACATTATATATTAAAGGTCTAATTATAAAATTGAATATACTGTAAAGCTACTGTTTATCGTCATGCTACAGTAGATTAGTTTAACGAAGTAGATTACAAACCCATGTTGTTCACTGTGATGAGGTAATTGTGCAAAATAATACCTACTGACTCGTACACACACACACACACACACACACACACTCTCTCTCTCTCTCTCTCGCTCAGTTTCAGGCTGATGACTGAAATGTAACTTACAGTAAGTTAGGTTACTCTTCTCATGGAAAGTATAACTACACCTTGGCTGAGGACACACACCGACCACAACAATCTGATCAGTTTATTGGCGGCTAGGGAACACCACTCATAAGCATGCAACCCGCAGCAGTCAATTCATCATTACCGTGTTAAAAATCTCGTGACGAACAGTTCATCTTCTGTTGCTTGACTTTATAATTTATTTATTTATTTAATTCATCTGCCATTTCTTTGTATTGTACATTGGATTCTATTGTACACTGTATTTCCTCAAACTTTAGGTATTTCTAATATCTTGTTTCATCGCTCCATCTCAATTACCTTCTCCTCAAGCTACAACACATCTCTACTCTTGAAGACATTTAGTGAACGGGTAGATTAACTTTATATTTACAAACATTATTATCTATGATAGACGTTAGATTTCAATTTTAGTCGCACGATTAAAATCTGTTTTGACGTTTTATTTTGTATTTGTTTTTTGTGCAAGTGTTTTGAAATGCCATAACCATATTACAAAGAACATATTAAATGTATTATCCATATTGTGGAATAATGATTTATTCGGAATTCAATGATAGCCTATTTATTCGTATTCAGTTACCAATGCAATGCAAATATATTTGTTCACTTTTCTTACATTCAGTGCCATGATCAGTTAACAGAAGAATGTCACCACCCATCTATTAATATCATAATTGTATCCTACCTGATAGTGAGCCACATGCACGGACGGGAAGCTGGAGAGATGTGAAATACCCGGCCATGCCAGAGCCTCTTAAGGGAACGTCATATTATGTATTTATTTATATTTATTATTACAGTATACAGTATATATACTTTATATAATTATTTTAGTTTGCTCCCTAGGCCTTTATCAAACTGTAAATAAATAACATCCCAAAGACCCCCCTTCGAGATAAATTTGTTAATTTTTAGTTAGAAAAATGTCTCCTCCTAAATTACAGGTTCGCTATCGCTCGCAAGGAACAAAATCGACACCTAAATGGCACGAAAGGTCTTAATGTTTACATCGAAATGGTCGAATGTCTCAAAACGGAAACACTAATGGGGCTAAACATGAAGGAGAAGGGGGTTCAGAAAAATAGTACCAAATACTTGCCTTTAACTCAAAGGATGAAAATACCAGTTTTCCTTGTACACTCGTCCTGGGTTGCGTGCGAAGATTATACTGGTTTTTGTTGGTTGAAATAGTTTGATATATTACACCACTTGCAAAACTAAATATGGATAAGTAACTTGGTATAGTTATTGGTATACAAATAATATACGTGAATAAGTTAACTTTAGAGATAAATTCGTGTAGTGAGATAATTTTCGTTTGAGTGGGCGTTGCGCTTTTGTTCTTAAGTGAAACTGTATGTAATTATTTTTATTATTAGTATTATTTTATTACTATTATTATTATTATTATTACTTTTATTATTAATATTTATTTGTGTGAGTACGAATCTATGCAACATTAGCAGTGTGTGTGTGTGTAATTGCCAGTAGTTGCCAATTATTACATTCATCTTGAAATAGGTAAATTCTATTGATAAATAAAATTGACACGGGAAATTGCAAGCATACGAACCCAGCATATCAAAAATTGTTCAATCAAATTTACATCACACTGCAAGCCTTTGTATACGTCACACTTTTGACTCAACCAAATACTTATAACCCTTTCAAATGCAAGGACGTATTTCTTCCTTTTATCTAAGTTATTAGTAGAAAACTTTATTCAGCTAAGGAAGGAATTATGGGTGCCAGAGGATTATTTGAGTGTTTTACCCCTATGAATCATAGAGGGCCATCCAAACCTGAGTAAAATCGACTAATCGTAGCCAGAATAAAGGGGAAAAGAGTCCTCGAAAATTGAGAGGGTTGATTCTAAAGGGGTTGACACACAAGAGCTTTTTTGTCAACTAATGGTGGTAAAAAAAAATCCAGCAACATATATGGGATTTTTTTGCAGTGGCATCGACAACTAGACTGAAGAAAAAATACAAAAGGTCATATAACCACTTACAAATTTTACCTCAGCTGCCAGTCTAGTGTTGATGGCAAAATTTGAGCGATAAGCATTTATTTCGTATTGGCTTATTTGTATGCAAGCAGCAAGTCTTTTCCGTTCCCTGCTTCGACCCATTAGATTTGGTGATTTTATGACCTGTGCCACCATTAATTTGACAATTATGTAATGTTACGTCCCAATTAGGTGTAGCTGTTATCCTGTGAGCAATATCGAGTCCACAACTCAGTAGAAACTGGCCTTGAGCCAGGAAATTGGTCTATCAATACAAATTCACATATTCAACTTAATTGCGAATCTGAAGTGTGTGTGTGTGTGTGTGTGTGTGTGTGTGTGTATGTGTGTGTGTTTGTGTGAAGAGGGTCTACAAGGAAAACTAAAAAATGTAATGCTAGACAATTGCAAAAAGTATAAAATCCTCTATAATAAACTCTATATCTCTCCCGCTGCCTTGTCCTTGTTCTCATGCCCTCAGCCGCCGGCCTGCCTTAGTATGCGAGAACATTATTTGATCTTCTTGTTGTTTTGCAGATTTTAAAACATTCACATCTTAAGTTAGGCCATTATATGATATTTCGCCCCATCTAAGTGTTCATTTTCCCTGACCAGCGATAGCTTGAAACCGGAATTTGGTCGGGATATACGATTACCGAAACAACATTCAGATTAGGCAAGGGTTCTCAATTTATTTTAGCTTTAAGAGGGTCTAGAATGTAAACTAAAATAACGCACTCGAGAATTGCAAAAGCAGATCAATAAATGTATACATAGATACATAAATTTGATACACAGGATAATCACATCAGTTATAGTAAATAAAGAAATACATATGTATAACAATAAAATATAGCATAGAAAAACAAAAAAATACACACACACACATTTGACACCCTTAATAATAATGTTTCCCGCTGCTTCGTCCTTGTTCTCACGCCCTGAGCCGTCCGAGAGTGTTAGTATGCGCGAACATTTATCTCCTTGTCATTCAGCCCCAACCAGACCATGACGGTATGTGTTAGTCCAGGGAGCCTACAGGTGACCTAATAGGCTATAAAGGATTGTCTTGTGTCTGCCGGCCATTCATCTTCAGTGAGAACTTCGTCACAAAAAAAAAAAAAACACAAAAACAAAAACTGCCTTTAGTCTGTTAGCTGTAAGTAGGCGAGAAATCATGACCACTATCCTCTGTAACTCAAAAAGGGCTTAAGCAAATTGGTAGTACATTTTCACATCTATTCCTTGACTGACTCTTCCCAAATGGTAGAAATATTAGCTCGATTACTCTAGTCGTTTTTTAGTTACAGAGGTTAGAGGTCATGATTTCTCGCCTACCTACAGCGAATAGACTATAGTTACCCGCCTGCATAGAGACTATGTAGTGAGAGAGATCGGTCATATTTACTTAGCAAATTATTCCTGATCGAAGTATATATTCTGTACAAGCATTGCCGACTTGTTATTATTGTCATAGACATTTATCGATGTAAATAGAGCATAATGAGAGGGGTACGTGACACCAATTTGGCAGAGACTGGCCGACTCCTGATTCACCAATTAACAATAGTTAAGGGGGAGGTAGTTGCTTTTTCTGGACCTCCTTTTTCCCTTATGTTTAACATATACAGTATATACATTCTGAGATTTTAAGACGTTCGTTCCGTTAGTTTGGCGATTTTGAGACCTTTTGCCTTATTTCTTTGTCAATATTAAGACCTTTCGTGCAATTTATGTGTCTTTTTTCCTAGCGAGCGATATCGAACCTGTCATTTATATACCGACAAATTTAAAACTATCTTGAACGGGGGTTTAGGTGGTGTTTGTTTAAGCTGGATGGCGGTCTAGCAAGGAAACTCAAATATAAATATATTAATACATATATTTACCAAAAAACAAACACTATCCCCTTTATTAAAAGTGGTTCTGTAGCCTGGATCTATCATTAGCACCGCTGTCTCCAACCTGCTCACCATAATGAGCACACTTGATCACACTTTAATGAGCTGATCGGACCCAAGATGTACAGTATTCGACCAAACAACCAGTTACTCTAGCAACAGGAATCAGCTGGTGAATGCGAGGCTCCCTATCAGTCACGCACACAGTTCTTTTTGCCTAATATTTCATATTTTAGTTAATCCCTTATTTATTCGTAGGTTGTAACGTCAGGAGTAGAGCCCCTTTTCATGAACTCCAGTCCCTTGCGATGATGAGTGTGTGTGTGTGGGGGGGGGGGGGGGGGGGGGGGAGGGGGGGGGGGGGGGGGGGGGGGAGCGGGGGGGGGGGGGGGCGGAGTAGGGGAGGGGGGGGGGAGATAGAGGAAGGGAGAGGGGGATGAGAAGGGCGAAGGACTAATATATCATCGGTATTTTCTGGACCCCTTTCTCCCTCATGTATAGCCCCATTAGTTTTGAGATTTTAAGACGTTCGGCCCATTAGTTTGGCGGATTTAACACCTTTCGGCCCATTTCGTTGTCAATTTTAAGATCTTTCGTGCAATTTAGGTGTCGATTTTTTCCTGGCGAGCGAAAGCGAGCCTGTAATTTTAAGAGAAACTGGCTTTCGGCCGGGATATTTTTCTATCGAACAATGTACAAATGTATCTTGAAGAGGGATCTAGGGGTGTTTTATTAAGCTTGATGGAGGTCTAGCGAGGAAACTAAAAAGTATATGAATAATTGAATAAATAGACAACAACAACAAAAACAACTATCCCCTTTAATTGTTAATTGGTGCTGCTAACATGTTTCTTAGCAATCAATTTCAAAACATGAGGATAATTATTGGTCTAACTAATTGAAGAACAATATTTAGTAGTTACAATTTCACGTCTTTACGACTTTTGAGGTGTTTATGTTTAGAAAGTTAATTGGGATAAGCTGCCTGCTTCAACTCTCCCATCAATGCTGCATTATGTTAAATTAAGGGGAGATGGGCGTATTTATTTGATCATCCACGTATATTGTCATTGTTTGTTTTGTTTATGTTCCTCCCTAGACTCCATCAAGCTTAAAAAAACATTCATTAGATCCCCCTTCAAGATTAATTTGAAATAATTTTGGTAGAAAAATTTCCCGGCCGAAGGCCGGTTCTTCCTAAATTGCAGGCTCACTATCATTCCCCAGGAAAAAAAAATCGACACCAAATTAGCACGAAAGGTCTTAATATCGACAAAGAGATGGGGCGACAGGTTTTAAAATCGACACACTAATGAGCCGAACATCATAAAATCTGAAATGGGGCTAAACACGAGGAAGAAGAGGGACCAGATAAACGGCCCATCTCCCCTTAATGTCCTTTCGCCAGGATAAGACAAAATTGTACAACAACTTTCACCTGGCTGCAAAGATAAATGGTGAGAGAAACAGAATCTCAGCGCCTCCTACAACGGGCCTCCTCCATCGCTTGCACAGGCTGATGGTGCTTTATATTCCGTGTGGATAGATCTGGGTGTTGACTCTCAGCTGTGTTCCCGAGGTGTCTTTATATTTGTTTTATTTTGTTCTATTATTCTTATTATTTGTTTTTTATTCATATTAATATTTTTTTTTTTTACATTCCAGTCGGTAAGATCTGGGCGTTAAAATCTCAGCGTGTATCTCAGAGGTGTCATTTTTGTTTGTATTTATTATTTTGTCTCACTTGATTTAGCCTATTATATATATATATTTAAATATATATATATATATATATATATATATATATATATATATATATATATATATATATATATATATATAAATATATATATATATACCGGTATATATATATATATATATATTTTTTGTTTTTTTAACATTCCAGTCGGTGAGAGCTTGGTGTTGTGACTCTCAGCAGTGTATCCCTTTTTATTTATTTTTATTTTTATTTTATTTTTACATTCCAGTTGGTGAAATCTGGGTGTTGATTCTCAGCTGTGTGTCTCCGAGGTGTGTTTATTTCTATCCGACCTCTGATGTGGGTGCTGCGTCCGAGGTGTTGGGGGTCTGTTTGGGCTGCATGTCAAAACGGCCACACACCGAATCGGCCACAATCATAACGGCGACATTCTCCTAACCTTGCCTCATTTGATTTAGCCTAACTAAACTTAAACTGCCCTAAACTAACTACCTAAATAACGATTAACCTAATCAGAACTCAGGTACTCTAACCCAGCTTGATAAAATATAGTCTGAACTAATCCTTTCTATATAGGACATCTTGGTTTTGATCTAGTTTATCCCCGGGTGCTGTTGTAGGTGGTGAATCAATGGCGTCCTATTGCAATGTCGTCTTCGTGGATAAGTGCTTGTTGCCGTAATACTTTCTATGGTGCCCCGAGTTCGAATCCTGGGAGGATCAAATACTTTCATTAATTTATTCAAGTGCATTGTGGTTTGTAATGGAGGATTAATGTTAAAAACGGGGTGTTCCTTAATTATCGCGTGGTTCCGTTGACGAATCTCTTGTTTAGTAGCAGTTTTATATATGAGGACACACACAAGTTAAACTATATAATTTATTATGTCATTAAGCATTCCTTCTCTTCAGGGTTCGGGAGGTTCCAAGTTAGGGTTAGTTGAGTGATGGAAGTTTAAGCTTAAAGGGGACCTAGCTGCTTTTTCTCTCTGGGTTTTATCCATTCGGCCCCATTCAGCCTACTGTTTTAGACGTTTCTCCACATTCAGGTATAGATGTTGTTCTGGCGAGCGACAGCGACCCATCATTGTATGGAGAAATTCGGCTTCGCCAGAGAATTTTTGTTACCGAAACATTTACAAATTAAGTCAGCTTTCTATAACATAATCAAATATATGCTGGCTCGCTTTTATAGTCAAAATTCGATGATCAACATTTTGCTGGCAACATTTCTGGATTATTGTGCACTGGTATCGGATACTAGACTGATGATAGATGAATTTAGGTAACCGAAATTTTGTAAATGTTGACCTCATTAGCTGCCAGACCAGTGTTGAGGATAAATGTTGAGGGAAAAAGCGTTCGTTTGATACCGGCTTGTGGTGTCCTGCTCAGTGTTCTCTGGGCAGCAGCGGGAACCCTCACGACCACAGCATAAACGTCCAGAATCTGATGACCTGGAGCCCAAGTCGGGGTCGTCTCCGCTCACCTGTCACTGGTTGCTCGCTGAAAAAAAAAAAAAAAAAAAAATATATATATACTGATTATATATACAGTATATACAGTATATAATATATATATCTATCTATTGCCTGACACCGTGATCCCCGAAGGGGTGACCACGAACGAACTGCCCCATGTACCTCTGTCCCCAGTCAGTCGACGCCCTTCCTCCCAACCAGCACCGCCTTCATCCATATACTTCCTCACTCCATCCTTCCACCTCCTTCGGTGCACCTCTCCCTCTCTGTCCTTCCACCTTGCTCTCGTACACCCTCTTAGTCATTCTCTCGCGTTCCATACGTTCCATATGGCCGAACCATCTCATGTTGTTCCTTTTCACACTTTCCAGCACATCTACCTCCACACCACACCTCCTTCTTATTTCCTCATTTGTCTGTCTATCCCTCCATGTAACTCTGCACGCACTTCTCAAGTAACTCATTTCCACTGCTCTCACTCTTGGTCTGAGTCTCTTCCCGAACGTCCATGCTTCGCTTCCGTAAGTTAGTGTCGGGATTACCACACTGTCATGCAAGGACTTCTTCACTTCCATACTGACCACCCTATTTCTTGTTACTGCTTTCAACGTTCCTACAACCCTCTTCCACTGTTGCACCCTCCCCCGCACTTCTTCATCCATAGTCCCATCTTTACTCAACTTACTGCCCAGATACTTAAAAGAGCTGACGATCTCCATAACCTGACTGTTCAACTTCACCTCACACTCGTGACTTCACCCCTTTCGAAGACCATAACCTTGCTCTTCCCCGCATTTACCTTCAAATTCCGTTTTTCGCACACTGTTCCAAACTCATTTACCAGACCCTGCAACTCTCATTCATTATCACTCATCAGAACTGTATTATCCGCAAACAGCAGTATAGGCAGCTTCCACTCATTTCCCTCCCTTTTCAGCTATACACCAAAATACCCTTCTCTTTCTAGTATTTCTTTCATGACTCCATCCATATAATACAGTAAACAACCACGGGGACATCACACACCCCTGTTTCAACCCAACATTCAGGTCAAAGGACTCGCTCTGCTCTTTCTGCACACGTACTGCCGCCTTTGCACCCTCATACATGCTCTTCACTGCTTTCAGCAACTTGCCATCTACTCTTTATATTCTAAGTACTTTCCGCATACCTTCTCTATCCAATCTGTAATAGGCCTTCTCCAAGTCCATAAAGGCAACATACACTTTTTGTTGCTTCTCCAGATATTTCTCCACAACACAATTCAGGGTAAAAATCTGATCTACACATCCTCTTCCCTTCCTAAAACCTCCCTGCTCGTCGCCTATCCATTTCTCCGTTCTCACTCTCACAATCACTACCCTACTGTACACCTTCTCTACTACGCTTAAAAGGCATATTCCTCGGTGGTTACCACACACTCCTCTTTCCTCTTTGCCCTTATATAGGGGGACTATTATGACAGTCTTCCAGTCATCGGGCGCACTCTCCTTCTCCCATGCTAGTTTGCACATTTTCCATACCCATTCGATCACTATCTCACCACCATACCTCAACATTTCCCCACACACTCCATCTGTTCCTGGTGCTTTCCCCAACTTCGCTCTGTTTATGGCTTCCCACACTTCTGACCTCCTGATCCCCACCTCCTCCTCCACTACTTCTCCTCTTCTCCCTCCCATACCATATCCAACTATGTTTGCTGGCTCTTCATTCCTTACATTTAGCAACTCGTTGAAGTACTCCCTCCATATTTCGACTCTCGGCTAGCATTCTCCCATTCTTCTCTTTCACACCCTTACTTTCACATATACACAGTATATATATATATATATATATATATATATATATATATATATATATATATATATATATATATATATTTGATATATAGATAGATAGGTAAATGAATGAATACATCTGTAAATAGAACATATTAACCCAATAATAATAATAATAATAATAATAGTAATAATAGTAATAATAATAACGATAATTATAAAACAGTGATATGTTACTGCCACTTGCCGTCTCTTGGTAGGTTCCCGTGCCCAATAACCTCTGGACTTAGAGAAGTGGGTTATTGAAAGAGCTATTGACAAGGCTGTAATTATACAGTGATACCAATTTGAATCTTCAAACCTTTAAGGGGGGATGAGCCGGTTTTCTGGACCACTTTCTCCCTCATGTTTAGCCCCATTAGTTTTCAGATGTTAAGATGTTTTCCCCATTAGTTAGTCGAATTTAAGACCTTTCGCCCCATTTCGTCGTCAATATTTAGACCTTTCGTGCTATTTAGGTGTCGAATTTTTCCTTGGCGAATGATAGTGAGCCTGTAATGTTGGAAGAACCGGCCTTCGGCCGGGAAATATTTCTTCCGAGAAATGTACAAATTAATCTAGAAGGGGGATCTAATGGATATTTTGTTTTTATTTGATGGAGGTCTAGGGAGGAAACTAGAAACATAATGAATACATTCACAAATCGCCAAAAAAGTGAACCATCCCCCCTTAAAGCATCTTGGCTATAATTAAGTCTTGTATTGTCTCGTTTGCGTTCGACACTGATTCAAATGGGTGCGTCGAGAGTTAAGGTGGTGTCACACGAGCGCTTTCCCGGCAACTTTCAAGGAGCAATTTTGTTCTTGTACCATTTTGAGGCTCTTTCGCATTGGTATCAGAAACTAGATCGGAAGTAGATTAGTTTGGTTGTTTATTTCACACGGAACTTGAATTTTGAAGCTGCAATACAACAATTGCTCGTAAACATTTACGGAAAAATCGCTCTTAGCTGTACTATTCGTTTGTGAAGGGCTGTCGTAGTCTGTAATTAAGAGCCGTACGATATATTCATTTAACAAGATCTGGCAAAGATTTAAGGGGACAGTGGTTATTTTGGGGGTCTATTTATTTATATATTCATATATTTTTTAGTTTCCTCCCTATATCTCCGTCACAATTAAATAAAACGTCCATTAGATCCCTCCTCGAGATAAAGTTGTACATTTTTCGGTAGAAAAATGTCAAGGCCGATGGCCGGTTCCTCCACAATTCCAGGCTCACTTTCGTTCGTCAGGAAATAAATCGACACCTTAATAGGACGAAAGGTCTTAATATTGACAAGGAAATGGGGCGGAAGGTCATAAAATCGACAAACTAATAGGACTAACATCTTCTAATCTGAACACTATTGGGGCTAAGCATGAAGGAGAAGGGGATCTATAAAACGACCCATCTCCTCTTAGGCTGCAATCAAAATGCATTATCATCAAATACATCTTGATCAAACAAGTCTTGATTAAGCAGTATGCTAGACCTGTTCTTTTCGTTGTTCACGAACATGAGTGGAGATGTGTGTATGTGTGTGTGTGTGTGTGTGTATGTGTGTGTGTGTGTGTGTGTGTGTGTGTGTGTGTGTGTGACAGACACACAGAGGTAAAAAGGTCCTGGGATGAATTACACACTGGCTCCACCACTGGGGTTGACAGGGACCGTGTGGGGCGGCAGGGACTGACAGCGACGAAGAGATAATAGACAGACAGGGAGGGAGGTACAAGGAATAGTTAGTATCTCAAAGAATTTTTGGATCCATTCCGGTGATTTAGTCTAAGTTAAAAGATAGAAATTGTCAATTGCACTACACCCACTACAAAGTGGACACAATGCTATTTACTACTCCTTTGTACTATTTTTTTCAATTGCTCTACTGACTAGTTATTTACTACTTCCAATGGAGAATTGTTCCAGGTAAAACAAATTTCACAAGTGAACACATTTCCACATGTACTAGTTCTGAAAATCTACAAACTCTTAATTCCCAGCCATAGTTACGTTTTGTATTCATACTGAAGTTAACCTGTAAAATCTACAAATTCAACTCCTTTAATAGTATTTACAAGAGTTCTATTAAATGATTAAGTATTCTAGGTGTTTCTGCCGAAAGGAAAGTGAGAGCTAGCAACCTGTCTTCATAGCTCAGTATTATAATCGATGAAATAAGTTTGGAAGCCCTATCTTGGACTCCTAGACAAATATCTCGCATCGAACCCGCGACTGACTGCGTTTGTATATAAATGAATAACTTTACTTTATCCCCCCCTCAGTTACTAACCCATCTGTCCCCTACTAACTTCCTAATCCTGCCACGGACATTAGTTCCAGGGCAGTAGTTCCTTTTCCAATGTTCCCTTACCCACTCTAAACCACTGTTTGGACACTTGATCCTCAGTATTTTGGAGGACAAGCAGCCTAGAAGGGTCACGAGATATGTTGTTGCTTAATTTCCTTTGTACTCCTTTGTACTCTTTCTAGTAATCTTGTGCCTTTCCTGAGTGCTAGAGGCCAGAATTGAAAAACAAAAAATAGAATAGCCCGTATGAGAGCGTTGGAAATTCAGGAATACTTATTGATTATAGTGAAAATGTCTTTATAAATACCAAATAATTTATCGGGTTTCTACTCTACTTCACTTAAATCTTTAGGACACTGTTAATCAGAACACTCAAATTGTGTTCCTAATCTGTCACTTCCATTATCTTTCCCAATAGTGAATAGTTTGATAAGACATAAACAGGATGACCTTGTATATCACGAACAGTTCTAATAGGACACGATTATATATATGTATATATATATATATATATATATATATATATATATATATATATATATATATAATCGTGTCCTATTAGACCTATTCGTGATATACAAGGTCATCCTGTACCTTCTGTGATCATGGCTTCTTTGCTTATGATTTTATTTTTATGAATGAGGTGAGCTTCGTTAGTGGATATTCATGGTCGTCCGGATATGAAAAGCCACCGCGACAGTCGCTGCTGTGCCTGTTCCTTTGCTTTATGAGGCAGAATCAGAGATCGTTTTTCAGGCTTTTCGTTTCCTTTCTCTCGCGTACTATTGTTGGCTGATGCTGAAGCTATTGTAATGAATGTTATTCACAAACGAATAAGACGCCTACTTATCATTATTTATATTAACATAATAATATTGGCAGTAGTAGTAGTAATTATATATAAAATGGTCCTTACAATTTGTTTATGTTCTTATTTTCTTATATGATCAATTATAGTAGTTGCATACAAGGTGAACTTAAGAACCAAAAACTAAATTTAACTTCAAGAATGCAAACAAAGGAAACTTACTTTACTTCACTCAAAGGCAAAGAAAAAGGGCGAAATGCACGGTAAAACTGTGCACAAATAATTGAGTGGAATTAACCCCTTGAGGATATGACTCATTTTAAAAGTGTATTTTGGTTATCAGTAAACGATAGTATAAAGATTAGGAAGGATCTGTGTGAAGTAAAAGGGTAAAGGCTATTTCAAATACACCTCTGACTTGCATATACCCTTCCTAATCTGAATAAAATCATCAACTAATAGCCAAAAATATAGAAAACAACATTGCATCTTGGATACTGAAGGAGTACAAAGGAGTACAAAGGAAATCAAGCAACAACAGGTCTAGTGACCCTTCTAGGTTGCTTGTCCTCCAAAACACTGAGGATCAAGTGTCCAAACAGTGGTTTAGAGTGGGTAAGGGAACATTGGAAAGGGAACTACTGCCCTGCCACTAACGTGGCAGGACTAGGAAGTTAGTAGGGGACATATGGGTTAGTAACTGAGGGGAGGATAAAGTTATTCATTTACAAACGCAGTCAGTCGCGGGTTTGATGCGAGATATTTGTCTAGGCGGAATTTAAATGAATCAAAGGTGCTGCAGTCTATAACGTCTCGGGGAAGCCCATTCCACAAGTTGACAACTCGATTGAAGAAGAAATTCTTAGATTCGTGCGAGTTAAAAGATTTACCAATAATTTTGCAACCGTTTCCCCGCGTGTAATTAGATTGGTCAATAGTGAAGTACTTACTACAGTTCATATTGTCGATGCCTTTGATGATTTTGAACACTTGAATTAAGTCGCCTCTTAAGGGTTAATGAGGAGTCTCACTGTTTCTTGAATGCTTGCTAAGAAAGGAAAAAATAAACTTCAAGTTATACAATTATGGTGGAATTATCTCAGGAGAGCAATGTGTGTGTGTGTATGAGAGAGAGAGAGAGAGTGAGAGAGAGAGAGAGAGAGAGAGAGAGAAAGAGTGTGTGTGAGAGTGAGAGACAGACAGAGATAGAGAGAGAATGAGTGAGAGAGTATAGGTGCGGTGTGCAATTGAAGATACCCAACTCGTGCATCTCCACACTGAAAGCCCTTGATCCTTCCACCACGCCGACACAGCACCTACGAACTAATTGTGGCCTTTTCATCTGACGGTAAATTGCAAAGATCCCATCAAGATTTCTGTTACTTTGAAGATTGTTGTAGTTAAATATGGAGTTAATTATATAAACTTGGTCTTAATAGGATGCAGATACATAATAGTTGCAGATTATTCCATTAAGTATCGAAAAATTGGTTGCTAAGGGGTTCAATTTATCGCTAGTTAAAAAGAAACAGAGTATAGATGTGGCCTTTTCATCTTGTGAGAGCGAGCCAACAAACATGTTGACCATTGGCCAGGCTGTCCACTGATCCCGGATACATAACTTCAAGCTATTATTTATGTATTATTTCATTTATTTTCATTTATTTTATTACTTTTATCTATTATTAATTTATGTATTTATATATATATATATATATATATATATATATATATATATATATATATATATATTTATCTATTTATTTGATTATATGATTATATATGTTTATTTATTTATTAATATAAAGTATGTATTCATATATATTTATTTATTTATATTTATTTATTTATCTATATTTATTAATTTTGTTTATATATTTACTATTTTATGTATTATTTTATAGAAACATCTACCAGTCCTAGGCCAGATTATTTATAATCCTAGGCTCGCTATCGTACGCCCAGAATAAAAAAACAGAGCAATGGGATAAAACATGTTAAAATTGCTAAACTAATGTTGCACGCCAAACTAATGGGTCGAGACATCTTACAATCGTTAACCTAAGCATAGCTGTCATTAGACTGGGGTGATTTGGGGATTGAATATACCCAATGTACCGATTCCGACATTAAAGGCCCTCTTCCCAACACCCTAACACCTCACCCTAGGAATAATTGTAATATTGCCTGGCCTGTGAGAGCAAGACAACAATCATTGGTACCATTCTTGGGTTGTCCACTGGTCTCGCCACTTCAAGCTAAATTTCACAGCGTTGTAGAAAATTGTCTCTTCCTAGTTACGGATTGTTTAATATCGCATGCTCGCTATCGCTTGCCAGGAAAATATTGACGCATGAATTGGGTGAATCGCTTTTAGAAAGGCTGTAAGGGGAGCAGAGGGGGGAAGGGGAGGGTGGCGGGGGGGGGGGGGGGGGAGGCAATTGGAGGTACGCAACTCTACAACCAGACACTTAGGAAACCGTGGTTATTTTGTGAGTCTATATATTTATATCACTTACTTTTTAGTTTACTCATTAGACCTTTATCAAACTTAAACAAACTCATTAGACACCCTTTCAAGATAAACCTGCCGAAAGCCGGTTTCTTTTAAAATTACAGGCTCACTATCACTCGCCAGGAACAGATCAACACCTAAGTGACACGAAAGACAACTAAAAGGGGCGAAAGGTCCTAAACTCGCCAAACTAATGGGCCGAACGTCTGATATTTATGAAAACTAATGGGGCTCAGCATGAGGGAGAAAGGTGTCCAGAAAAAAGACTCATCTCCCCTTAAAGCCCTCTCCCCAACTCGCTGACACTTCACCCAGGGAATATTTTTGTTGTTTTGTCCTGGCCTGTGAGAATGAGGTACCAAGCACTATGCACATTGTTGGGTTGTCCACTGGTCTCGCCACTTCAAGTAAATTTGCACATCGTTTGTGGAAAATGTCTCTTCCAAGGTCTAGTTTCTAAAATAGTTCACGCTCGCCAGGATAATATCGACGCATGCATTGGGTGAATCACTTTAGAAGGGCATTATAAGGGAGCGAGGGGAGGATGAAGGCAATTGTAGATACGCAATTCTACTATCTCAACACTGAAAGTCCTCCTCCCAATATGCTAACACCTCACCCAGGGAATAATGAGGTCTTCCCTGGCATGTGAGAGTGAGGCACCAAGCACTCTGGCCATTGTTGGCCTGTCTGCCAAGCCTACCAAAAGGATGCAATGTGCAACTAACTTAGGCCAGATTGTGCTTGTGAAGATGTGTGTATGCATGTATATACTCAGGCACATACTCCATAGCTGGGGGTGCCCGACTTGAGACAAAGCCCGAACAGAAACAACATTTATATTTCCAATTCTTAGGGTCCCAAACTACTTTCGTGTTCCCTCGCCCGTTTCTCTTTCTCGTCGAGAAGGAGAATTACACAAGGGGAGGAAGATTCCTAGCCCCCTGCTCCAAAAAGGAATGGTAGGTAAAAGAGACGGTCAGAAACAGCTAAGGTTGGGTAGAGGGTGCCAAACCTCACTCTGAATAGGACCAGGCCTTGTGAAGATACCTATTATTTTCCACTTCGATCTCTCTCAAAACAAACACAAATATTCAGTTATACATACAGGGTTAATTATATTACAATTGTTCAGCTTAATACAGATACATCTACGTGATATTAGCTTGACTACTGTCGGTGTCCAAATATTCAAGCTGCCTTATCCTACCTGCTTTAATAAAATAGGAACCTGTTAAGAGATACGACACGTGACTTCTGACCCCGAGTGTCTGCAGGTTCACTGGACAACCACAACAACCACCACTCCACCAACACAAAATTCCCAGCTGTAAATCACACTATGTTGTGGCGAGTATAGGTTATTATAAATGTACAGTATGTTAAGATATACAGTATATGTATATTATGGGTACATATTCACGTAAGCTTAAAATGTGTATTGAAATATCGCAATATATGTTTATATAATTAATTTTATCAAGACGGAACATTAAATTAGTTAAGTTAAATGAATTTGAATACATATACAGTAATATATATAAACACATTAAACATATACTGTACATAATTATAATGCATACAAATTAGAGAGATTGGAGAGTGTAACGAAAATCCTGAATAATTTTGTCATGAATAAATTGGGTGAACACAAGGACAGAAGAGGAATTATAGTCTTTCTTTGTCATATTTCGGGTTCTCTGAAACAATATATAAAACCGGTGAGTTTAGTGTGTTCACTATTCATCCAAACTATGCACTTGTCATAATTGAGTTATCACATCAATTTAACATTTGTTATTAAAACAATCGAAGGGTACTTGAACTTTGATATTACCAGCCTTTATTTTTCCAGTCCAAAACAGGTCTTGGATCCCTTAAACCCCACCACGGAGGCATAGTCCTGTAACGATCGTAGCCAGACATGCTAACCTGTTGATCTGGGGCTAACACCATTAATTATATATATATATATATATATATATATATAAGAGAGAGAGTGGGTCTTAGCAAGGCAGACAGAAAAGTAAAGAGACATATTAGTTCCATACCTTCCTGTAATAATATTCATATTCCTTTCATTTCTCCCGGTGCCATACCTACCATCAGGACCATTACACACCGAGTAATATGATGAGATAGCCGATCAGAACACGAGGGCGAGTGTCTCCCTCCTCCACCACCACATACTGGGTTGGTTGGATAGTGGTTGGCAGGTAGGGGTTCTTGTCATACGTACATATATTTCATAACTATCATTAATATATAATACACTAATACCACTACCATCCTAAGCGTCAGTCATCATATTTATTACTAACAGTCGCCATCACTCATCACCATCACAGTCACCACCATTACCACCAACATCCATTACCACCACCACCACCCATCACCACCACCATCACCACCACCTACAGCCGCCACCACCACAGTCACCACCACCAATCACCACCACCTAGACCGTCAATTCCTCCACCACCAACAACTTTCTAATGCGTTGGCAGTGCAGTGTTCTTATCATATACACGTATTGTACACTCGCATGTCATAGTCTCTAGCCCACCCATGATAATTCGTGGACCCTCTATGTTGTTATTTATGCAATTATAACTATCGGGATTGATGTTTGTATATAACCTGCTTTTCAATAAACATCATATAGTTTTGTAGTTGATGTATAGACAATTATATTCATAAATTTATGTCCGGAGATATACTTCCATAACTAGAAATAGATGAAGTCCATGAATATTGTGAGTGGGCTAGAGACTATGGTATCCGGGTGTGCAGTAAGTGGGGATTTATTGTAGCTGACGGTGAATTGAACAATGAAGCAGCTTGGTTGAGCCTGAGAACTTTCAGTCTTCTACTGTACTTCTCACTTCTCAGCTTGTTCTTCCTCTGTCGAATTACTCTTCTTTCCTATTTTACTCCAGCCATCTGGTCTGGTCTGAATCCCTTCGCAACGGATTTCACTATGTTTAACCCTTTGAGAATCATGACGAGTTTTGAGAGTTTATTCTGGTTATTATTAGAAGATTGTATACAGCTTAAGAAGGATATGTGGGATTTAAATGGGTAAACACCGTCGCAATTAGCCCTCTGACTATCATATACCCTTCCGAAGCTAAACAAAATCGTTTAACAATAGTCAAAATATACTGCCAAAACGTGTCTGCTATAATACATTCTCGTCCTCTCTGCCCAAGGGTTTTTCCTGGTAATAACACGGCACAATGTTCTTGAATTTTCCTTTTAACCCAAACTAAATTAAAGTTTTTGACAGGTAGGATATAAAAATACTGTAACACACTTGAACGATTATTTGCAGAAGAGTATAATTGTCATTACACGCATTAAGTATAATCTAATTATGGCAGAAGTAATATACTCTCACCCTCCCTAAACAGGGTCTTTACCTCGTAATAATGTGTGATCAACATTAGAGTAAATTCTTCCATTAGTTCCCGAGTGTTTCGCATGGAGGGCGTTGCAAGCCGTGCGTACTATAGAGCGGGGCCACCTCAACCGCAACCACTGACTGAGGAACGAACTAGATCCAATTATATTTATTATTGTAAGAAATCATAAATATAGGTGACATTTTTGTTTTCTCTTTCCATCTGCTTGAAGGAAACAAACAAGCAAAGTTACCTGTAGCAAGCGTATCCCCTAAAGTTGAAAGAGTGACAGAGAGCTAACATCAGGGTATGTTAAAAGTCAAAGTATCTGGACACACGGAGCTTGAAGCCGTTTAAGTCATAGGATGAAGGTTGCAGAGATTTACGTACATTTACTTAGATACACTGGTCACACATAGAACAAAAATGCAAAAACACACAGACCTTACGACCCCAGCGAGGTGGTCAAAATATGTTTTCTAGTAGAGATAGGAAACTATTAGTAACGAAAAACAGGAGGAACCCATTCAGTACCGGTGACTTTTCATTATATTCTGGCTACTATTATACGATTATATTTAGTTTCAAAAGGGTCTCCACTAATTAACAGGCTTCGAACTATCTCGCTTAACTCTTTTTACTGCCTCGGATCCTTCGTAAGCTGCCCAAAAATATCTCAATATAGATAGCTTAACATTTAAAACACGTCGCCGGCACAAAGGGGGTTAAGGAAAGCAAAGAAGAAGGTTGTTAGGAGTGTAGAGCTGGAATGGTATGGGCAAGTGGTGATGGAATAGATAATATTATTATAAAATATTCCATTCCCTACTTTATATCCAGTCACAGACTAGCGATTTAATCGAGCTAGCATTGCATTGGGATTGTGCGTTCACTTAGCAATGATTTGTTCAGAGTTTAGAGCAAATTGTCTTAATACTTGTAGAGAATCTACCGTATATGTATGGCTTTTCATTAAGGTAGTATCGTAGCGAAAAACGTGTATTGCGTACCAAATAAAATAATATAATGGTCTAAGATTTCTGTGAAATATATTGCTAATTTGAGTGTAGGTGTTGTGGAATGATCTTGCTTCTGAGCTGGTAACCCGAGGTAAAGGTTTAATATACTTGCTTACCCAGTATCAAAACTTCATCATATATATTCTTCGATAACTTATATTGATATTCATGTGTTGTTCAGTCTATTAATTAAAGCGAGTCTAGAAATCATGGTCCCCAACCACTCATAACTCATGAAAACTCATAACTCATAACCCATGAAGACTGTCTTTATAGCGTAATGCATAAGTGCGCGGAATTTCGCTGTGAGTATCCTAGGTTCAAGTCCTTGGAGTGCCACATGTATTTGTTGATTTCATTAATTGAGTTTAGAGGTGAAGCTGATTGGTGGAAAAAACATAATAATACTTACGCAAACTATCTGATATATCAATTTTTTTTTCAAAAAAAGTATACCACCAAGTGTGTGGAAGTTCAATTCAACTTAACTGTTGGCATTAGCGAAAATTCCAATACGCAGGAATACTCCCTACCATTCCCACACATACACAACACACACTCATACAATACACGCTCATACAATACACACACACACACACACTTATAATATATATTGTATATATACTGTATATATATATATATATATATATATATATATATATATATATATATATATATATATATACAAAAGTTGGTATATCCAGCTATAAAACCACACCTACATCCGGGATATAAAAATTCAGTATCAGAGGGGTGTTGGTTTAGCAGGTAGTTGACAGCGCGACTGCTTTAACGGCTGTCTTAAGGGGTTAGTACTCGCTTTTTATGGACCCCCTTCTCCCTCATGTTTAGCATATTAGTTATGAGTTTTAAGACGTTCGTTCCGTTAATTTGGCGATTTTGAGACCTTTTGCCTCATTTTTTGTTATCCATATTAAGACCTTTCATGCCCTTTAGGGGTCTATTTTTTTCATGGCGAGCGATAGCGAGCCTTTGATTTTAGAAGGAACCGGCCTTCGGCTGGGAAATTTTTCCCGAAAAATGTACAGATTTATCTTGAAAGGGGGTCTCGGGTTTTTTTTCTTCTAAACATGATGGAGATCTAGCGATGAAACTCCAAATATTTAAATACATAAATAAAAAGACCGAAAACCAAGCACTACCCCCTTAAGCTGTGTTGTGCATATGTTGTGAGATTTCAGGATTTGTAAATGTTAAGGAACTCGTCAGACAGGTCTATCAGTTAAGTTATTTGGCTAATATAATGCGTTTCATGTGGATGGACCCACTAAGCCTGTAAAGAATATTAGTATAAAGTGCTTTAAGTTATTACTTAAGCTGGCAGAACTAAGAATTATTTTTAGGTGCAGTAGCAAAAACCAGGGTCAAGACTACGTACAGATTGCAGGTCATGTATGATTATGCGAATCCAATACATTGGAGAAGGTTTACGAGATGTCTTCTTTGGAGAGTAGATTAACCCCTTCTGTACCGGTGACGTCTTTTCTATTTGGTGTCAGCTACATTTAGACGATTATGTTTAGCTTAGGAAGGATATGTGGTAGCTAAAAGGATGAATTGCGATAGTCTTTAGCATTTAAATGGGTAGGCTTCCTTCCTAAGCTGAATAAAATCGTCATATAGTAGCCAAAATAAAGTGAAAAGACCGTCACCGGTACATAAGGGGTTCAGCATATTTTACATTTTTTAATCGTACACATTTAATATATCCAGTGCAGTGTTGCTACAATTACAGAAGGCTGATGTTCCACACATTACTATTGTTTATTTATTACGTTTTCTGAATAAAATACGATAGGTACTTTATTTTCTAAAAAACAATAATCATTGGAGGGTACAGGAAAGAATCAAGTAACTAATTCAAAGATCTAGGGAGATAAGCAGGGGAACTCATTAGGAATTATAACCAGCGTTTGGTGTACAGTGTAAGCACCATAATACAGTACAGTGTCTTATCCGAACATGCGTGTGCGTGTGTGTGTTTGTGTGTGTATTTTCATATGTCTGATTTTGTTTGTGTATTTATTAATTTATTTATTGGGGAGGAGGGTTCGTCCCTGGGTGGCAAATATAAGGAGGAAGCTTTGATGCAAACAGGTCGAAATACGAGACCTGATTAGGAATCCATAGGGTGTGCGCAAGCAGTATGCGGCCAATCATGATTCGAGGTGGAGCAGTTCATCAGCCCTATCTAGAGCTGTTTGGTGGCGTTTTTTGCGTGGCCACCTCCTCGGGGACTGAGACATCTTGAATAAATAGATAGATAGAGAGTTATATAAACCTGACGTCGGTGCCTGTGACAGCCTCCTATCACCTATTAATGACCAGGGCCGGAACCCTGGACAGGCGAGCTGAGGGGGGCCAATTAGTGGACAGATTGGATCAGTCGGATGTTCTTTGGTGCCACCCTGTAGTCTGTCAGTCCTAAAAACTGCCACTTCTGATTGACGTAGTGAGGTCAGTGAGGTCACTTTCATGAAACGGTATCACATCTTTGGCAGAAATTCATTAGTTTTCAGTAGTGAGTATATCTCTGTCATGTGCACAAATCTTTTCAAACGGGCTTGCTTGTGATCGTAGCCAAAATTGACATGTCCGCACCTCCACTGACCCATTTACTCAAAGCCTCATGACTTTTGTATTGAAAATATAAGAAATATAGGTCTTGGTACGAAAGGTTAAGCATTTAAACAGGTTGCAGGCATTTGGTTAACGTGGCCACCAAAGAGCTAGTTAGTCCATGCATGAAAATTGGAGGTATAATCATGCACCCCCCCCCCCATCTCCTACCCCTAAGCACGCACAAAACGACCATACTTAAATTTAGTAAAGTTCTCAAACAGTATATACTCCCCGAACTATGAGATGTGTCGAAGGTTCTCAATGCCCAATAATTCTGTACACAATTGCAGAATGGACGAAAAGCAGAACTTGTGCTGCTAAATCTGACAACACTACAATCCACACTATTCCTATTCTGGTGGTTGCTGAAAGGAATGTATCTCCTACTAAATGATTTACTATTTTATTGAGACAGTTAATTTACTTCAACATTTATTTAGTTTTTATATATGAAGGTATAACACCAAACTCTTTTAAGAACATAAGAACATAAGAAAATGGGAGTCTGCAGAAAGCCGATTGGCCTAAGCAAGGCAGATCCCTGTCCCACACAACCCCAATTACAAAGCCCAATTATAGGCTCAACACTCTAATACCCTGAGGATCATCTTACCAAACCGGTTAGAGATTAACGCAGGATTACGGGGGTCTGCAGAGCGCTGATTGGCCCAACCCGGCTGATCCCCCTTCACACCCAACCCTTCTCGTCCATATGCTTATCCAATTTGTTCTTAAAGCTCCCTATCGTTCTTGATCCCACTATATCACTTGGTAGCCTATTCCACCCATCTACAACTCTGTTACCAAACCAATATTTGCCTATATCTTTTCTGAAACGAAATTTATCTAATTTGAAACCATTGGTACGAGTTCTTTCGCTATCACTGAGCTTTAGTACATTTGTCATGTCCCCTTTGTTAATCCCACTAACCCACTTGAACACCTCTATCATATCCCCTCTAACTCTGCGTCTCTCTAACGAATGTAAACCTAATTTCTTCAACCTTTCTTCATACGGAAAATTTCTAATATTATGGATCATTTTTGTCATTCTACGCTGAATTCTCTCCAATGAATCTATGTCCATTCTGTAATAAGGACACCAAAATTGGACAGCATAATCCATATGGGGTCTCACTAATGACAAGTAAAGTTTTAAGATAACATCAGCAGTTCTGTTACTCACACTCCTAGAGATGAACCCGAGAATCCTGTTTGCCTTATTACGAACGCTTATACACTGTTTTCTAGGCTTCAAATCATTGCTAACAAACACACCTAGATCTTTCTCGCAGTCTGAATTTTCTAATTCTAAATTAGCTAGTTTATATTTAACATTTGTTTGCATCTTCCCTATCTTTAATACCTTGCATTTGTCAATGTTAAACTTCATCTGCCAATTTACTGACCATTCATGTAAGGTATCTAGATCCCTTTGGAGGCACTCTATATCGCTATCTGAATCAATTGATCTCCCCATTTTAGTATCGTCTGCGAATTTACTTATCCTACTAGTTATACCTAAATCTAGGTCATTTATGTATATAAGAAACAACAGGGGACCTAATACCGATCCCTGGGGGACACCACTTTTGACTGCTCCCCACTCTGACTTGGTACCATTTATGCTGACTCTCTGTTTCCTACCAATTAGCCATGACCTAATCCATCCCAACAACGACCCTCCTATTCCATGTGCCTCAACCTTTCTCATCAATCTCTCATGAGGGACTCTGTCGAAAGCTTTACTGAAATCTAAATATATAATATCATATGACTTGTCACTATCTACTGCTTCATATACCTCTGAGAAAAAGCTAAGCAAATTAGTAAGGCACGAACGTCCCTGAGTGAATCCATGCTGAGAAGAATTTATTAAGTTAAATTTTACTAAGTGGCTTCTAATTTTCCTAGCAATAATAGACTCTAGCAACTTTCCTATGATTGATGTGAGACTAATGGGACGGTAATTGGATGCTATCGATTTATCACCTTTTTTGAAGATCGGAACTACATTTGCAAGCTTCCTAGCTTCTGGAACTAAACCTGTTTCTAATGACTTGTTAAATATAAATGCTAATGGACTACTTAACTCATCTCTGCATTCTTTTAATACTCTAGCATATACCTCGTCAGGACCAGGCGATTTTTGAGGTTTCAGTCTGTCAATTTCCTTAAGCACATCATTTCTACTTATACTAGTGAAATATGTATTGGTTTCTAGTTCAGCAAGATGAAGGTTTTCATTATGGTAGGGATTATAATAATACCTAGCCCTTTCCTTTTTTTCTCATATCCTCAAATTACTCTTCGTAGCCAGATTCTTCTTGAGATGAATGAGATATCCTGCAGCTTGGCTCATAGTTTCCTTTCCCATTCCAAATTATGATTCTGGAAATGCATGATCGTGTACCAGAGAAGGAAAGTTATATGGTGGCAAAGCTAAGGTATTCAGTGTAGGCTACGATTCTACCTTTCTCTCTTTCAATCCGTCTTAATCACGTTAGGAATGATATTGTTAAAAACAGAGGATCACTTAAGATTGTTTACCCTATTGCTTCCTAGAGTGTCTTCCAAAGCTGGGTGAAATCGTCTAATGTTGTCCAGAGTAAAGTGGAGAGTAGCTTCGTAATAGTGAAAGTGTTAAGATGAGTGTCTTAACCTCCCTCCAGTAGACATATGTTCCGTGATCTCGCTCGCGCTCTCTCTCCCCCCCCCCCCCCCACCCCCCCACCCACACAAACACACACCGTTGGCTCGTGTGAAACTGACTTTATTCTGGTTTACTCACTGTAAACACTGTATACATTTTACCCCTTTGCTTCCTAGAGGACTTTCCAAAGCGGAATAAAATTATCTAATGTTGGCAGAAGTAAAGTGGTCAAAATTGTAATTTTAGTGAAAGTGTTAGGTTGGGTGTCGTAAACCTACCTAGCTTCAGTAGACATATGTTCCGTGCCCCCCCCCCTCCCCCCCCCCCCTTGGTGGTGACCCCTGAGGAACACACACGTCGCCGCCACCACCACCACGGCAGCTCAGGCGAGGCATCACATCCATCACCGGCAGCCCACCTAGGGTAATTACACCTTATTAACCTTTTAATGACCGCCCCTGAGATCTGAGCGGGGGAGAACAAAATATACGAGATGGTAACGAGCCAGTGATAAGGACAATTGGTTGCCTTAAGGGGCCCCACCTCGGGTTTTTTTCTCTCTCTCCCTCTCTATCTGGGTTGTATCCATTCGGCTCCATTCAGCCTACTGTTTTAAAACGTTTATCCCTACTCAGGTGTCTATTTTTTTCCTGGCGAGTGGTTGCGAGCCAGCATATTTAAAAAAACAAATTTGACAGCAGGCTAAATTTGTAAATTTTTCGATAGAAATATTTCTCCGGCGAAGCCGGATTTCTCCATACAATGCTGGCTCGCTTCGCTCGCCAGGAAGAACTCGACACCTGGATGGGGATTAATGTCTGAATACAGTAGACTGAATGGGACCGAATGGATACAAGCCAGAGAAAGAGAGAAAAATAGAGAACACAAAGCAGGTCACCCCCCTTAAAGATATACGAAGCTGCCCGGTTGAGCCTCTGCCTGCTTGAATGCGGATAAAATGGCTGACCGATTGTTGGTTCTGGGTCCGTAATTATCGTGTAAATCAAGTTAACAGGCTCTCATGTTTTGCTAATACGTACACCCAAATCAAATTTGAAGTGATAAGTCTTCTCCCACATCTTGAAGATAGTTGCCCACCTTCCCTTCCACCTCCTCCTCCCAACCCCTACACACATTCGCCTGCACTGTAAAATATTGCAACACAAAATACACACATACTTTTTGTCTTTGGTTTATCTGTTCAAATTCGAAAACATAATCGATTAACCCTTTCAGAACCGGTGACGTCTTTCTTATTTTATTTCAGCTACACCAAGATGATTCTATGAAGCTTACGAAAGATATATGGTAGCTAAAAGGATTAATTTAATCCTTTAATTGGTAGACGTCCTTGCTAAGCTGAATAAAATCGTCTAACATTAATCAGAACACGATGAAATGAATGATACCGCTCGTTAAGTGTACCATTATTGCCACATTTAAGTGTTCATTTATACAGTGCACTCCCAAGGCGCTCTCACCCGGCCACTGTTTAGGAGCTTGGAACGCAGGATTTACAGTTACCAAGACATGAATGTAGTATATCTCATTTAGAAGGTTGTGTGTATTATATATATATATCAACCATAGAAGGCTAATGTATTGATTTGCATAAATATTCTTATCTCACATTAAACAACGTTCCTGAAATACTACAAATTCGCCTTTATATATGCATAAACTTCGCAACAAAATTAACAATTGTTACCTTGCGTTCTTGCTGAGGTATAGTATAAAAATCGAAACTATGGCAATAACTGGTTAGTACGGTATTTTAGAACAATCTGTCACGGCTGATTTTGTATGGAAACGTTATAGTCCATGAGCCAAGACCCGAATTTTGGGATATCGGTACCACCCGGGGTGACTAATTCTCTTAGGTGTTTTTAGCTTGCTACATGTCTCTAGTTTATGTTTTGATATGATAGCCCTTGCACATTGGTAGCTTAATGGTCGTTATCACTTCTTGAATAGACATACCCTACCGAAAATTCCGAAATTTTTTAAAATGTCAAATTTGGGGACAGGAATGCCTAAATGTCAACAAAATGCATATAGTAATTGTCACATTTAATACAAGTCCTGTAAATACACACTAAGCATGCCATGGGCTTGTACATACTATTATGGCAAATTACTACTCCTAAATATCATCTACGTCAGACTCGGAATCTGACTGTTGTGCCACCGGCTCTTCTTCAATAGCCTTGTTCTGACATGTCTGTAACCTGCACATGTCCGTGCATTTTAGACCATTGCTGAGGCAAGTACACTTAGGGAGTTCGCATGACCGCACACACTTGCAAGACAGTAGCTGCATAACAGCATCTGGTGCTGGTGAGCCTCGCATCCAGTTGACGGCAAGCTTACCGTCCTCATCTGTCATCCAACCGCAGTCTGTTGGGTTCGCAACAAATGGCTGGCTCTGAAGACTTCTCCTCCAGATCGCAGCCTGGTAGTTTGCACGCAGTGCATGCATGAAGAGGCAGTCCTCACAAGGAGGGAGTTGACTTGACTCTACCTCTCCACGTCTTGCACAGAACAGCTCATACCGAAGCTTGTTTACCTTAGTTGTGTGGGTAGATGGTAGGTACATGTGGCAGGTGATTTCCTGTAGCTTCTCAAAGAGTTCAGGAGACACTTCCCATGAGCGTCCAAGTTCGTGAAAAGCATGCTGGTATGTCTTGTCCATCTTCACCTGCTTGAGTGTCGTCATCTTCCCTCGGCCAGCGAATGCACTGACGGTATCACAGCCTGTAAAGGCATGCATACCAATCAATGAATCACACACGCTGCCTCCCAGTGTGCGGCTCAGTGTGGTGATATCTAGGAATCTTGTCCGGTTCTTCGTCCCGCACTTCTGGAACAGATGGGATGGGATCTTGTGGCACATGCCAAGACACAACACCATGACGTCTGTATCTTCTGCAGTGATGATGACAGACTTGTTCCCAGATTCTGCTGCATGAAGTGCATGGAGAAGAAGGCGTGTGTCTGCTTCTTCTTGAGTTGACTTAAGCTCAGGAGCCTCTTCCCACTGCTCTTTGGTGATCTTGAAGCAGCGCTGCTCACATGTGACATACAGCTCCTTGTCCTTGAGCTTCTCCCTGTGCTGTGGTGCCTTCCATTCTTCTACCAAGAACTTGATAAGACTTGCCTTGTTGGAGGAACTACCGAGTAACTTTCTCCACTGCTGGATGTTGTGCCCAGGTTGAATGTTCTTGAAATGAATTCCTGTGCCTGCACTTCTTTTGGCTCGTTCTGCATCCTTGATGGATGTCTCCTTGTAGATATCAAACACAACATCAATGCGCCTGCTCTTAGCACCTTCATGAACAGCGTGACTCAGTGCTGTACCTGCAAGCTGTGAAAAAGTTTTGTCGTTTCCCTTCAGTTTGTGGACCAGGCTCATCCCATCAATTATGGTAGCAGAGGGCTCGGGTATCACTTCTGCAGGAGAAACATTCCTCTCTAACTCCTTTGCGAGGGCAGCCTTGTTGGTCTTGCGGAGAGACCCATCACCGCTGGCAAGTGCCCAAGGCAAAGGCCCCAGGGGATGAGCCAAGACATCACTCATTTTGAGCTTTCTGTTCTCGGCAACAAGGATCATCTGGCCAAATAGGTTCCTGTCAGCCTTTAAGATAACCTCCTTGGCATGGTCTTGTGAGCGTGGCTTCATTCTGATGTTAGTGAACGTTCTCAGTTTCGTCTTCGTCATCGTGTCATGAAACTGTATAGTTGGCGTATCGATCTCCAGGCGCTCTTCCTTGAAGGCTTGATATGCATCCTCTCCTATTCTGTAGGCCCCTAGAAGGTCTTTGACAACTTCTGGTGGTGCCATAGTCGCAGTTGACAAACTGACAAGATCTTCTTGCTCTGCGTTGAAGGGGTTCAACCAGCTGGTCTCCATCAGTTGAACTAAAGATTGGACATCGGCCTCATCTCTTCTAATCCTGGGCATCTGTAGGTCTGGGTGGCTGAAGTCAGTATACTTTTGGCCTACTACCATAGTCCTGAGCTGCCTTAAGTACCTGCTGCGATACTCCGATGTCAGGTAGTACCTGGCGACAGCTCCGCCTTTCAGGCTGAAGCCTTTTGTGCCCCCTGGTGTCTGGGTGTCTTTGTTGATCGTCTCTTCGATTGTCTGGTCCACAGGGATCCGTCCAAAGGGATTCTTGCTACCGATCTGGACCGAAAAGCCACCTTGCATGAAGTGTTCATGGACCTCTGGGTGTTCAATGGGCAGTCGAGACATCAAGGCATAGTAGTAGGTTAGGAACCGGGCATAGTTCACTTTGTCATAGGCAAAACACCACGGTATCATCTGTCGGATTGCTCCTAGGTGGAGCATCCAGTTGCCTTCTCTGGAGGCTCGAATTAAGTCCAGCATGATCTCAACCATGTCCAGGTATGACATCCAGAATGCTGAGAGGTTGTGTTCATCTCTGAGGGTCTCAAGATAAACTTGGAAAAGCTTCATGATATGTGTGCATGATTCACTCTCCATCAGCTCTTGAAAGAGTCCCTGAGACACATTGCTGTGAAAGCTGTTGATGTCCTTCAGTGTTTCATCTAGATGGTGTATGTCCCTTGAATGGTTTTCTTCTAGCCATGAAAGGAAGCCTTTCCATGCAAGCCTCATCAGTGCTTCATACACGAGCTTGTGTAGTCTCACTGCTCTGTTGTACCTCTTGCCGTTCATCACTCCTGACACTGATCCTTCTGCGATGATACCTGATTCCACACACAGATCTCTAAGACCTGCATCTTGAAACCTCTTTCCTATGGTGGAGATGAGATTACAGATTGTGTGGAAGACGCCCATCCTGATGATAATGTTCTTGAACTTCTCTTGTTTCCAGATATCTTCGGCAGCTTTGGCATAGAGTGCTTGATCAAACACGCACACAATCTTGTTAAGCTGTAAGGACTGCATGATAGCATGCGTTTGTTCCAAGATTTCATTAACGGTGGACATTTCTGTTGCGGGAGCATTGATAGTGGGCAGGTAGCTTACAGTGTCCTGAACCACTGCAATGTCTCTGCGCATTTTGATGTTGAACCCAGTCCAACTGCTGATGGACTGGTCCTCATGGTCTGACATTCGAGTAAGAAGCCAGATATGGTTCTTTGTCTTTGAATCCTGGACTTCCTTGGTAGTGTCAACATACGCAGTCTCAATCCTAGGTGGCCCTGCCCGCCGCCCAACATTGTATATTGGCAGCATTGATGATGTCTGAGTGATGCTTCTTATCTTGGACTTGGTAATCTCTGGCAGGACTTTCTCTGGCACAGAGCCTGCAACCTTGGACTGGACAGCAATGCCATTGACTCTATGAGAAGTACCTGCTCCACTTAGGGTCTCTTCAAGTCGGTCAATGTTATCCCAGGCCAGGGTTGTGAACACACCAGGGTAGATGTTTGCTGGCAGTGGAATGTCATCCTTTGAGCATTCCAGCTTCTGGATACAAAGGGCTGTATCGATCTCCTCAAACATTGAGTAAGACACACAGTGACCAAGACGATTCAGAGTTCGGATCAGTTCTGTGTTTCCTGTCAAAGACTTTACAGCATTGGTCAGCAGTACGTGCTTGGGTGGTTTTGTCTTGCCACTGGTAACAGCAAAGACCAAGTCACTGCCAAAGGAAGTGGCAAGACGTTGAGCTCTTTCAGAGGGAGTTTCACACTCACACTCTCCTGTCAGCAGGGTGTGCAGGAATTGAGTGACTGCTGCAGGAATGACATTCTGATCTGTATCGGGAGGCCATGGCTGACTCACATCTTGTTTATTGATCTCATTCCTCAGCTGCATTCCTGCTTTGGTTAAGACATCTTCAGAGTTAGCTGCTCTTGCTTCTTGCAGGTCTTTTGCCATTTTGTGTGCTTGCCGGGCAAGGTCGTCCATTGAGAGGCTGCGTGGATAGATTAGAAGCTTTCCTTTCTCATCTGGGACAAAGCGTAGTGATTCTCCAAACTCGGTTTCAATCTTTCGGCGAACATGTTTCTTTGTCGCTGGTTTCAGTTGGATAATACCACGGGACATCATGGATCTCTCAAGCCTAGATGTGAGGTTTGTCATAGGCAGTACCTCTGGGTTGGGGAATAATTTGGTCCTTATATACAAGCAGAGTTCCTCGAGGGCTTCTGTCTCAACCTCTTCGTAGCGTGCTTCCTCGCTTTCTTCCTGATTTTCACCTGCACCCGACCTGGCGGCCGCTGGGAAATCATCTTTTGTGAAGAGTTTGTAGCACGACTTGTGGTAGTGACCCTCTGCAGCAACAAGGTCTCTGCTAACTAAACCAAGGATTCTCTGGTTGAGTTTCCTTATTGCTGCTCTGCGAATCTTCTCATCTGCTCGTAGCTCAACACACTGTATGAGTGGCTCCCTTGTCTTTGTTGTTTTTATGTACTTGCTTGACTTCTCGCAGAAGATACATACTTTGGCATACACCCTGCTAGTACTAGGGGCATCCCTTGATGCCCTCCTCCTGGGGTCGACGCTTGCTGATTCTATCTTGACACCCTTGGCAAGGATAGAATCCAGTGACTTCTTCATTGTAAAGAGACTACGACATTTACGGTGATAATGTATGTGTGGTATTCCTCCTTCTTCAAGGCCCTTGGCTGCTTCCAGGACTGGATCATGCTGCCTGATTTCTGCAGCCCTGAGCAATGTGTTCCAGGAGTCCAAATCCTGTGGTGACACCAGAGCATCGCTGTCATCATCAGAGCAGTGGATGATACAGTCGATCCGTGCTCTCTTCCTCGCAGATGGTTCCATCCTGCCGTCAAACAGTCGACACACACCTGCAAAAAATATCACCATTAAACCATGAACAAACAAACACATTACATGGAAACCACTCTACATATGTTTGCTCCTTCCAATAATAAATTATCCCCAAAATATAACAAAAAATCCCCAAATATGAAATAAACCCCTAAATATGGAGAAACTTTAAATACACATCGGAATAATTCTTGTAGAGAATCAAATAAGCTACAAGAGCTGTTAGAATATATTTTTCAATGTTCCCCATATTTAAGGATTTATTCTAGATTTAGAGGAAAATACCCAAAATATAGAGTATATTCCGAAATATGAGGAAATTTGAAAAATACCTAGGAACAACTCTGGTAGAGAATATAATTCTACATAGGTGTTCAAAGTTTCGCGATGATTGTGTGATGGATTTTAAAGAAAATGAGGAAAACGCCGAGCGTCACGCTAAAAATCTTTATTTTTGGGTAGCGCCCCTATTGCATCAAAAAAATTAGACTAAGCTACCAGTGCGAGAAGGCTATCATATCTTAATGTACTTACAGTCACTCTATAAACATTTTAGTACCATTCGTGTTTAGTCACCCCAGGTGGTACCGATATCTGGCCTGGCTCATGGACTATTATTCGTATTATTATTATAAAACAAATGCCACAGACAGTAATATAATAAACAACATCTCGACATATTCAACCTCGTATTTGTATAGGGTACTGTTCGATCGCAATATATTAGTTCCCCACTCTCTCTTCCCTGTGTTATTACCCACGCACACGCATACATATGTACAGAGAGAGAGAGAGAGAGAGTGTGAATTTGATGCATATATTTCCCAATGACACCGTAATTGAGAAGGATGTGTAATATTAGTTGCCTGATAATTTTACCAATCGTGTACAGTTTAGTTGGACACATATATCACATCTCCGGTATGTGTTAAGTATTTGACATCTAGAGTTCATATTTTTACTGAACCAGATAAAATTCATAACAAAAGGAAATATAAGAAAATAATATCTAACGCCCATTTCAGTGCCCTCGATTGTAAAGCCATCTAAAGGAAATATGAGTAGATAATGTTCAACGCCCATACAGTGCCTAAGGCCACCTAATTACACCATTTTAGGCATTCCTCTCATGGCTAGAGATCCTAAAGTAACGGAGATTGGCCAACCTCCACCGTTTCGGTGCCCCTGTTGACATTGTCTTAGTTTTACTCTCAATATTATCTCCCTAACCACCTTTAGCATTCGGGATTAATGCTACAGGATATACAGTTTGGTTTGAGGATCGAATTTCCGCATTATCAAAAATAGAATATCACCCTGTGCTCTGATAATATCGGCATCAAAATGGCGTCCAAAGAAATGGTTGTCCACTCTCTCTTACTACAGGATCTGGCGACCTCTTGACCTATGTTGTAATACACACAAACTCCACCCTTGGGCCAGTTGCTTCTTGGCCTTAGCCCTATTTGGCCCGATGGGGATCTTTTTGGACCGACCCTGTTTCGCTCCATTACTTTGGAAATTCTGAGACAGAATGTGTTTGACGATAATAGGACGCTTCCTCATTCAGGTGTCGACTTTTATTGAGCCTGCGACAGCGAACCTGTAACTTTTGTCTACTGAAGAATGTTAGCTTGAAGGGGATCTGGGTGGACATTTTTTAGTTTGAATGTATCTGGGATGGATTTTTTGTTCGACTTGGGGACAAACTAAAATACATTACTCGTAAATGTCTAAAATAAGCCAAATCTCCAATAAAACAGAATCAAAATATCATAACAACCCACAAGACGTCGGACTAGATAGAGTTAAACCCTCTACTTACACTAATTTAGACTTCTTCCCCTACCCTACCCAACCTCTTGACCCCTTATGTTGTAATACACACAAACTCCACCCTTGTTCCCGTTGCTTCTGGCATAATTGCCCGCCCTTAAGCGCCCTTTATTGAATTGTAATGAAGCTGCTGCCTAGACTTCTTGTGGGGCAGGTCCTCTGACGCTTAGGGAAGTCATTCATCTATATATATCTCTTCTCAGCCGACAAAAAACATGACCAGATCCGGAAAACAACTGACCAATCAGAACGCTTTGTCCCTTTAATTTGTCGATTGTAAGACGTATTGACCCATTCAGGTGTAAATTATTTCCTAGCGATTGATAGCAAACTTGCAATTTGCAAAAACTATCAAGACCATAATTGGAATTTAAAACAAACTAGGATTACCCCCTCAAGCTTGGGACCAACGTGTTTCAAAGGGGGATGGGCGTATTTATTTGCTCATATATTTGGCTTTCTATTGTCCTCTTTAGACCTCCATAAAGCTTATAAAAGACACCCCCAAGACCTCCTTCAAAATAAATGAGTAATGCCCTCAATACCTTCTTTGCATCAGTGTTTACAACCGAAGACCTCAGTGATATCCCTACACCATCGCCGATTCAGATTGATAATTCAGATGTTCTAAGCAATATCACCGTTACAGAGAGAGAAGTTTTGAATTGTTTAGATAAACTCAAGGTAAATAAAACGCCGGGACCTGATACAATCTCGCCTAGAGTTCTAAAGGAAGCTGACATTGCTATTCAATGAATCCTTGCAGTCTGGGACTATGCCTGATCAGTGGAAGCTAGCCAACGTAACACCGATATTCAAAAAAGGCAGCAAATCCCTACCCTGTAACTATCGTCCAATTAGCTTAACCTCAATTGTATGTAAAATGCTAGAAACGGTTATAAGAGACAGACTCGTAAATCACTTAGAGGCATATAACTTACTTAAAGATACTCAACACGGCTTTCGTAAAAAACGTTCCTGTTTAACAAACCTCTTAGACTTCTTCCACGATATCCTTTTTATTATATACCTTGATTTTCAAAAGGCCTTTGACAAAGTTCCCCACAAACGTTTACTGCTAAAACTAAAAGTGCATGGAATACAAGACGGTGTGTTGAAATGGATAGAAAATTGGCTCAGCGACAGAAAGCAAAGAGTAGTCATAAACGGTAAGGCATCTAAATGGACCAATGTAAGTAGCGGGGTACCCCAGGGATCGGTACTAGGACCAATTATCTTTCTAATTAACATCAACGACATAGATGAGGGTCTCGCCTGTACAATCTCAAAATTTGCTGACGATACAAAAATTGCAAATAGCGTACTCTCAAAAGAACAAGTTACGATATGCAACACAATCTAGATAAATTGTCATGTTGGGCCCAAATTTGGCAAATGAGTTTCAATGCGGATAAATGTAAAGTACTACATATCGGATACCTAAATGAGAAAGCAAACTATTCGATGAATGGCACTCGGCTTAAGAATGTAAACAGAGAAACCGATCTGGGAGTAACAATATCGAGTAACCTAAAACCGAGTCAACAATGTTCAGAAGTTGTTAAGAAGGCAAACAAAATAATTGGCTTTATAGGCAGGTCATTTGAGCATAAATCCAAAGAAGTTATCCTAACCCTTTACAATTCCTTAGTCCGCCCTCTTCTGGAATACTGCGTTCAATCCTGGTGCCCTTATTACCAAAAAGATATAAACAAGCTAGAACGAGTTCAACGTAGAGTTACCAAAATGATACCTAGCCTAAAGAACAAACCATACGAAGAGCGTCTTAGAGAATTAAATCTCTTTCTTTTAACCCAGCGCAGATTAAGAAGTGACTTAATTCAAGTGTTCAAAATCATCAAAGGCATCGACAATATGAACTGTAGTAAGTACTTCACTATCGACCAATCAAATTACACGCGGGGAAACGGTTGCAAAATTATTGGTAAATCTTTTAACTCACACGAATCTAAGAATTTCTCCTTCAATCGAGTTGTCAACTTGTGGAATGGGCTTCCCCGAGACGTTATAGGCTGCAGCACCGTTGATTCATTTAAACTCCGCCTAGACAAATATCTCGCATCAAACCCGCGACTGACTGCGTTTGTAAATGAATAACTTTATTTTATCCCCCCCTCAGTTACTAACCCATCTGTCCCCTACTAACTTCCTAATCCTGCCACGGACATTAGTTCCAGGGCAGTAGTTCCCTTTCCAATGTTCCCTTACCCACTCTAAACCACTGTTTGGACACTTGATCCTCAGTGTTTTGGAGAACAAGCAGCCTAGAAGGGTCACTAGACCTATTGTTGCTTGATTTCCTTTGTACTCCTTTGTAAGTTAATTCTTTACATTTTTCGATAGAAAAATGTCCCTGCCGAAGGCAGGTTTCTCTGAAATTACAGGCTTGATAAGGCTTGCCAGAAAAAGATCGACATCTAAATGACACGAACAGTCTTAGAGTCCCCTTAACTTTCCTTTCCCTTCCAAGGAATTTTCTTTCCCTTCGGTATTCTTAAAGAATTCCTTGGAAGGAATTTTTTTCGGAAGTGTTGGTAGCTCTGTTCCACAGGCGAAGCTAGGCGCATACCAGTTGGTATGCCTGAACTCCCTGAAGTAGTAAACAAACCTTGTCAAACAAACGTTTCCAAGGGTTGACTTGCATTATTGTTGCCCAAAACATGATTTAGACCACAAATATTGTCTTCAAAGCATATTATGTTGACTTGCACAAACACAAGAATGAATTGTCAACATGATATTAATAAATACAGGATCCTAGCTCTAAATCGCGCATGTACACCAAGAAGCCATATTCTGTTGTAGTATTTAGACCTAGCCTATAGGCTATTATCCAAGAATGTAGCCTAATTACATATAAACTGATATGATAAGAAACAGGGATAGAGATAAATTAGATTAGCCGAATGTAGTGCGAATTAGTGTACCGTATATATCAAGCATGAGAACTTTTCAATTACAAGGTCAAGTCTTCCATTTCTGACCAAAACTTAACAACTAGGCTATAGGAATCGTACAATAACCCACTATTGAGAAGTATTTACCTTCAAAGTTCAATACACATTATAGCCTGACATATTCTGGTGTGCTGAGTTCAAATACTAACTTGAACTTCTGTAGGCCTAGCCTATATATTATATAGGCCTAGGCTAGATTTGTTTTCTATTCAGCGAACAAAAAATAAAAGTTAGGCTATATTTGATCTGGCCCAATTTGGTAAAAATTGCAATTCATGGCCCATAGTAGATTTACTGTGCAATTGCAACTAGTTTTGTTCAATGTTTATATTTAGGCTACCGATATTTATTTATTAATTATCTAAATTGACCTTTTTTTATTTTTATACATTATTTTGGGGCAAGAATGTAGTTACCGGGTGTACCGGCAGTACCGCCCACCTCGTTTACACTATGTGGATGCCTTTGGATATAAAAATACATTAGCCTAACCAAATAACCTAACCTAACCTAACCTAGTATTCATGCAGTAATGACAGGGGGCAAATAGCAGAAAATATAGCGTCGAAATGGATGGGAACGTAAGTGCGAGCGCACAACATGACATCCTTCCCTATTTTGGTAAGGGTTGTGTTAGCGGGCGTACCGCCTGCTTTGTTTCCATATTAGCACACTCGCAGTTACATTCACGTCTAATTTGACTGCTGTTATTTGCCCCTGGTAATATACTGATATGATGATGACAATGTCATGGGGGGTGAGGGGACATAGCACCCCTCAAACCATTATTGTATCCCACGGCCAGGTGTTGGGTAAATTGTTTTGCTGTGGGATACAATAATGGTTTGAGGGGGGCTCACCCCCCATCATCCCCATGACTTGTTGTCATTATCATACATATTACCAGCAGGGGCAAATAACAGCAATGAAATTAGACGCGAATGTAACTGCGAGCGTGCGACTTTAAACAAAGTGGACAGTACGCCCGCTAACACAACCCTTACCATTATTTGTTATTTGCCTTTCTGCAAACAATATATACTGTATATTGATGACAATAATTCCTGGGAAGGTGAGGCCCCCCTCAACCTAAGAAGTGAACTTAACGGTCATGGCCCAGAGCGTGCAAATCGACACGGAAGGTTGCTTGGATAATACTGAACCTTTAAATAAGATTCTTCCAATTTTTAAATTGATTTTTGTTCTTGGGTAATCTGAATAAAAGATGAATCACTAATAGTTATGATTTAGGCATCAATGAGTAGGTTATTCATCATATTAGCTATCCATTAGTATAGTTTTGAAGATTGGGTGATATTCTTATGTTCTTTACTCTCCCCTCAAAGCTATCATATAGTTTGGCAAAGGCTAGGTTATCATGTAGTTAGGCAAATATCTTTGTAAGGTCTCGCCCAATTTCTTACCGATTACTCACATACACCAGTGGCTTGCACTATTTGTTTCACTAACTGGCCTTCCTTGTGCAGCCCAATATAATGTACAATTAGATCCGGTGTCACGTTCTTTCGCTGACCCGTACGCACTAAAAACTGACGGGGACTTGTCCACCACTGCCATACTGATCATAATAATGACTGATACCGATCCACCCACCACAGCTGCTGGAAGCACTGATGTTCCAACACTGTATGTACTGTATGTAATAATACCATAATTATTCCTAACCTTCAAGACTAGAGAATACTAAGGATGTAAAGTAAATTCAGACAGAAAATCCACAAATTTTATTTGAAACAGTGTGCGGGGGACTCTGGTGACTAGTGGGGTTTTCCTTACAAACATTGAGTAGGCTATATTTGACTATTATTGCTTTGCTGATTCAGTCCTTTCAATGCATTAATATTGTGCACAGTGTGACTACATTTTGACACATGTTAATGTAATAAGTTTGAAAATTCAGGTTTTGAGGCTTGCCAGGGATCAAGAACAATCCCAAGTTTTCAACAAAATCTCATACCATACTGTATACTGCCCAAAATATTTAGCCACATTTTTTCATTAGCAATTTTGGGCTCTAATCTTATAAATTTTCTTTTAGCCTACCAGACTTTTAGCTACTACCAATGTTAGTAAGTTAGCCTATACACTCGGCATAATCAAACGCTGTATATTAAGCATAGCCTAGGCCTATCTTAGGTGCTCAGGTTAAGTTATATTGTTTGGATATTTAAAGAAAGTAGAGGGATTAGGCTAGGATATACTGTAATGAAAAATTAGGGTAGCCTATAATAATTTTACTCACAACCAATAGTATTGAATAGGCTAGTGTTTACAAATATGTTTTTCAAGGGATTTTGTTTTGATTAGGCTAATATGATGACAATATTCAAGCAGACACTGCGGCAATATTAGCACGCTCTATGCGTCAGATTTTGCCACTTTTTTCTGAAATCATCCCTCTGCGAGTGGTTATTTGCCTCCTGCTGGCATTATATATGAATATGATGATGACAATTATGTCCAGGGGGGGGGGGGTTTGAACACCAAACACTGTCAAATTAAAAATAAACGCAGAGTGCGTGCAAACTGCTGCGGCTCGCTTGGTGTAGTGACTAGCGTCTCGGACTTCCACCCAGAAGGCCCGGGTTCGCGCCCACGCTCGGCGCATTAAAGATTTTTCACAAGCACTGAGTCGTTACCATCCCTTATGAGCAAAGGGATGGGGTAGTAGTACAGGACCCCAATGGAAATACGCCTAATCGGCCTTATTGAGCTATCCTTAGCTAGCTTAGCATGCGCTAGCTTTAAGAACAATTATTATTATTATTATTATAGTCTCCTTGAACTGTAGTTAAGATACCCGGTAGCTACCGAATAATCTAAAAACACGCTCCCTGATAGTGTACAAGGCTATGAAAATCAGGGAAAATATTATAGTGAAAAGGTAACTCGGACTTTCTATAACATAAAGTAATAAAGGTAAGGATGTAGTATTCGAGGAATTTCGAGCTTATCGCCTGCCTTGTTTACACTAGTCGCACGCTCGCGATCACGTTTCCGTCTATATTGACTGCCGTGGGATACAACATTAGGTTGAGGGCCCCCCTCACTCCCCCATGACTTATTGTCATCATCATATATAGGCATTTTGCCAGCAGGGGGCAAATTACTTTAAAAAAAGTCAAAAGTTGTGAATCGTGAAGGATGTATCCGGGTGTACGGTCGTCATATTTACATAGGTAGTGCGCGTGGTTACGTTCCCGTCTATTTTAACGGTTATTTTCCCGCTGCTGGCAATATAATATATGATGATAACAACATGTAATGGGGGGGGGGGGGGGTGAGGACCCCATCAACCTATAATTGAATCCTGCGGCAGTCAAAATAGACTGGAACATGATCGCGAGCGTTCACTGCTGCCGACGTGTAAACCAAGGCAGGCGCCATGTAGTATGTCCAAATACTACATCCCTCCCATAGGCCTAATAAATTCACAACATTTTAAAATCCAAATAGCCTATCTGAGGTGAGCCAATTCTGACAAAATCTAACAAATGTTGGCTTGAACATTATGATGGGCTAGCCTAGAGGGACAGAGACTAGCCTAGGTTAGTTTATTCAGTGGGGATGTAGCCTAAAAAAAAAAAAATAATAGGCCTACAATCCTGTATGAGTCATGAAATTCATAAGAAAAATAGATTAGCCTGGGCTAGGTTAGCTTACATGATGATGTAGCCTACTGTAGGCTGTAGGCTAAGCCTAGGCCTAGCCGCCTAGCCTAACCCAATATGTGGTACTGGTAAGGTAGGCTAAATTAGTATATAAGATGATTGACCACTATTACTGTTAGCCCACAAATTTATATTAATATTACAGTATATGCCTAGCTATTTTTAGTTATGCAAAGTATGGTATTACTGGGAATTGTTGATAGCGTATCTCTGGCAAGCCTCAAAACCTGGTAATGTTGACACTTATTGCATTAACACGTGCCAATATATAGTCACACCGTGCACAAAATTAATACTTTGCAAGGGCTACATCAGTACACCAATGAAAATCAATAATAATCAAAATATGTATAAGATGAGGAATAGTCTATCAGCTGGCAGCCCGAAATTGCCCCAATCGTCCGCACGCGAATTCACGCCGAGATCAGTGGTCTTCTAAAACTTTTAATAACATTACTTTATTTTCAATATAATTTTCAATATCGTGCATTATATCATGTTAATAAAATTACATAGTGGTCAAATCCAATATTTAGTCACACTGACTCCAATTATATTAGAATGTTATGAACAAAATGACGAAGGGAAAACTGAAGACCTGCCTAGTGAGAGTCCTTCAAATTCCAATATTTTCCCCTGTTTAAGGGAAAGATTTTCCCTTCCCAAGGGAAAGGAAAGGGAAGGATTTTTTAAGAATACCAAATCGAAAGAAAATTCCTTCCTTTCATTTTCGAAGGGAAAGAATTGTTTAAGAATACGACTCTTAATATCGACACAGAAATGGGGTGAAAGGTATTACAATCGCCAAACTAAAGGTATTAAAATCGCCAAACTAATGGACCAAACGTCTTATAATCTCAAAACAAATGGGACTTAACACAAGGGAGAAAGGGGACCAGAAAATCGACCCATCTCCCCTTACGAAGAATGCTTTCAATTCCTCCCTCGACTGACCTAACACGCACTACTGTAGGCTGGGGTGACGGCAGCCACTGTAGGCCCATAACGAGTGCTGATGAATAAACATGGTGGGTCTTCAGTAACCTGGAGGGGTGCATGTAGACGTGTACAGATGATGTACACACATACACCTACATATACATACACACATACTCAGTCACACACAGCCCGTAGCCTAGTAGGTAGAGCTCTCGTCTCACACACGTGGGGTCGGGGGTTCAATCCCCGGCCGGGCGGAGACAAATTGGGCTGGTCTCCTTTCATGTGTTAGCCTCAGTTCACCTAGCTGTAAATAGGTACCTGGAATAAGTGGACGACGTTGTGACGTCCCATCTGGGGTTGGCAAAAATGGTACATGGCGAGATGGGTATCATATGGTTCACCTAAGCTGATGGCTACCTAAGCCTTCGGGCGAGACGGTACCGTCTATAGTGAGAATGGTACCATACAGATCCACCCTAAGCCTTCGTTTCTGATGTCGCCAATTGGCTAAATACAGACTACAAACACATCCACAGCCATTCCAACAGTACATAAAACACTTAACATGCATTTCACGCAATACATTCCCAGTTAAGGAGGCGGGATAATAATGAGCTTAGCTCGCATTGCGTGGATTCCCCTTGACGAACAAGTAACTGAGTAACATACTCAGTCACACACATATACATACACACACACAAACACACACACACACACACACACACACACACACACACACACACACACAACCGCACTCTCTAGGGAGAGTATTCCATTTCATACGCAAGTCGTTGGAACCATATTCCAGGTTACCATAAAGGAATGTCTGCAAATATTCCCATGCAACTTGGTTTCAATTGATTTCATTAATTCTCACCCAGCCAAGCACCAGTCATAGCTATTTAGTATATCTCACAAATATACGTAAGCTACTATTTCTACCCCCGACAGTCAGGACGAGACTATATATACTTTAATCAACTCTAATACGGCATGATAAAGAATATTCAACCTTTTCCTATTTATTATGATCAGAAGGGAAGTCCTACTTTTAGAGAAAGTATTTAATTCCATACCCAATTTTACAAAATTAATATGCCCACGCAACTCGAGTTGAATTTATTTATTCTAATAATCATCTAGCCAAGCATTAATATCTTCCTATGAATTAATATATTACTTCAACAAAACTGAGAAAATCTTAAATACAAATCTTCATCTATTGCAATAAAAACCTCTGTGCTTTCCTTCACTAACCAGAAATCCTAAAGTAAATTGTGGCTCCTATTAACCCCTTGTACGGGCGACATCCTTATAGTTAGATTCTGTTATATTTAGACAATTTTATGCAGTGTAAGTAGGATCTGTGGTAGAAATAATGGTCAAGTGATTTGCTTCGAAACCTGTTAATTGCTGGAGGCTGTTTGAAAACTAAATACAATCATCAAACAGTGTCCAAAATATAGTAAGAAATACGACACCAGTACTGAAAAGGGTTAAGGGGAAGTATTTGTTAGTCCGAACCCCCATCTCCTTCATGTTTAGCTCCATTAGTTCTCAAATGTTAAGACTTTAGCACATTTATTTGTCAATATTAGGACCTGTCGTGCCATTCAGGTGTCGATTGCTTCCTGGCAAGCGATAGCGAGTCTGTACTTTAAGAGGAACCGGCCTTCGGCCGGGATAATTTATTCTACCGAAAAAAATGTACACATTTATGTCGAAGGGGGGGTCCTGGGGATGTTATTTGTTAAGCTTCATTAAGGTTTAGGGAGCACACTAAAACAAATACATAAACCGGTAATAATGAACAAATATATATATATATATATATATATATATATATATATATATATATATATATATATATATATATATAAATAACATTACGTCCCCTTAAACGACTTGTCCCCACCCCCGGAGAGCAGCAGCATACCAGCCTCCTGCTGCCATAGTAGGTCAGGTTGGCTGGAGGGGGATGATTGTCATTCCTTGGCCTGGGATGAAGCGGCCATACCCCAACACACCCATCCTGACCAGGTAGGGTGAGTTACAAATAATAGTTAGTATCTCAGAGACTTTGCAGTCCATTCCGAGGAGACACTCGAAGTAGAAGGAGAGACCTGTTTAATGCACTACACTCTCTACAGAGTGTGCAAAATACTATCTACTCTCTTCTTGAACTACTCTACTGAAGAACTATTTACAACTTCGGAGGGAAGTTTGTTCAAGGTAGAACAAATTGTATATGTGAAAAAGTTTCCACAAATACTAGTGCTGAACCTTTTCAATTATAATTTCCAGTCATGGTTGCGTGTTGTATTCATGTTGAGGCTAAACATTTTGATATACTCCAAATTGTCAAACCCATTAAGTATTTTATAAACTTCAATGAGCTGACCTCGTAGTCTGCGTGTCTCCAACGAGAGAGAGAGAGAGAGAGAGAGAGAGAGAGAGAGAGAGAGAGAGAGAGAGAGAGAGAGAGAGAGAGGAGAGAGAGAGCGAGAGAGAGAGAGAGAGAGAGAGAGAGAGAGAGAGAGAGAGAGAGAGAGAGAGAGAGAGAGAGAGAGAGAGAGAGAGAGAGAGAGAGAGAGAGAGAGAGAGAGAGAGAGAGAGAGAGAGAGAGAGAGAGAGAGAGAGAGAGAGGCAGAGGCAGAGGCTACGGTAAGTTAGGATATGGGCGTTGTTGCATTTGAAGAAGTTTATTTAGTTTGTATAGTATTATATCCAACCAAAACCCAAAACACGTTGAAAGGGGATGCGTTTGTTAAATCCAGTACATATCTCAAGCAGGTAAGTTGAATGAATATACACAACTAAACCCAATAATGATTATAGGTAGAGCAAACGAACTTGGAAATAATCTTGACCCCATAAATTCTCATAACTAGAAGGACCTAGAGCAAACTGGCTGTAATTATCCACACATATTTCCTCTTGGGTTCCTACCAAAAGATTGAAATTTCCGCTCGATTGCTTAAATTCGTTTTGAGTTATGAGAAGTTAAGGGGTTAAGATAATTGTCACGTTCGTTGGTGCTACCTATACCATCTTTGTTTTTCTGGGTAGTTTATTAAACCGATATCATCTGCAAAGTATTTCCATGAAAATAACTCAAATTGGATTGCAAATCTCGTTTACATATCAAAGGGCATTAAGCTCGGTTCACACATGCACGAATTAACGTCCCGTCCGTCCCCGACCCTTAATTCGCCGTGCCTGGGCGGCGTCCTTTTTATGCATGCATAAAATGGTCCGTATGGGGTCGGGGCAACTGCCAGAAATGTTTTTATGTCGAGGACACCCAGGGGACACACACGGACACACACGGGAGCAATCGCCGTCTAGGCGCAGCCTGGCGGCGTCTAGACGACGACTGGCGGCGTTTAGACGACGAATATAACGGGATGAGAACGGCGGCAAAAAAAACGTTGGAACAGTTGGAACGTTGGAATGGAACATGAGGCCTGCAGATTGATGCCGTCCTGCCTATTTTCTTGGTCGGGGACGGACGTGACGTTAATTCTTGCATGTGTGAACCGAGCTTTAAAGCTCGGTTAACACATGCACGAATTAACGTCCCGTCCGTCCCCGACCCTTAATTCGCCGTGCCTGGGCGGCATCCTTTTTATGCATGCATAAAATGGTCCGTATGGGTCGGGGCAACTGCCAGAAAAATTGTGGTGTTGGGGACACCCAGGGGGACACACACGGGAGCAATCGTCGTCTAGGCGCAGCCTGGCGGCGTCTAGACAACGACTGGCAGCGTCTAGACGACGAATATAACGGGATGAGAACGGCGGCAAAAAACCGTTGGAACAGTTGGAACGGAACATGGGGCCTCCAGATTGATGCCGTCCTGCCTATTTTCTTGGTCGGGGACGGACATAACGTTAATGCGTGCATGTGTGAACCGAGCTTAAGGGGAGACTGGACGTTTGTTTGGTTTATTAATTCACGTATTCATATATTTTGTTTAGTTTCCTCCCTAGACCTCCATCAAGCTTAGAAAAACACCCCTTAGACCCCCCTTCAAAATAAATGTGTACATTTTTCGGTAGGAAAATATCCCGGCCGAAGGCCGGTTCCTCTTAAAATTGCAAGCACGCTTTCGCTCGCCAGGAAATAATAGACACCTAAATGGCACAAAAGGTCTTAAAATTGACAACGAAATGGGGCGAAAGGTGTTAAAATCGCTAAACTAATGGACTGAACGTCTTATTATCTAAAAACTAGTGGGCTAAACATTAGGGAGACCAGAAAAACGGTCTGCCTCCACTTAGGGAATGTTGATAGGTGCTCATTATATGTTCAACAAAGTTTGATTTTCACATCCCCCCCCCCCCGTCCACTCCGTAAAAATAAAGATGTATGATCTTAAGTAAGCATATTGGCGATTCAGTAACTGACTACATAGAACACTCAGGTATTCCCTGTTACTTTGCTCCAGCACTGAAGCAAACCCGCCAGAATACGTCAACTGAATCTGAAGTACAGATTTCACGTTCGTAAGAAGTAGAAAGGTAATCCATGAAAAAATCACATTCATGAAATTAAAGTTAAAAAAATATTGTTGTCAATATAAATGCAATGAATTTAAAAACAAAATCAGATATAAATGATTTTTTCTAGAAATTTGGTATTAACATTTCACAATAGGAAGGGGGACCTCATAATAATGTAAGAGTTCAAAGTACTATTACCGATAATAGGGAAACATTTATAATTATACAGCCATTTTAGAGTTACCCAAATCACCATAATTCCAGGAAGCTTATGTTGTCATGTATCCCTCCCTCTTTTAGTCCATTAACGCATAGTTTCACGGTGTCCAGGATGATAAATGACCTATAGACCCTCATTTTAAGCTATTAGTGGAATTTTACCTATGAAAGATTGGACGGGAGTGGTTCCGCCTTTCCAAGATAAATCCAGGTATATCATAAACGAAGATTACTTAGTAGTAATTAACACATTTAGCCAAGAAATTGGAATTAGAAAACAGAAAGGTGATTGAGAATTTATAAAGCATATCTTTACGTCATCATCATTGTAAAACTTGCTAAACTTACTTATATATATATATATATATATATATATATATATATATATATATATTATAGACCAGATTTGGAAATCAGAAATATAATAAAATTTAATAATAATATTAAAGGCAGTAATTAATTATTGTTAATATTTAAATTGCGTATCCTGGACATTGGTGGAGGAATGTTTATTTAAGGAAATAAGTGAGAGAGAGAGAGAGAGCGCGAGAGCGAGGGAGGGAGAGAAGGAGAGGTGGATAGAGCAGAGAAAGAACATAGTGTATCAAGTTATCCAATGTGATCTTATTATCCGCCCCCCTACATGTTGGGCACCACCCTCCTGAACCTTTGTCTCTGGGGTCGGGCGGGTCAAGGTCTGCAGCCTCTCCCGCCCTGCCCAACCCTTTAGTAAACAGGGATGAGGCAAGGAAAACAAATTTACAAATCATATAAGCATGATTTAATTGCTGACAAAAATGGTAAACACAAAATAAAATAAAATAAATTGATAAATATATAACAAAATATAAACAAATCTTAAGAGACATTTCTCGTCTCATTAATCGAAAACCAAATTATAGACAGATTTTTTTTTTCTCAGAACATTATTATAAGGTATAATTTCCTCAGACCACGCTCGATTTGGGATAACCAAAGTTTTCCTATCTGTCTATCTATCTATCTATCTACTCTGGCACACACTACTTTTTAAAATTAGGGTGGCCGACTCGTAACAGAGCCTCGTTTTCATGAAATTCAAAATTATAATATTTGTTAACGTTAGCTGTAAATAAAAGAGGATGCCATTGAAGTAATTTCAAACCTGAGAAGAATCTTCATAGAGAGATACCGTTAGGGCTGACCGATCTCTGTATTACAATAGATCCCCCTCCATGAGCCCCTGTTAATATTCCCTGTACCCTCTCATCACCAGACCCATTTGTTCTGGCCTGGGGGTCATCAGGGGCCGACATATGTACTCGCATTCCTGCCTAATTTGGAACGTTCATCGTTAATTATATTGCAATGTATACTGGTGGGTTACAATTTAACCTTTATCATTATATACCTGGCAGATACGGCAACCCGATCTTTAACTCTGCCTTTTTTATGAATTTATTTTGGTTTGCTCCCTACACTCCCATCGAGGTTAAAAAAGATAGAAAGAGAAAGAAAGTGAGAGAGAGAGAGAGAGAGAGAGAGAGAGAGAGAGAGAGAGAGAGAGAGAGAGAGAGAGAGAGAGAGAGAGAGAGAGAGAGAGAGAGAGAGAGAGAGAGAGAGAGAGAGAGAGAGAGAGAGAGAGAGAGAGAGAGAGAGAGAGAGAGAGAGAGAGAGAGAGAGAGAGAGAGAGAGAGAGAGAGAGAGAGAGAGAGAGAGAGAGAGAGAGAGAGAGAGAGAGAGAGAGAGAGAGAGAGAGAGAGAGAGAGAGAGAAGATATATTTGTGCCTTTTTTGGTAATGATGGCGCACGATTATACCATTATGGATAATAATGGGGGAGATGGCTAGTGTCATGAACTTTACACTGTCAGTGAGTCATAAAGACCAATTGATGTATAATATATGATTTTAGTTTAGTCACCTTCATATAATTGTGTGTGTGTGTGTGGTAAAAGACTTTAAATGGAACCCCTTTCTTAGCATATGTTATTCCCTTTCTACATATATATATTTCCCTTGCATTTTTTATAATTTTATTATATATTATAATGGTGTAAGACACTTCTGAACCCTCAGTCTGTCATCATATATTTTGATAAAAGAGTTACTGTACTATTACTTATTTTCATTTAGTGGTTTCCTCTCAAGTGGTTTCCTCTCAACCTCCGCCAACGAAGTTGACGAAGGTTATGTTTTTGCACCCAGTAGAGCGCATGCCTCCGCCTACTCTGGGAGAGGCGCACTCTCCCGTTTGCGCACTCTCCCGAGTGCTTCTCTAGATTTACTTGTTTGGACTATGGGGGCGAAAGGTCGTAAAATAGCCATACTAATGGGGCAAACATAAACACAAATTAAATGTAATTGGGCTAAGTATGATGGAAAAAACAGTTCAGTTCAACCCTCCCCCCTCCCCCCCCCCCTCTCTAAAACGAGTCGATAATCGCCCTACCTAACGATATTATATAAGTATTATGTTGTTCAAAGTTTGTAGGTGAGAATGATTCAATAATTCTAAACTCTATTATGTTACTATAATTTATCATAATTACAAGCAGATGAAAATATTTACTTTCATGTATATTATCCGAGATGAAATAAAAGAAACTCACCATTACTATGGATGTATACCTAAACTAAGCAATAAATGACTGTTGAGGTGAGCAGAAATGAAACTCTTTGTCTATTCATTATATGTAGGCCAAAACTCTTGTCCACAAACCTTTATAACTCAGAAACGACTAGAAACATCGAGCAAATAGTTCTATCATTTGGAGCTGGCATCCCGGGAAAATGTGTTGATATTTACAGCCCATTTGTTCTAGTCCTTACCGAGTTACAGATGTTATGGGGTTACATTTTAGCCTACCTTTAATTAATAGAGTATAGTCTGTTAGAATATACTTTGAATAAGAGTTTTGTAGCAAGAAGTAGTGGCTCTTATGGTCAGGTTTTGAGATCTTCGTGCTGGAAGTTATAGAGAGGTCTTGGCGTATGACAATATCCTTGTTTGCGTAAGTGCTTCGTTTCTCTAAATGTGCAATGAGTTATCCCCATAATTTGCAAACTGAATGTTTAGTAGTCCAACCGTAAAAGTGTGGCAATTTTCATTTGATGACTACTTACACATTTTTTGTTTTCCAGTTTAATTTAACGAGTGTATTGTTTTCGTTTATTTTGATAAATTACCTTATTTAGATATTCTATTACTTTAACTAACGTTAGACTTCTTCCACCTGCTTTGAATATCGTTTCTTAAGACATACTGTATCTTAACACATTATGTTCTACTTAGGAATCCGTAATTGGCCAGTCCTCCATTATTCTGGCTCCTGATCTTTGGACCCCTGGCAACGTGTGTGGTACCGGCTGATTAACCTCATTATTCCCACCCTCAGGCTCACCCTGCCCTCCAACCTACAGGACCTTTAGTAAACAAACTATCCACATTTACCGACATGCTGTGTATTGGCATCTATACATTACTATTTGTCTAGACCAATATAATAAATTAGTTAAGTTCAGTGCACCATAGTGATGAGTTGAACTATATTAGTGATTACTGAACTAGCAAACAACGCAGCATCAGCTCTCATATTAGGTATCAGTGTCCCCTAAATGGCGCCCTGGTATTTCCGCGAACTCTGTATGGTAAAGGTCTTCTCCTCACCCCTTGAGCCGCCTGCTAATAAATGAGGGAATTATCTGGTGAACACGCACTCCGCCGGCTGGCCTCCTGTTATGCTACCTACGGGTACACACTGAGGCTCAAATGCTGGCCCAGTGTAAAATCTTGAACAGCAAAACGATTCTTCAAAAAGTAATTATTAGGTAAAGATTGAATTCATTAATGAAAAGATTTGATTCAGTTCAGGGTAGCTTTGAAAACCTAAGGGCACGAGGAATGTCTTAGAGTGTATAATCACTTATTGGAAACTGTATCGAATCCAAAAGAGATAATACCTTGCTCTATAATATTCCCAATGCTTTAGAAATTGTTGTTAAAGGTCCAAAGATTCATATGGGTGCACTATTTCTATGGGGCGTGAGTGTACCGTAGTTGTGACCCTTCCCTTACGCACACCCACCCAATCTTGTCCACTTTCCATCTCTGGTTAATGTAGTTCATCGGAATATATTCCCATTTTGTCATGGGATGTGACCATATGCTTGATTATTATGTGTCATCTAAATGTGTGTTTCTTCCCTGAGACGTGCTTAATGTATTGAATTGAATTGAATTGAAACTTTTGTATTTAGCCAGTAGAACATACACATGATAATCATAATACAAAATTAACATTACATTGGCTGAGCCTTGTGAGAGGTATCTCTCTTAAATGTAGCAGCATACTTACATTTCGTACGAGATAATGTGTTTTATATTATTTACTTCGAACTCATTCCACGTATATACATTTTTACTCCCACCCTCATCCCTTTCCCAGCATATGAATAAATATTTCAAATTATGTCAATTCAAAATTATGCACGTCATGTAAGCAGACAATATCATCCTGTTCCTCCAGTCAAAATTAGGATACAAGTGTCAATGGAATAATACAAATTAGTTTACGTATTTCACTTAATTTAGTGTTGGGTTGGAGGAGGGGCGGCGGCTTACATACGACATAATTATGAGCATGGAGGCAGTTCATTCGTGACCACCCCCTCGGGAATCACTGCTTCTGGCAATAGATGTACTTTATCTTTTTATTAGTAACGTCTTGCCTATACATAATTTTACAGAAAATTACCTACACATTGTTTTAATTATACTGTACATGGGTTTTACTATGCACGTATTATATAATTATCACGGTTCTTGTCTTTTTCATTATATTATTTTAATAATTAGTATCCACTGCCTTTCATATCATATTCTACCTTGGTTTTGACCGCCTTTTTCCCTTCCTAAATATTAACCTAATGTAGTATGAGTGACAGCACATTATTCTTATTAAACATCCTGCTTACCTTGAAATTTAAATTTAATCTTTTAGAATGAAGTTCTCGCAGATAACATTTAAAAACTATATAAATACACATTGTATTTGGTATACCTAGAGCTCCTATAGTATCAGAGATCGGTAAGTCTCCTCTATATTGGTGACACTGATATCATTTACCACTATATTACACTCAAATTTGTCCATATCGGTACTAAACAATCAGGAATACTAGTATTGGACTTAGCATTTGAATCTACATTGTGTATGATTAAAAATAGATTATCACGCTGTTTTGTGTTGGTATGTATGTATGTATGTATGTATGTACTCAGGCATATACCCCATAGCTGGAGGTAGCCGACTCGAGACAGAGCCCGAACAGAAACAACAAAATATAATTATATATATAGAATTCTCACACATCTACAGTAAGTTGGCAAAACAAAAATAAAAGGACCATGATGGCGTCCCCAGCAAAAGATTCCCAGGTCCCAGATCTCCCGGAGAGACTCCGGTCACAGCAGGGAGACACGCAACTGAAATAACACCACAATTCCCGCACACATCACTTCCATGCAGGGTTCTTCATACACCGGCTGCCTGGGCCAGGCGCTTGACCGACTATTTTCTAGTCCAGCTGGCGCCCAACCCCCACTACCTACAACCACATTATCACTCATCTATTTACAAGCATTGTCCACTCATTCCTATTATTCACCACTTTCCTTGTTGGTAAGTACGGCAACAAAATAGTGTCCAAAGGAAAAACAAATGGCCAATTTAAGTTATTACAGGATCTCTGGGTTTGTAGGTTCTATGTAAGATTATAAATTAGACATTGAGAGGAACGCTAATGAATACGCAACATAGGTCGAACACTTGGTATAAAACCAGTATCAAATGAGGTAAGCCTAATGCTCTTCCCACTCAATATCTAATAATGAAATAATGCCATGAACATGGTGTTTTTGTTTTTTACCGTCATAAGCTCCATTTCTCTACATCATCGGATACCAATTTATTGATTCTAATATAATCATCTTTCTTTTCAATCAGTTCCATAGTGCTGTATTATATATAGCTCTTGATTTGTTATTTATTAACCCTTTCGCTGTGGGTGAAGTTCTGGAACGGCCTGGCAAGTTACAGCAATTTCCAGGCTTTAAAAGCCTGTCAAAACCGTAAAAATTGAGTGTCAGTGAGCCGGAGCGTGAGGGGCCCACCTCCGACCCTCAGAGCACTGAGTGGCTCACTGAGGTCGACTGTGTCTCGCGCGGGTCTCTCTCTGTGTCTCCCAACAGTGTAGCCAAGCGAGCGGGTGTTACATAATAGCGGGATTCCCGCGTTTCACTGGCACCACTGCGGGTGAACCAGACCACGTACGGGGCCCGTTCTGGTGTCATTTTGAAGCTATTCTCGCCTAGTTTTTGGCAGAATACACTTCATTTAATGCAGATGCTTGATTTATCATTCAGGAGTGCCTGAATATGTCCTAAATAGCCCAAACATGGCCGCAGCCAAAGGGTTAAGATAACCGATTTTTTACCTAAATCGTGATATTGTATGCATCGTCAGTTATGTTTTGTTGCACTTGTTTTTTATTCAATGTCTGTATACATTTTACGTTCATCTATGTTCGCAATGTGTACTAATATTTACAACCAATTTGAATTATTAGCGTAAGGCCCCAGGTGTATTCATCACTTACACCCACCGTATGCTTAGCCAGTGAGCCGTGAAATTCATGACTGCAATATTTTCCCATAATCCTCCGGAGTTTGCAGGTCAAGAGTAAGTTACAGCGAAGTGTTTTCTATATGTAAAGTCAGCCAGGTTTCTTTTAGTTAGCACCAAGTATAGTCGGGATGATTACCAGCTGGCCTAGAGCTGCTTTTATATATGCTATTATAGCTTCGTATAAAAATAGAAACGAGAAATATATATTTATTATTAGTTTCCTCCCTTGACCTCTATTGAACTCTCTGCGAGATACAAATGCCTTTCCTAAATTGCGGGGTCGCTATCGCTCGCCAAAAAGGCTTAGCAAGTTCAGACGTAAAGCAAATGTATCTATAGTAGATTGATACAATAATGGTATGTTCGTAGAACTACATTACTAACATTGTCGGAATTTAAAACTAACCATCGATAGCATATCCCACCATAGGTATCTATTTAACTTTCCAACAAATTATTTTGTATATACTGTCTTGATAGCGTAATGCATAAGTGCGCGGAATTTCGATGTGAGTATCCTAGGTTCGAGTCCTTGGAGTGCCACATGTATTTGTTGATTTCATTAATTGAGGTTAGATGTGAAGTTGGTTGGTGGAAAAAGCATATTAATATACAGCACAGTGACTACGTTCTATAATAATACCGCAGGGAAAAATGAGACTATGTATTGTTTGATAGACGAAAAACTCCTGAGAATATTATTGTGATTTATACTACTCTTTCTTTCGTTCTATGCTTTTGTATCTCCTAGTTTTTCCTGTGTGACCCTGAGGGCTGGCCGTGTACTCTATCGTCTCCCCACACAAAGGCGCTTGAGGTCGGAGGTCTGAGCTGAATCGCAGTTCTATTGTGGAAACCTTTGAGTTTAAAGGGGTAGTGGTTATTGTTTGGTATATTTATCTATCTATTTATTTATCTATCTATCTATATCTATCTAGCTATATGTGTATTTATTTATTCATAATAACCTCGCTAGACCTCAATCAAGCTTAGAAAAACACCCCCTAGACCCCCTGTCAAGATAAATTTGTACATTTTTCGATAGAAAAAATTCCCGGCCGAAGGCCGGTTCCTTTTGAAATTAGAGGCTCGCTATCGCTCGCCAGGATAAAATCGCCAACTAAAGGGCACGAAAGGTATTAACATTGACGAAAAAATGGGACGAAAGGTCTAAATATCGCCGAACTAACGGAACGAACGTCTTACAACCTCAAAACTAATACGCTAAACATGAGGGAGAAGGGTGTCCAGAACAAGCGAGTAGGACCCCCTTAAATTTTAGAGTGGTGAAGGGGAGGCAAAGTTATTATGGCCAAAATGACCTCAACCTTGTCCACGGTGGCAGTGTTATGTTCTCTACTTTACTTGGTTTCATATCTTTCATTGGCTCTATGTGTATTTATGTGCTAGAGACGTTGGCTATTTGATCATGGACCATGTTAATAAATTTTGCTCCTATGGTGAATTAGTTAGTAGACATAATATTTAGGCTAGTGTTCTCAAGTCTCATTTTGTTTTTATATGTGAGTATGGCAGACAAAAGGCAGAACTGCTTGCAGCGAGTGCCTCCCCCATAGTTGAAAGAGTGACAGGGCCAAAATCAAGGAACGTTCGAGCCAAAATGCTTGGACACACGGAGTTAGAAGCAATTTAAGTCACAGGGGGAGGAAAAGTCTGATTCTGGGAGATCAAGAGCTCAGCATTTGAATAGAAGAAAGACTGAGAGTAACATTTCACTCTTGGGTTGGAGAGTTGCACAAAGTAGGGGTGGGATTGTGTTGCAAGACGGGTACCACGTACCTTATGTAGAGGAGGTGGTATACAGTGGGAGAGCTGTGAGGAGCACTGATTATTGTTGTAGCGATAGAATAGAGAGAGAGATGCAACATTGCGGCGAAGAGTGAGAGTTTGCAGAGAGTTGGTGAGTGGCCGGGAATTACTGATATGAAAGGCCTTCCTTTCTACTTTGTCTAAGAGTGTGGTGTGAGAGGATCCTCCGCACACATGTGAACAATACTCAATACAAGGACTCACTGTGCCCTGTACAGAGCTAGAAGCTGTGCAGGGGTAAATAACCCCTTGAGGGAGTTGAGCAAGACTGATAATATGTTCCTGCCAAGTGGGAGCAGAAGAAAAAGAGACACCAAGAATACTGAGAGAAGATGAAGGACTGATTTATGTATTGTTGAAGAATACGGTATAGTCCGCTGGGAGTTCCGGACAGTTAGATAGATGGAGACATTGTGTTTTGGAATCATTAAAGGAATAAGGTTATCTCTGCCCCAATTGGAAATAGCAGCTAGATCAGAAGATAAGTGTTGTATGGCTTTATTACGTTTATCTTCGAGGGAATGTTGGGTGGGGCGTTCTGGAAAATTCATTGAGTAGTGTAAGGTAGAGTCGTCTGCGTATGAATGGATGGGACTGGAGGTACAGTTGAGAAGATCATTTATGAAAATTAGAAAGAGAATAGGAGATAGGACAGAGCCCTGAGGAACACCGGAGTTGAAAGGATGAGGAAGTGAGCGATGGCCATCCACAACCGCTGCTATGGAACGGCCGGAAAGGAAATTAGAGACAAAGGCACAGATGGAGGGATAGTACACAGATGGAGGGATATTGAAGAGGTGCGTCTGTGTGTCTAAATTATTTTTGTTTAAACTAAATTTAACAATTGAAATAAAATGGGGTTGCCCTTAATATGCAATGTACAGATGAAAAATTAATTAAGACATTGTGTCATTTGCATCCAACCTCAAAGCTAATGGACTTGCCAAGTAAACTTCAGCTGACTGTTCAGTTGAATACTATTATCAAGTTGATGAAGAATAACCCGTGCAAGTCAAAGAACATTTTATTCAAAACGTTGATGACAATTTCAGCGAACTTTAATACCAATATGGTATGGTGTTTATGAAGGTGGTGTTAGTTAGTTATTTTTGTTTTTTATTTTATGTACACAAGGTCAATATTTTGAAAGTAGATGCAGCATAAGTTAGTAAATGTACATTTCAATCGAGAAGAGGAGACCTATAGAAACTCAGTTCATATGCCAGACTTATTTATTTCTATGTGTGCGATAAATGTGTCTCAACATCGTGTATATTGACCCTCGCTTATATATTGAAATCTCGTAAGTGAAATTACATAGTAAATATCACGTAATAAAACAAGAGGGAGAGAGAGAGAAAAAATATAATGAACCAAATCAATGGGGTAACCTTCAAAGCCTGCCATTATTCAATCACCTGAAATATGGTCCAATTATCTCTCCCCATGCCACAGATGACTTCCAGCCCTCATTTGCATCCATTAACATGCTCAAAATTGAACAAATGTGTAATTAGGCATATTTTTTTTGTTCTATGTGATTGAGGGAGGCAAAAGGCATTACTGCCTATAGCGAGTGCCTCCCCCATAGTTGAAAGAGTGACAGGGCCAAAATCAAGGGACGTTCGAGCCAAAATGCCTGGACACACGGAGTTTGAAGCAATTTAAGTCATAGGAAGAGGGAAAGACTGATTCTGGGAGAGAGTTCCAGAGCTCAGTTGTTAAGTAGAAGAAAGTTTGAGAGTAACGTTTCACTCTTGGGTTGGAGAGCTGCACAGAGTAGGGGTGGGATTGAGTTGCAAGACGGGTACCACGTGCCCTACGTAAAGGAGGTGGTATGCACTGGGATAGCTCTGAGGAACACTGATTATTATAGTAGCGATAGAATAGCGAGAGAGATGCAACATTGCGGCGGAGAGAGAGAGACTGCAGAGAGTTGGTGAGTTGACGGGAGTTAATGATACGAAAGGCCTTCCTTTCAACTTTGTCCAGGAGAGCGGTGTGAGAGGAACCTCCCCACACATGTGAACAATACTCAATACAAGGGCGCACTATGCCCCTGTACAGAGCAAGAAGCTGTGCAGGCGAAAAGAACCCCCTAAGGCGGTTGAGCACACCGAGCTTCTGGGAGGCTGCCTTAGCAAGACTGGTAATATGGTCCTTCCAAATGAGAGCAGAAGAAAAAGAGACACCAAGAATATTGAGAGAAGATGAAGGGTTGATTTTTGTATTGTTGAAGAATAAGGGATAGTCCACTGGGAGATCCTGACGGGTAGATAGATGGAGAAATTGGGTTTTTGGAAGCATTAAAGTTAACAAGGTTTTCTCTGCCCCAATTGGAAATAGTATTTAGATCAGAATTTAAGAGTTCTATGGCTTCATTACGTTTGTCGTTGAGGAATTGCTGGCTGGGGCGTTCTGAAAAAGTAATGGAGTAGTGTAAGGTTGAGTCGTCTGCGTATGAATGGATGGGAATTAAGGTACAGTTAAGGAGATCATTTATAAAAATTAGAAAGAGAATAGGAGATAGGACAGAGCCCTGAGGAACACCGGAGTTTATAGGGTGAGGAAGTGAACAATGGCCGTCCACAACCGCGGCTATGGAACGGCCGGAAAGGAAATTAGAGACAAAGGCACAGATGGAGGGATAGAAACCGAAGGAGGGTAGTTTAGAAATTAAAGATTTATGCCAGACTCTATCGAAGGCTTTCGAAATGTCTAGTGCAATAGAAAAAGTCTCACCGAAGTCCCGAAAGGAAGATGACCAAGAGTTAGTAAGATATGAAAGAAGATCACCAGTAGAGCGACCCTTAACCCTTAAAGAGCGGCTCGCAACATAAGTCGAGTTGAAAAAACTGGCAAAAAACGGGTGAAAAAAAGGGTTGAAATAGAGTGAAAATGGGTGGGATAGTAATGATCCATACGTCCGACATCTGTGGCCTCCCGGCCCACACTAACTCCAGTTCCCCCACCGCGCGTGAGGATGACAGTGTAACCAATAGTTCGCTAAAAGTGAGCAAGGTAGCAAAATCAGCTAAACTTCCATCTTCGAGGTAACACTGTCAGTGCTCCACGAGTGCTACGTAGCTGTATGTGGCGTCATTGTGTAGCGATTTCCACCTAGTTTTCGGCGCAATACAGTTCCTTTCATACTGATGGTTGATATAGCAGTCAGAACGGCCCGGAAAGGCCCAAAACGGCCACAGAGCACCCGCTAGAGGAGGGTTAAGGAAGCCATACTGGCGATCTGAGAGCAGATTATGAGAAGAGCATTGCTTAAGAAATTTGGAAGCAAGAATAGTTTCAAAAGCTTTAGAAAGACAAGAGATGAGAGCAATTGGACGATAGTTGGAGGGTTGAGAGCGATCACCCTTCTTTGGGACAGGTTGAATGTGAGCAAACTTCCAGCATGAAGGGAAGACGATAGAGGATAGACAGAGACGAAAGAGTTTGCCTAGGCAGGGAGTCCGCACGGAAGCACAGTTTTTGAGAACAACAGGAGGAACACCGTCCGGACCGTACGCCTTATTAGTGTTAAGCCCAGAGAGGGTAGAAAGTACATCTTTAGAAGAGATTAGGATATTAGGCATAAGTAAGAGAGAGGAGGGCGGAGAGGGAGGAATAGCACCGGAATCATCCAAGGTGGAGTTTCTAGCAAAAGTTTTGAGCGAAGAGTTTAGCTTTGTCAGAGGAAGAAGTGATGGTTGTGCCATCAGAGTGGGAAAGGGGAGGGAAAGACGAGGAAGAGAAATTGTTGGAGAGGTTTTTGGCTAGATGCCAGAAAGCTTGGGAAGAGCTAGAGTTGGATAGTTCAGTGCATTTATTATTGATGAAAGAGTGTTTGGCAAGTCGAAGAACAGATTTGGCTTGATTCCGGGCAGAAACATAGGAAGAATGAGAGTCTTGAGTTTTAAGGAGTCGGTACCGTTTGAATGCTTCCTCCTTATTGCGGACAGCAGTAGAACAGGCGTGAATAAACCAAGATTTTTTATCATTAGTCTGAGAGAAGGAGAATGGAATGTATGCTTCCATGCCCGATAGGATTACCTCGGTAATGCGTTCAGCACTCTCCGAGGGTCCCCGGCCACGGAAGCAGAAATCATTCCATGGGAAATCAAAGAAGTACTGCCGGAGAGCCTCCCAGTCGGCAGCGCCAAAGTGCCACAAGCGCCGCCGGCTAGGAGGATCGGGTGGCCGTACTGGAGAGATAGGACAGGTGACAGAGATAAGTTTATGGTCGGAGGAGCGAACGAGCATACATGAAAGGAGGAGCATAACAGTAGAAGATTGTGCCTTGTATGTTTAGCTATGTGGGAGCAAGCATACGCAAGTCTGTGCGTATAATATGTATTTTGTTTTTCTTTTTCATGGACAATTAAGATGAATGTTAACCGCTTAATTAGAGAAGGTACGCAAAGGTAATGTATTGTTTATGCTTGATATAGTAGGTTGTTTTGTGGGAGCTTGAGTTGTATTAATGTTTAGATGAATACTATTATTATGAAAATATTTTATGTCGTGAGAGACGATGCATGTTTACATGCTTGCAAAGACAATGTGAGTGTTGTGTTTCATTCGGTTCGAATAATTGTTCGCGTGGCATTTAGATGAGTCTACATGTTATGGATAATAGATCGGTATATTATTGAATACATATTTGAAATTATTGAATCAATTAAAATTGCATTTAGGAGCTACGGTAGGGCGTGCTTAGAAGGATGGCTGGGATGTGAATGAATGATTATTATCCGATATACGGTGGTCGCTTAACACCATCTAGTTTGACGTCTAGTGGATTATTTATTTTTGTTTAATTATGTTTTATGATTTTGTTAGTTTTTGCCATTTTCTAGCAATTTATTTAAGTTTCTCCCCTAGCTAGGCTGCTATATAGCATCTTTCCAGATATAGGACCCTCTTCAAGCAAACTGTACATTTGTTATAGAAAAGTGTCCCGGCCAATGAACGATATATTTTTATGTTACAAGGGTGCTATTATTGGTCTTGGGTGCTACCGCTCGGCCAGAATAATATCGGCACCTGAATGGGGAGAAGCGTCATATTCTCGCCAAACTAATGGGGTGAAA
>CM064487.1:107760730-107790730 GCA_032716605.1 Paralithodes platypus
CAAAAGGCAGAACTGCCTGTGACGAGTGCCTCCCCCAGAGTTGAAAGAATGTCATATTCATACTCAAAATACAAAACAAACATGACATCATCATTGTGATAAAACAGGTCTTTTCCTCAGCTGAAAGTAACTAAGGAAGAATTAATAATAGATGAGAGATCTAACTTTACCCTTCGTCAAACCATCAGGGAGTCACGTTGACGACACGATCTAAAGCCTTCATTTTGCACCGTGGGCAGCGCTACACCAGTTGTTATTTTTATTTTGTTTTATCATTATATAATAGTAACCAATATTATAATGTCTAATTATAGTCAGAATCAAAGGTAAAGAAGCGTCATGGTACCGTAGTGTTAGTAATTGCTATATTCGTTACCTTTACTTCTTCTTGGGTTAAACAAAGACAGTTTTATGATAATATATTTAATACAAAATATTATGCTTAAAATTATACAATGAGCATTTGAAAGTTGCAAGTTGACTAGGATATTACTATCTTGGCGGGTTGGTGTGGTTGGATCGCTGGAAAACTGCAAGAATACGGAGATCACCTGAATCTAATCTAATCATCGTATTTAATCACTATTCCTTTTAATAGGCAGTATGCAACACCTTCCATTAAACTAGGAATCGGTATATCTGATAGCGTTAACACGTATTTTTGTTTCTTTCTTACACTTCGTCTATGCCTTGTAAAAGTAATTATGTATATATACTGTATATTTTAAGTCACGTACATTTTGTGGAAAACATTTATATGGTTATATTAAATAGTGTAGATATATCAAATATTGTAGCTATTAATTTCTTATTTCTTATTGGCAAAGCGGAATATCCATTGTGGTAGAGGGACAGAACACAAAATTCTAATATGTTATCTCAAGTAAATATGTGAACCTTACCGCATTCAACTTCAAAAGAACGCGGTACAATCACCTTCAGAAACCCGGTGTCAAATTTACATGTAATACTGAATGCGACACTCCCCAACATTATTATGATAACCTTTTGAAAAATATCGCGGAGAAAAGAGTGAGTCCTGACCCGGCACTGGATTTCTACTTCACAGCGTTTTTCCCGGCAATTTTCGATAAACATGTTTGTTCTTGTAACATGCTGAGGTTCTTTCACATTGAAATCGGAAGTTAGACTGAATGTAGAATACATAAGGTGGCTTATTTATGATTTAACTGAAATGTTGAAGCTTGCAGACTATAATTGCTCGTAAAAATTGCCGTAACCCTTGTAGACATTGCCTTGTTGTTCTTTCCTCATAGGCCTCCTTTTCCTCCAAATATACCCAAGCTCAAAATAAATGTTTGGTATTACTGCTACGGAATTACATAGGTTGGTCTTTGGTTCTATATAATACCAAAATTAACTATTCATTTCCACCCTTTATTTTATCATTTCGACACCAAAATGTCATCCAAGTAGAAAGATGGACTCTCTCCTTTACTACAGGATCAGTACAGGCTCCCTGTCTAGTGCAGACAACGGTGTCAATAATGCAAGAAGATTCCTTGTATTATTAATGAAATCCAAGAACATTTCACCAGGGTGACACACTAAAGAATATCTATATATGATAATTTTGCTAACTTAAAATATATCAATCCCAGTACATTACATCAATATTTAACAATAATATAACCAATATTACTTGCATAAATTTAGTGATGTAAATTATGTATATAAATTGAGATTGTACCCTGAAAATCAAAAGCAACTAAGTCTACGTATACTGTATATATATATATATATATATATATATATATATATATATATATATAAATATATATATTTGTATGTATGTATGTACAGTATATACAGTATATATATATATATATATATATATATATATATTTGTATATTGTTTTTTACTTTTATATGAATTTATTGATGCGTTTATATATTATTTTAGTAATGTAATTCAGCTCATTGTTCAGCTCCAAACGGTTAATATAGTTATACTTCTTTCTCTCATTTATCTTATTATAATCTCTAGGCAGCTCAGGTGATACGAGACTATTATACTATACACTATGAAGTTATCTATCATGTTAATGGGAAGAACCTTGAAGTCTCTCATTACTAATATCTGTATCATAATGAAGACTGTTGATGTCTGTTATCTGCCCACCCTGTGTATGTAGTGTACCTCTTATCTGGCTCTTGGGTTTTTCTTATGTTATCTTGCTTAGTTATCCGTTTGTGTTTCGTGTTTTCCTGTCTTTAGCATGTGATCAACTATGTGTCGCCGTTAAAATGTTTTAAGTTAATAGTCGGCCATACTTTCTCTTTAACGCGTGTCAAATGATGTTGTGGTAAAGGTTATATAGCCTAGTGTAGATCTTTAAAACTAAACTCTAAAATTTTCCTCTTTCCAGTGTATGAATGTCCTCGAACCTATGGATGCACTAATTAATATCACATATAAATCAAAATGAAGTTCGTATCTAGATAATACACAGCTAGGAATGATATATATATATACCGGTATATATATATATATATATATTTATATATATATAATTATATATATATATACAGTATATATATATACAGTATATATATATATACAGTATATATATATATTGTGACGCTTCTGCATAGTAGCCACGTGCGGGCATGCGCGCGCGTCGGGTGCCCCGCCGTTTAGAAACCGGCTGGTGGCAGCCGGTCGGCAGGCTTTTCCTTAGTATATATCCTACGACAACGTAACTAATGTCTGGGATATTCTTATGTTGTTTCACAGCTTGAAGCTGCCCTTATTCTTAACCAACGCATCTTAGTATATTTTATTCTCGATAGTTGATTATTTCATTATAATATATAAGATGTAAGTCTAGTGAGGGCGGGAGGAGACGAGCGGGAGAGAGAGACCGGCTTGGGACGTTGCTTCGCTTGCCAGCTTGGGACGAGCCTGAAGCGTTGCCATATGCATTTGATTGCAACGCTAGGCTTAGTTTTGAGTCACGCACGTACATACCCCCAAGTGGATGGTCAATGGCAGCGTGGAATTCAATCACAGGGACGCTCCCCATTAAATGCACCTTCCCCTCCTCAAGGGTTGACTCCAGATTTGTTGTTTCGGCTTGAGATGGCCAAGGTTGAGGCCGCCGAAAGACAGGTTAGAGTTCAGGTTGAGGCTGCCGAGAGACAGGCTAGTGTGCAGGCTGAGGTTGCTATACGAGAGGCTGAACTGCAGGCAGAGTCTACTAGGTATCGGGCTGACAGGGAGCTGGAGAGATCTCGAGTGGAGGTAACAGGGCGAAATATTGGGGGAGGTAACAGACATCGGGACCAATCATTGTCGCACCTGCTTAAACTAGTTCCTGTGTTCGATGAATTAGGTGTGGCTGAGTTTTTTATGCGATTTGAGAAGAAGTGTCAGGAACACCAGTGGCCTCAGGAAAAGTGGGCAGCATTAGTTTCATCAAGATTCCTAGGAAAGGGGCTAAGAGCGTATGATGCACTACCTTTAGAGTCCTGTGTAGTTTATGATGAGCTAAAGAAGGCTGTGCTACGGGCCTATGAGTTACAACCAGAAACTTACCGCTTGAAGTTTCGGGGTGTTACTAAGGGCAAGGATAGTACCTTCCTAGAAAACGCCCGGGACTTGTCTGATGCACTACGACATTGGCTGCGTTCTGAGAGGGCAGCTACTTTTGAGGAGTTGAGTGAGCTGGTTCTCTTGGAGCAGTTCTTTAAGTGCACAGGCGGGGACTTAACATTAAATATAAAGGAAAAAAATCCTAGAACTCTCCAGGAGGCAGCAGAAATGGCTGACCTCCGACTGTCATTAATTCGAGGGTGCGAAGCAGCAGCTAGGAGTGAGTCGGGTGCAAAGGATCGTACCCCTCCCCTTCCCAAGAATTTTGATACACATAAACACACAAAACCATCTAGCACTGACAATAAAACTGAACATAAACCAAATCCCATCCCGTATAAGAAGTCTAATGGTACCTCCCACTCCCAAGGGAAACCAAAGAGTAAAGAGTGCTTTGCATGTCACAAGGAGGGTCACTTTGCAAATGCTTGTCCGAACAAGCCACCAAACAAGGTTGTGTCATTGGTCCGCAGCATAGGGGTGTCGCCTATATCTTCTGAGTATGCCAAGGGTAGTTCGTCAGAGGTTGGGCACAGCCTGTGTTCAAAACCCTGTCCGCGACGTCTTTGGGGGTCATAGAGGGCATGGTTTTGTGAGGTGGGCTGGCGAAAGGCGAGGAGTTAAGCTATTGCGTGATACGGGGGCTTCTCAGACCTTGTTAAAGAACTTTACTGGTAGGCCGATTAACGCTGCTCGGGTGGTGGTAGTTCAGGGGATCAATGCTACGAAGTCCTACCCGCTAGTGCGGATGGAGCTGGAGGTGGGTGGTGTGGCGAAGGAGCTGGATGTTGGAATTGTAGAGAACTTGCCTGTTGGGGGCGTCGACCTCCTCCTCGGCAACGACTTTGCGGTGCCTGTTTCTAAGGTTTCACCCTTGGTCGTTGCCGAGAAGGCGGCCGACGTTAGTAGGGAGGAACAGGAGTGGTTGAGAAGTGTAGCATACAAACTATGGCGTGTGTTGTGACGCGTTCTCAGACATCCGGAGCCTTGCAGCCACCACCTCAGTCTATCAAACCGCGGAGGAAAGGTCACAAGAAAACGGGAAGTGTTGGTCAATTGGAGAGTTTTGAACCGGCAGTGTTTCTTGGTGACTCATTATTGGCACCTATGTTAGAATCTGGAGAGGCCCCGGGGCCTGTCACCGCTAGTGCAGGTGCAGGGCAGGAAGAGACTCTGCGACAGCACCGTTATGCGCAGCGTGAGGAAAGGATGGCTCAGCGGGACATTGGAGGTGGAAATAAATTATTTAAGATGAACTTGGATAATCTCGCACCTGCTGATATATGTTCCTTGCAGCTGGAAGATCCTGAAGTCAGGGCGTGTGGTAATGGTGCTGTCGAACTGGAGAGCGATGGGGATGCGCAGCCTGGTGATTTTTTCTTGTCCGAGGGGATCTTGTATCGGAGACATCAGGATCCCAAGAAAAAGTGGGATGGCGGGTCAGGATTAGTGGACCAGTTAGTAGTACCGAGGGTGTGCCGTGAGAGCTTATTGAGATTAGCTCATGATGTGCCTTTGGCAGGGCACCTGGGGGCACGTAAGACGGAGGCAGCTCTAAGCAAGCTTTTCTGGTGGCCTGGGTTAAAGGCGAGTGTCGTGTCATGGGTGTCACAGTGTCACACTTGTCAAGTTGTTGGGAAACCCAATCAGGTCATCCCGAGAGCCCCGTTACAACCCATCCCTCTCATTGGGCCGCCCTTCAGCAAAGTAGTTATCGATATGGTTGGCCCATTGCCCCCCACTAGTGCCGGCAATAAATTTTTACTAACTGTAATGGATGTAGCAACACGGTATCCAGATGCTTACCCCATGCACAACGGGATGGCTAAGACTGTTGTCAAAAACCTACTTGTCTATTTCTCTCGTTATGGCTACCCTCAGGAGATCCAGTCTGATCAGGGATCCAATTTTACTTCTGCTCTGTTTAAGCAGACCATGCAGCAACATGGGATAGTGTCTGTGGTGTCATCTGCCTACCATCCCGAGAGTCAGGGAGTTTTGGAAAGGTGGCACTCGACTCTCAAGAGTATGTTGCGGTGTTATTGCATGGAAAATGGGAAGGACTGGGATCTAGGTCTCCCATACGTTTTATTTGCTGCGAGAGAAGTACCTGGGGAGAGCTTGGGATTTAGCCCGAACGAGTTGGTTTTTGGACACAGGGTCAGGGGGCCCCTCCACATAGTCAAGGAGATATGGGAGGGAGTCACAAAGCCATGCTCGCTTCTAAAGTATGTTGTTGAAAGCCGTGAGAGAATGCTAAAGAGCTTGGAGGTAGCAGGTCGGAACCTTAAGAGTTCACAAGCTCAGATGAAGGACAGATACGACCAGAAGGTGAAGCTGAGGGAGTTTGAAGTAGATCAGGAGGTACTGATACTACTGCCTCTGGTGGGACACCCCTTGTCTGCCAAGTATTCTGGTCCGTCTCGAGTTGTAAGGAAGGTTTCTGATCTCGACTATTTAGTAGCTACTCCTGATCGTAAGAAAAAGAACCAACTTTGCCATGTAAATCTGGTGAAAGAGTATGTGAGGCGCCCCTCCGAGCCTCTCACTGTCCCGGTGTTGATCTGCAGCGATCGTGGTGGAGAAGGAGGGCGGGAAAGTCAAGCTGCGGGGGAGGATAATTGGGATTGTCATGCTTCCGCGGATCAGTGGGCGGGGAATTCTAGACAAGTGGCTCACGAATTGATATTGCACCTGCCTGAGCAACAGCGTGTAGCTGTGCAGAACTTGTTTGATTCAAACCCAGCTGTTTTCGCGAAGCATCCTGGCCTCACTACTCAAGCGGTGCACGATGTCGATATTGGGGACCACCCGCCCTTTAAATCAGTGCCATACCGTGTTCCCCCTATTAAATTACCAGCACTTAGGGAAGAGCTGGATTATATGCTGAAACGTGGGCTGATTTCTGAGGGTGCAGTAAGGTGGACTTCCCCAGTCACACTGCAGCCCAAACCAGATGGCAAGGTGCGGTTTTGTATAGATTTCCGCAGGTTGAATGGTTTAACCCCCACAAATGCCTAACCTCTCCCTCACGTGGAAGACAGTGTGGATAAGACAGGAAAAGCCAAGTTCCTCACTAAGATAGACCTTGTTAAGGTTTATTGGCAAGTGCCCTTGTCTGAGCGAGCGCGAGAGGTGTGTGGGTTTGTGGTGGACGGTGCCACATATCGTTGCCATGTTATGCCATACGGGCTGAAAAATGCCCCTGCAACGTTTCAGAAATTAATGAACGACATTGTAGCCGACATTCCCAACTGCACGGTGTACCTAGATGATGTCATAATATACGACGATGATTTTAACAGTCACTGTGCTCACATCGGACAGCTTTTTAATAAACTGAATGAAGCAGGTTTGGTGGTAAACCTGGGTAAGTGCGATTTTGTCAAAACCACAGTTTTGTACCTGGGGTTCGAGGTGGGTATGGGTCAGGTGTGCCCTCTACAGACAAAGATGAAAGCCATCGATCAGTTTCCCCTGCCTACGACTAAGAAACAAATCATGCGGTTTCTAGGTATGATAGGCTATTATCGTCGCTTCATCAAAGGCAATTCGACTGTACTTGCACCTTTAACTGACTTATTATCTAAGGACAAGAAGTTCCGGTGGGTTCCTGAGTGTGCAGAGGCGTTTTCCTTGGTAAAACACCTGTTATGTACCCACCCCATACTCAGGGCCCCGGACTTCAGCAGACCTTTTCAGCTGGCGACTGATGCCAGTGGCGTAGGGGCTGGGGCTGTCTTGTTACACACAGATGATGAAGGTATCGAACATCCAGTGAGTTTTTACAGTAAAAAATTCAATAGTGCACAAAGGAATTACTCTGTAATTGAAAAAGAACTCCTGGCGATAGTGCTGGCGCTCAGGCACTTCGATGTATATGTTCCTGCTTTCGGACCAGTCGTAGTGATTTATACCGATCATCACCCTCTGAAATTCTTGAATCAGTTTCATAACCGAAATATGAGGCTGACCAGGTGGTCACTCATGCTTCAGGAGTATAATCTGGACATACGCCATATTGCCGGTTCTGATAACGTGATAGCGGATTGTCTATCAAGGGTGGATGATGTTGGTTAGACTGCCACAGGATTGAGCGTTGAGTGTGGAGGAAAATAGGCTGTCACTGTAGTTCAGCCGAAAAAAACAAATTAAAAAAGCAAAAACCTTATAAAAACTCTTTATTTTTTATAACGTGTAGAATTTTGTATAAGATGTTGTAGCAGTATCTAAGTTGAATGTTTTTCGCTTATTGTCGCTGAGTTAGTTGAACTTGCTCGGTGGAGCGCAACAGTCTTTATTTTTTTTATATATAGTGCCTTGTGTCCCAACAGTGTGTGGTACTATGAGAAGCTTTCTGTTAGATATGAAGAACTTAGTCAAGGGTCTTATATCTTGGGGGAGGTATGACGCTTCTGCATAGTAGCCACGTGCGGGCATGCCTTGTTTCTAGAGAATAGAAACAAGGACAGGACATAAAAAGGTAATAATTATTATAATTATACTAGGAATAATAAATAAAAAAAAAATATATATATATGCGCGCGCGTCGGCTGCCCAGCCGTTTAGAAACCGGCTGGTGGCAGCCGGTCGGCAGGCTTTTCCTTAGTATATATCCTACGACAACGTAACTAATGTCTGGGATATTCTTATGTTGTTTCACAGCTTGAAGCTGCCCTTATTCTTAACCAACGCATCTTAGTATATTTTATTCTCGATAGTTGATTATTTCATTATAATATATAAGATGTAAGTCTAGTGAGAGCGGGAAGAGATGAGCGGGAGAGAGAGACCAGCTTGGGACGTTGCTTCGCGCGGCCAGCTTGGGACGAGCCTGAAGCGTTGCCACATGCATTTGATTGCAACGTTAGGCTTAGTTTTGACTCACGCACGGTTAGAGGATTTTGACCAGGCAACTGTGTTGAGTGTTGCCAAGCATGGGATGTATTCTGCATGCCTATGGGGGTCCAGACAGATTCAAGACTCAGAGCTCACCTCACTGTCGTACCCTTCGGACCCCCTTGATATCTATCCCTCTCAACCCCACTTAGAAACTTTCTCTCTTACTTTGTATACCTTCTTTCCACTACTTCACCAATCTATTTAATTATCCCATCCCCTTGATAGACCTTATATCTATTATTGTATTAACGACGAGCTCTCAGATAACTAGATAGGATTTTGGGCCTTATGCAGAGATTTAATTGTTAATGAGACCTAGGAAGCTTTTTTGTTGTCTCATATTTGGTGGTTTCATGCTTGCTAGTGTGTTCTTGTGTCAGGTTAGCAGGGGCTAGACCGGAGGGGAGGCTTTTTTGCGATCCTTTAAGTAAAGTCTGCTGGTGCGAGTCCCGTGGACCAGCACGACTTTACTAGGATACCCGTGGGAGTCTGGGGGCATTTTCTTGGCTGTGTCCCTGTGTGTTTAGTGTTGTGTTGTGTGAGGGCCCTTGCCTAGTCCACTCAGCACTGCGCTAGCATGTCTTGCTTTTGTTTTAGGGTCGCCAGGGGAGAGTCAGGTACCTGCGATCTGAGTCTCTCAAGAGAGCACCCTTTCAATTAGAGTAATTTGGCGCACAGACCTGGGAACGTACCCAGGGTAGAGCAGGTGGCTCAGCCCGGGTATCCGAAACCTATATCCTTCCGGCTAGACCTCTGCCACCTGGCAGATTAACAGCTAGGGGTTTATTATCTCTGTATGCTTGTTATTGTGCCACAGTTTACCGTTTTTGTGAGCATTGTGAGTCAGGGTGTGGCTTAGAGACTCTGTCCGAGCAGGCTTGCCTGACTAAGAGTGAGAAGCACACCTGTATGTGGTTATGTTGCGAGTTGCTGCCTTTATTTAATTATACCTATGCCATTATTCACTGTATGGCCTATCACTAGTATTTATTCCTGCTTATGAGTTAAGAGTTCTCTAAATCCGTAACGTACTTTCTTTGCTAAGCATCAGATCCTACAGTAGCCACATGCAGTTTAGAAACCCGCATCTTGTCTACCTGTACGATGTTTTGAGGACTGTTTGCTTTCACCTTCTTTCACGCAGGGTGATTAGTTGTATTAAATAACGTAACGTGAAATGTACTTTCTACTAGTATGTTATTAAATTGTGTCTGCAATTTAATTCCGTTATCTATCTTTTCCTTGAAGCTTTAAGTCAACTTAATTGTGTGATCTTTTATATAGCCTGCTTGACTATCAGCAGTCTATAGTGCGTGCACCCTGTAACCGAGTCATAGGATACCTCGTTGTCCAGGCAGGACTCTTGACGGTTTAGGGTGGTTTGTTGCCTGGGTTTATAGATAAGGGTTGGATCTAGCGTTTTCCGTTGTTGCTTGTTGCCGCATACCTAGTCCAATAGAAAGAGCCCAGTGTTTATATATCCCAGGACGTAACACTATTTTTTTTCTATTCAAATGTTTGTATCACTTCTTCAGTCCACCATGCTGTTCCTTTCACTTACCTTCCCCTTCTCTTAACCCCACATACTTCCTTACATGCTGCACATATCTATTCCTTAAGGAAGAGATATGCAGCATGTGAAGAGGTATAGGGTTAAGAGAAGGGGGAGATGAGTGAAAGGAACAGCATGGTGGACTGAGGAAGTAATACAAGCATTTGAATAGACTAAAATGTTGTGATCCATTTAGCCGCCAATAATGGCGTTTCCAGGGTGCACCACGAGGAGGCGGATCACATTTACACCCCATATTTTTTGTATTTGTCTTTTTAATTCATTTTTGTCACCATTGTAAGTGGTTTGCATCAATTAATCAGAACGTAGGTCCCATTCAGGACACAGCATCATCACTTTCAATCCCTGTTGAAGTCTGACTGGGCCAGTTCAATTGAAAATTACTCAAACCTGTTTCAAATGCAATATCTTTCTTTATATAACCTTCTTGAATTTCTTTGTATGTTCTATGGATTTTGTCCAATTATCTGGAGTTACATGATCAATAGCTGTAGAGTAAGTTCTTCAGCTCTTTTTATATGTTGATGGTGATTTGAATAGTTCTTCTTGATGTGTGCCCAATAAGCTCAATGGGGTTGAACTGGCAATAGTAAGGTAGAAGTCAATTTTTGTGTCCAGCTGCAGCAGTAAGGTCATCAGCTTCATAGTGCATGTTGGCTTTCTTGTGAAGCTTGGCCAGTGGCAGAAGTTAAGGTCTGGTGTGAGAAGAGTCATGGGGAATAGAAATGTCTGCTAACCACTTGATGATTTCCACTTTTCTTGGATTTCCTGTAGGTGTCTTGTTAAGCTACATGTGATATGGAGCATTATCCATTCTAATCACGAATCTTGCATGATGTTAGGCAAGAGTTGTTCAGAAACCATTTTTTTAAATGCTGTTCATCGAGTCATGGTAATCCCCTCATGGTAATCCCCTTGGATTTGAACATGAACAGTGTATCAGGAAAAAAGCATTCATTTATTCCTGTATGAACAATTACGAACTTTCCACCTCTGACGGTTTTTGTGTGAGGCCCAATCGTTCAATGCTGGCATTTTTATTGATCCAGGTCTCATCGAGGTAAATTTTTGGCCTTGAGCTTACACTGCACCTGTTCATTTTGAATTCCCATAAGAATTTGCTTTTGGCAACTATGATGTCAGTTCTTTCCATCAATATAGCTCGGCTGCTACAATGTTTTTTGTACCTGAATCCCATACTCTTCAGCAGTTTCCACAGGCTTGTTCTTCCTTCTTTAAAGTTGATTGGCGGTTCGTTAGCACTTTGTAAAAGCGAATCTAGTGTTACCAACTTTCCTCTTCCATAATAGGCAAAGATTTTTCTTTGCAATACTGCCTTGTCAAAGTCGTTGCTGGTAAACTAGTGACTGAATTACTCCTTCACTCCTCCTGCCTTGAGCTCTGAACAAGGCTTGAAACTTTAATTACCTAGGAGGCAATCTTCACTACAGCATCAACTGACTTAGTTTTCTCCTTATCAAAGACTTGAATATGTTCATGATAACATTCCTGGCTTGGCTGACAAGTTGAGGAGCACCAGCAGGTCTGCTAGGGGTAGAGGGAAAAGAAGCCATCCTCCCCCTTAAGAAGACTGAAGTGACGTTTGAATGACAGTTGAATCAGCAAGTGTGTCACCCTATGACAAGACACCGGCGTTACCAATGTAGCTACCTTCCCGCTAGATCTAAAAGTAATTACTTGAACAAGAGAATGGAGCTATTGATATGAGGCTCCGGTCTTGAATTTTCTTCCTGAATTGATAATCTAGAAGGGTTGATAGCCTTGAAGGCCTTTTTTGCTAAATATTTGATGATAAATAAATAGTTAGTTTGATCTTGCGGCAAAGTTTTACACCTTTTATATAAGAATTATCGCCATGTTCTGGAACGTTAAGGCCTTTTGTATCAATATTGTGGTATTATTTTAGTAATACATTTGCTACTTTGTAACCTTATAGACATTTTTGCAAACTAATTAACAGGTATTTTTTCTTTGATTTGGTAACCCTGCTGGACACCACTATGTGATACAGTCGTGCCAGCCGTATGATAATGGTTGGGGAAATAGGCGGGGCTTACAGATATATCTGGACTATATCATCTATAATATATATATATTATATCTCGACTATATCATCTATATATCATCTTCATACCACTCATACTGTCTTGTAAACATAAAACATGATAAACTAACTGTAAATATCATGAGTTATCGTGAGTGGAAAGGAAGGTGAATATTGTATATTTTCACTCGCGAGTGTGTGGGGTCGGCTTTCAGCGACGAAACATGCAAAGTATTGATAGATTTCCCTGGGTGGTGTGAAGAGGTAGGGAAGGGATGATTGACTGTTATAGGGAGAGTTTGGTCAAATCTTTTCATTGGAGCTCGTTCCAATTCATCCAAAGCTACACAGATGGCGCTAGGGCGATGTATTTTGAGCGGAATTACCAGGAAAATAGCCGAACCTACCTAGTCGGCTTTCTACTTCATTCTTATACTCCTCCCTAATTCCCTCCTCCTGTAACTCTTCCCCTCCTCCTCCCTCTTGCCTTACTCTACCTCTCCTCACCCATTTCTTTTGCACTCCTATCTTTGTTACAACAACTTAGTAATCAGACAGACCCCTCTAACTCCTCTTTAACCCTACCATATATCACTTAACCCTTTCAAGATCCAATACGCATTTATGTTCTGTTTTCTGGTAATTATAAGACGATTTTATTCAGATTAGGAAGGTTATATGGAAGTCAGAGGGTTGATTGAGCTAGTCTTTACCCTTTTAACCCTTATTTAGCGGCGAGCAACATAAGTCGAGTTAAATAAAGCTGGACTATGTGGCGGCGCTCGACATAGGTCGAGTGGCAATTTCAGCACGTAATGTGGCTGAGAGAGAGAGACAAGTGGTGGCAGGAGACTAGCGAGCGTATGACTGCTCCAGACCACCGCGGCGAACCTACTGACACAAATCTCAGCTCCCTCCTCCCTCTCTCACTCGCTACATACTCAATTATGTACTGAAAGTACCGAATTACCTGCTTTTTGCACTCGCGTTGCACGGTTATTGCAAGAAAACTATCCATCATACAAGGATCGTTATGGTGTCATTCGAAAGCTCTGTTTATGCCCTTTCAGGGATAGGTACTTGTTTTACGTTCTGGGTCTTATTTAGGCATGAAAATGATCACGTAAACAGCCCTATTTTGGCTAAAAACACCCCGCTGTGCGGTACACATAAATAAACCGCATAGGCCGCTCGTAAGGTGTTAATACCTACAGATCCTTCCAAATACATATAATCGTCTAATGATAGCCAAAATATACTGCTAAAACGCGTCAGAGCTTCAAGGGGTTAATACAAATAAAAATAAAAATAAAAATAAAAATAATAATAATAATAATAATAATGTAAATAATAATAATATGATTAATAATAATAATTATAATTATAATAATCTGGGTAGTTTTATATATCTCAATAGTGACAAATCATCCTGAAAAATCCACTAGCGCTGCAATTACACGAAAAATAACACCAGTCTTACAAAAACTGCCACATCTACTTACATAATTCTTGTTACTTTATATTTCATCCCCTTCTAGAGCAGCAGCCCAGAGCATTTTGATCAAACGAACGAGGTACCAATATCTGAGTACTAGATCACTTAGAGTGTACCCTACCATATGCAGATATGGACATCTGCCGGGGCCCCCCTGCTGTAAGTGGCCCCCAGGGGCCCCAATAGGGGCCCAAAAAATAGTCTAGATCAAACATAGGAGATACCACATGAAACTTAGTTTAGAAGAATTAGGACATTCCGTGAAGTAACAAATGGTCCCTGCCAGACAAATTGTCCGCTGCAAAATGGCCGCCAGACGCCCCTAAAGGGCCCCAAAATTTGGTGTGGATCAAACATTGGAGGTACCACTTGAAACAAATTTTAGTGGAACTAGTACATCCTAAAGAGTATAGAATGGCTCCTGCCAGACAAATTGTCTGCTGCTTAATGCCCGCCAGACGTCCCTCAAATGTTGGCACCAGGGACGCTATGGCAGAATTAGGCTAGATCAAACATTGAGAATACCACATAAAACTAAGTTTAAATGAACAAGGACATCCTACACAGTACGAAATCAACCCTGCCAACAAATTGTCTGCTGCATAAGGCCTGCCAGATGCCCCAAAGATGTTCCACAATTTTGGTTGAATGAAATATTGAAGGTCACATTAGAAAATATATTAAATAAAACTTACAAATAAAACTGAAACATAAACTGCATAAATATATACAAAAATAACTAATCAAACTTCAAAGCTTACGCAAAGACACTAAACTAATTAAAATCTATGTGGAAAATGCATTTGAATTTATTGGAAAATATAATCTTGAACTTGAAAACACGTAAAATATCCAATTAGTATTACGACAGATAAAGTTGGTTTCCCAGGCCACTTTCGACACAAATGTATTAAAGGACCATATCAAACTAGTTCTAAGTGTGATATTCGTTAGCCAGAGACGGTCAGGTACATGAAAATTCTATCTCAAGAGTGAATACAACTAAATTTCATATAGAGAATTATCTTTAAACCAGTTAAAAATTTCAGGAGATAAAGTACAAGTATAGTATATACCATAGAATACAAAAACAAAATTGCCAGATAAATTATCTATTGCACATATGGTCTGCCCGGCAACCTATGGCAGAATTGGGCTGGATGGAACATTGGGATTACCACCTCAAACATAATATAAATTAATAAGGATATCACAGAGTAAAAAATGGCCCCTGCCATAAAAATTACCTGCTGTTTATGGCCAGCTATGCCCAAAAATTGAGACCGCTCCCCCAGTTATCACTATATTACTCACATTCAACCTGTCCCAAAGAAGGGTGACCGCTCTCAACCCTCCAACTATCGTCCAATTGCTCTCATTTCTTGTCTTTCGAAAGTTTTTGAAACTATTCTTGCTTCCAAATTTCTTAAGCATTTCTCTTCTCATAATCTGCTCTCAGATCGCCAGTATGGCTTCCTTAAGGGTCGCTCTACTGGTGATCTTCTTTCATATCTTACTAACTCTTGGTCATCCTCCTTTCGGGACTTCGGTGAGACTTTTTCTATTGCACTAGACATATCGAAAGCCTTCGATAGAGTCTGGCATAAATCTTTAATTTCTAAACTACCCTCCTTCGGTTTCTATCCCTCCATCTGTGCCTTTGTCTCTAATTTCCTTTCCGGCCATTCCATAGCCGCGGTTGTGGACGGCCATTGTTCACTTCCTCACCCTATAAACTCCGGTGTTCCTCAGGGCTCTGTCCTATCTCCTATTCTCTTTCTAATTTTTATAAAATTAATGATCTCCTTAACTGTACCTTAATTCCCATCCATTCATACGCAGACGACTCAACCTTACACTACTCCATTACTTTTTCAGAACGCCCCAGCCAGCAATCCCTCAACGACAAACGTAATGAAGCCATACAACTCTTAAATTCTGATCTAAATACTATTTCCAATTGGGGCAGAGAAAACCTTGTTAACTTTAATGCTTCCAAAACCCAATTCTCCATCTATCTACCCGTCAGGATCTCCCAGCGGACTATCCCTTATTCTTCAACAATACAAAAATCAACCCTTCATCTTCTCTCAATATTATTGGTGTCTCTTTTTCTTCTGCTCTCATTTGGAAGGACCATATTACCAGTCTTGCTAAGGCAGCCTCCCAGAAGCTGGGTGTGCTCAACCGCCTTTATTAGGGGGTTCTTTTCCCCTGCACAGCTTCATGCTCTGTACAGGGTCATAGTGCGCCCTTGTATTGAGTATTGTTCACATGGGGAGGTTCCTCTCACACCGCTCTCCTAGGCAAGGTTGAAAGGAAGGCCTTTCGTATCATTAACTCCCGTCCACTCACCAACTCTCTGCAATCTCTCTCTCTCCGCCGCAATGCTGCATCTCTCTCGCTATTCTATCGCTACTATAATAATCAGTGTTCCTCAGAGCTATCCCAGTGCATACCACCTCCTTTACGTAGGGCACGTGGTACCCGTCTTGCAACTCAATCCCACCCCTACTCTGTGCAACTCTCCAACCCAAGAGTGAAACGTTACTCGCAAACTTTCTTCTACTCAACAGCTGAGCTCTGGAACTCTCTCCCAGAATCAGTTTTTCCCGCTTCCTATGACTTAAATTGCTTCAAACTCAGTGTGTCCAGGCATTTTGGCTCGAACGTCCCTTGATTTTGGCCCTGTCACTCTTTCAACTATGGGGGAGGCACTCGCTATAGGCAGTTATGCCTTTTGCCTCCCTCAATCACATAGAAAAAAAATAAATAAAAATATTAACTTTCCGAGTCATTACTCCAAGCTAGCGTTAACACCATTTGAGCACAAACGTTACTGATAACATTAGCATAGATAGGCCTATGTGGTAAATAATATGTATTTGAACAGGTAAGAGATAAATTATACTTTACCTCACATAGGAATTTGGTCAACATAACTTGAATTAAAATATATTAATTGTATTGAAGCATTTGATCACATTACTTGACATCATACATACAAATTTTATGCATCAATTTTATAAACCATTGACAAATGACTATACTGTAGCTACAGATCCCAGTATAACAACCTGAGTAAAAACAATCATTTGTTATGTTATCACTAATATTATTATGAGAACCAGATTACAATTATATTAAAGTGTCTACTTAATTATGCATAATATTCTACTTGAATATATGTACACTTATTATTATTAATCATGTACTGTAGGTCTGTGATTCTGTTACTGCTTTGAACAAGGCATCCCTTTGCTGACTGTCTTTCCTCCATTCTGCTGGCCCTTAGCTGTGATGTAGGCTGCTCTTTCCATTTCCAACCCTGTCATATTCCGCACCTCTGTCACAGACATGCCCGCTGAGTTGATGTAATACACCATCTTCTAATTGCATTATGAGAGTGGTGAAAGCCAACAATACCTCTCATTGGAGATGCAGCATCTCGATTGACAGTTTGCTCCAGTGTCAAATCAATTGCTGATCTGCAATAGTTCTTCTCTGTACGTCTAATGGAGAAGGCCCCTGTCTGAAGTACCATCCGGCTCTGTGGTGCTGCCTTTTCTAGCTGGTTCAAAAACAACACCCCCCAACGAGCATAGTTTGTTCGATTTAGAGCAAAAAAAAAAAAATTATAGCTGGCAGTATGGTGATGTATCTATCAATGTCATTTGTTCTAAGTGCATGCATTAGGTTCCTGTGGACTCTGTTAATCATGTAGACATACATGCTCCAGTATTGAGCAGTTGGGCCAAGTTTTCCATCCATTACATTCTTGAAAAACAACTCATACTCCTGCAAGTGTTTCAAGAAAACTGGATGTGTCTCAAGAAACTGTTCCTGAGCTTTGCGATCATAATTAGATATATATATCGGTAAGTAGGTCATTGATGGCATCTTTACTTTCCTGGGTGACAGCCGATGACAAGAAGCTGTCATAGAGTTTCCATTCCATGATGAGAGCAAGGATGTCATGGATTCTGACACATCGATTGTAGTACTTGCCACGGATGAAACCCTGAGTGATCCTTCAGCCAGTATCCCTGATTCTGTTAACAGGTATTCAGCACCATTTTAATTTATGAATGTCCCGATAGCCCCATAGAATGCCAGCTCCAAGTGAAAGTTTCCAAGCATGATGAGGAGCTTATCAAAAAGAGGTGCCTCTAATGCCTGGATTGAATATGCCTTGAGAGCCACAGCCAGGTCATAGGTAACAACACCATATTCTTGATGAGCTTCAATGGCTACATTCATGCTCCTTTTCATTGTTTCATGGACAACATCATTTCTGGTCGGTGGGCCAGATATTGGATCCATGTACCATATTCTTTGTTGCGGAAGATGATCATGGACAAACTGTGAGTAAAATCCAGGAAAAAGTGGTAATGGCTTGTCAACTTCTGCCTGCAGCAACCAGTAGAAATCAACAACACGTAGAGTAGCACACTTCTCCATTTCCTGGTGTTCGTTTAGTGCAGACAAATCAAACCGAGCTTTCTTTAGCTGCTTACAGTATGGGACAATTTCACGCTTTTGCCATCAAACTGCCGTCTGTTCCTCCCACTGCGTTTACTGGTGAGCCCATTCACATGTTCATTGGTTCTAGTGGCATCATCCATGTTTTGGTAGCAGATTCCAACGGTAGCATGCAGGGTGTCTTTTCCATCAATCGTATCCATGTTAACATCATAATTATCCCATGTGGAGCCCTGTGCCTAGGTTAGGATTCATTTGTATGCCATCAGGAGAATCTTGATCACATTCTTTCAGTAGAAAAGGCAAATTCAGTCTCTAATGCCTTTACTTCATCATAGCTGAGGGAGTTTCCCAGACGGTTCAAGATACGTAGGATCAATTTGGAACCAGTTAAAGTACCGAGCCCAAGTCCAAGTACAGTATGTTTCCAAGGCCGCACGGTACCCCTTGATGTGTTAAATACTGCATCTGATGACATAGCCATAAACTTTCTATCTACTGCTTCTGTTATCATCACCTGAAGGTTCACGAAGGCCACAAAGGAGCGTTTTGTAAAATAGTAAGATTTCTTCAGGGAGGTCAGGTGAACATGCCTTGAGTGTCTCAAATGTTGTTGGAGTTGGTGTTTTCCCACTTGGTCATTCCTTGTATCACAGCTCGAAGATGCAATGCTGCAGTGCGTATCACTTGGAGGTGCTTTGTATCATCATTCTGGAGGCTTGCTCTAGCATCAGTTTCGGACATATCAGAACTATACACAAAATATAAATATTGTACTGTTAACTGAATATTCTGATGAAATATTATCCAGAATGTACATAAGATACAGTATCTAAAAGTGCATATAATATAGTACCGCTAACTAAAGAAAACCACCCAGAAAATAAATGCAGGGGTAACTATTTATTTTTAGTCAATGGCCTGCAGGAATTACTTGCCTATAACTATTATTTTAATTGCATGTACTGGCAGTACTGTTATTACTGTATGCATAAATAAAGACTTACCATATGATAATAATGACGAGTGGACAGACATGTAGGAAATGTACCGGTACTTGATAATAGCAGGCTACAGTATTATTTCGTATTGCTAAATAAGCTAGCCCTAACATACAAAGGGAACATATTTAGGCAGGATATAGGAGGCCTTATGCAGCAGACAATTTGTCTGGCAGGGTTAATTTTGTACTGTGTAGGATGTCCTTGTTCATTTAAACTTAGTTTTATGTGGTATTCTCAATGTTTGATCTAGCCTAATTCTGCCATAGCGTCCCTGGTGCCAACATTTGAGGGACGTCTGGCGGGCATTAAGCAGCAGACAATTTGTCTGGCAGGAGCCATTCTATACTCTTTAGGATGTACTAGTTCCACTAAAATTTGTTTCAAGTGGTACCTCCAATGTTTGATCCACACCAAATTTTGGGGCCCTTTAGGGGCATCTGGCGGCCATTTTGCAGCGGACAATTTGTCTGGCAGGGACCATATGTTACTTCACGGAATGTCCTAATTCTTCTAAACTAAGTTTCATGTGGTATCTCCTATGTTTGATCTAGACGATTTTTTGGGCCCCCATTGGGGCCCCTGGGGGCCACTTACAGCAGGGAGGCCCCGGCAGACGTCCATATCTGCATATGGTAGGGTACACTCTAAGTGATCCAGTACTCAGATATTGGTACCTCGTTCGTTTGATCAAAATGCTCTGGGCTGCCGGTCTATTCATTTCATATCAATAATACTAGTCTTGTAGTGTATTCATGATGACGAGCTTATCAATTGTAATTCCTAGCTTATTATATCTTAGGTAGGGATGGAGCACATGGGCTGTAAATGTTCACACCCATTTACTGATTGACTCTCCCTCAACGGTAAATATTATCAGCTTAACCCCTTGAGGATTATGACGCATTTAAAAAAAAAATATCTGGCAATCAGTAGACGATGTAATGCAGCTTAGGAAGGATCTGTGGGAGTTATAAGGTTAAAGACTGGCCCAATCAACTCGCTGACTTCCATAAATATACCCTTCCTACTCTGAATAAAAACGACTAATGATAGCCAAAATAAACTGTCAAAATACGTCATTATCCTCATGGGGAATTGGTTTTAAATCCTTTTCGAGTTGCGAGAGGTAGGAGTTAGGATTCGTCATAATACATAGACTGCAGTATACAGTATATTGTAGTGCATGGAAGATTCGAACTCTATAATCTAGTTCTCTACTGTCAGAAAAATGTATCTCTTGGCAGTTGATTTGTCGATATTTAACGGGGGTCACCGGTTTTTTTTTTTATCTCTTTCTCTCCTTTTCTCGCTTTCCCTGGCATGTATCCATTCGGCCCCATTCAGCCAACTGTTTTAAGATGTTTATCCCCATCCAGGTGTCGATTTCGTCCTGGCGAGCGATAGCGAGCCAGCATTGTATGGAGAAATCCGGCTTTGCCGGAGAAATTTTTCTGTAATTTTTTTTAGAAATTTAGCTTGCTGTCATAACAAAAATATATAAATGCTGGCTCGCTACCGCTCGCCAGGAAAATATTGACACCTGGATGGGGATAGACGTCTTAAAACAGTAGGCTGAATGGGGCCGAATGGATACAAGCCAAAGAGAGAGGGAGAGAAAGAGAAAAAAGCAAGGTAGATGAAAACGTATCAAACATTACCCTTAATGAAAACATATCAAACTTCTCTATTTTGTTATCGTATTAATGCCAAGTTTTCATATTTGTCATCCGGTTTCGGTACAAAAAGCTTCGTAGTAACGGAGTTAGCAAAATGGGGAGGACTGGGTCCTCCCCATTAATTTAGGGTCAGCTGGACACACACAAAAAAAAAAAAAAAAAACACGCCAGAAATACGGGCACAAAGAGTACGGCAAGAAATATATAATGACTGATACAATAATCAGAAACAGTTTGCAAAACAAGAAAAGTTTGTGTGAGCAAAATAAATTGGAAGGGAGAGAAGGTGATGAACCCGGATATGGGAAATGAATATATGAATGAACATGAAGGTGAAAAGATATTATTTATCTTTTTTTTTGGAGGGGGGATATGAATACACCTGTTGGGGTGAGTGAAGCCAAAGTTAAACGAACACCTTTACCGATGGATTTGTTTCATATTCAACGCTGTAAAATGTATTTCTGAAACATAGAACATATAACTACAACAACATTGGTATTGGGTTATGGGTGGGGGAGGGGGTGATGGGTGGGGTAGTAGGTGGAGGGGGTAATGGGTAGGATGGCAGGTGGATGTAAAGTGGATGGATGAATGTGATGAGTACCATATAATTATATAAGGGTAGCTAATTGGGAGCTAGGTGATGAGTGAAGGGTGGACAGAGGGGGAAGGAACGTGGAGGGTGGAGTAGGGGTGGACGAATGAGATGGTGAGGAAGAGCTGGAAGAGAGTAATGAGAGTGGGTGGTTGTGGGGTCAGACAGAGAGTTATGGGCGTGTTTGTTGTGTGGTGTTGTCAGAAGGGGACTAGCAAGTTTTGGGGCGGATATTTGGGCACAGTGGGAGGGAGAGAGAGGCGAGGTGGTTGATGGGGGTGAGGATGGAAGTGAAAAAACAATAGTGGAAGAGAGAGGGAGTGAAGGAGTGAGCATTTGTTGTTGGGGTGAGAAAGTGAGAGTGGAAGTGAAAGGGTGAGACAGATTGTAGAATGGAAAGATCGAGTATTTTTTGAGTGGTCAAATTGGTTGATGGGGTCTGCGAGTGTGGAAAACAAAAGGCGAGAGTGCGTTTGATGGGGGGAGAGACTGTGGCAAAATATAGGGTAAGAGTTGGTTGATGGAGTGAGAGACTGTGGCAAAATATAAGAGTTGGTTGATGGAGTGAAAGACTGGCAAAATAATGAGTAAGAGTTGGTTGCTGGAATAAGAGACCGTGGCAAAATATAGGGTAAAAGTTGGGTGATGGAGTGAGAGACTGTGGCAAGACAAAAAGTAAGAGTTGATGGCAGAAAGAGATAATTTGGTTGGTAGGGTTAGATAGTGTGGAAGGGAAAGTAGGTTTGTTTGTATTTTACGTGTCAACTTTAGAACTATAGCCCCATATTCTAAAAGGTTGATATAGTATATCCGGATGCGTTGATGAACTACTGTAAATAACCACAAATATACTTCAATTAAAAAAGAAAAAATATATAATTCCACACTCACATCCGTAGTCTTTGTTCGACGTTTTTTTTTTTTTTTTTTTTTTTAACACCACGCCCTTCCAACATGTTCTATGTATACGGCCCTAAGAGATTTTCTGAGTAGCCTATACCATCTGCTAGGTCCAGATGGTCTGTGCAGGCCAACATATGGTACAAGGCACTACACTGTTTTCATTACGTAGGCCACCAGTCGGATAAACTGGGTAACGGTACCGCACTATATTTGTTAAGGGGACATGGGCTGTTTTTCTGGTCACCCTTCTTCCTCATGCTTACCCCCAATAATTTTCAGATTTGATGACGTTCGGTCCATTAGTTTGGCGATTTTAATACCTTTTGCCCCATTTCGTTGTCAATTTTAAGACCTTTCGTGCCATTTAGGTGTCGATGTTTTGCTGGCGAGCGATAGCGAGCCTGTAATCTTAAGAGTAACCGGCCTTCGGCCGGGAAATTTTTCTACCGAAAAATGTACAAATTAATCTAGAAGGGGGATCTGATGGATGTTTTTGTAAGCTTGATGGAGGTCTAGGGAGGAAACTAAAAAAAAAAAAAAAAAAAAATGAAAAAATCTACCAAAAAGGTGAATCATCAAACTTGTGTCACCAGGGATTACACAAAATCACTAGTTAATTCGAGATATAAAATCAGAAACATGCTTATAATTCTATGTTCCTAAAATTTCAACCTAAGTACATTTATGAGTAATATCAACGTCATTAGTTATATAATTTGAAAGTTCATTTGTATCTACCGATACTTTGAAGTTCGGAAAGATACATGGTAATTTGGCTAAACTGAACCTAACTTAAGAGGGGATGAGCCGGTTTTCTGGACCACTTTCTCCCTCATGTTTAGCCCCATTAGTTTTCAGATGTTAAGATGTTTGCCCCATTAGTTAGTCGATTTTAAGACCTTTCGCCCCATTTCTTCGTCAATATTTAGACCTTTCGTGCTATTTAAGTGTCGATTTTTTCCATGGAGAACGATAGTGAGCCTGTAATGTTGGAAGAACCGGCCTTCGGCCGGGACATTTTTCTACCGAAAAATGTACCAATTAATCTAGAAGGGGGATCTAATGGCTGTGTTTTCTAAATTTGATGGAGCTCTAGGGAGGAAACTAGAAAAATAATGAATACATACAAAAATCGCCCAAAAAGTTAACCATCCCCCCTTAACCTTTTCACTATAGGATATTTAAATTCAAGTACGTGGTATAATTTATACTGAAATATTATATTTCACGAATTCGTCAAGTATTTCGTAACATAATGTATATAAATTGTTTAAGGAATAATTATATTATGCAGGAATCTATTGTATTTTTCTCAATTTTCTATATTCCTAGGGAGTTCTTCTTAAATTATTAAGATTTGCCCAATGAGTTTGGTGATTTTAAGAATACTCAACGCATACGTTGGGAGATTAAAAGAAATTTCGCCCCATTCAGGTTTTGATGTTCATCCTAGCAAGCGACAGCAAACGTACCATTTAAGAGAAATCGGCCTGTGACTTGATTTTGATAATTAAACAGAGCAACCATTATAAAAACAAACTATTAATATGAAGCACAGATGTACTGTAGTATTAATATGAAGCACAGATGTACTGTAGTATTAATATGAAACACAGATGTACTATAGTATTAATATGAAGCACAGATGTACTGTAGTATTAATATGAAGCACAGATGTACTGTAGTATTAATATGAAGCACAGATGTACTGTAGTATTAATATGAAGCACAGATGTACTGTAGTATTAATATGAAGCACAGATGTACTGTAGTATTAATATGAAGCACAGATGTACTGTAGTATTAATATGAAGCACAGATGTACTGTAGTATTAATATGAAGCACAGATGTACTGTAGTATTAATATGAAGCACAGATGTACTGTAGTATTAATATGAAGCACAGATGTACTGTAGTATTAATATGAAGCACAGATGTACTGTAGTATTAATATGAAGCACAGATGTACTGTAGTATTAATATGAAGCACAGATGTACTGTAGTATTAATATGAAGCACAGATGTACTGTAGTATTAATATGAAGCACAGATGTACTGTAGTATTAATATGAAGCACAGATGTACTGTAGTATTAATATGAAGCACAGATGTACTGTAGTATTAATATGAAGCACAGATGTACTGTAGTATTATATGAAGCACAGATGTACTGTAGTATTAATATGAAGCACAGATGTACTGTAGTATTAATATGAAGCACAGATGTACTGTAGTATTAATATGAAGCACAGATGTACTGTAGTATTAATATGAAGCACAGATGTACTGTAGTATTAATATGAAGCACAGATGTACTGTAGTATTAATATGAAGCACAGATGTACTGTAGTATTAATATGAAGCACAGATGTACTGTAGTATTAATATGAAGCACAGATGTACTGTAGTATTAATATGAAGCACAGATGTACTGTAGTATTAATATGAAGCACAGATGTACTGTAGTATTAATATGAAGCACAGATGTACTGTAGTATTAATATGAAGCACAGATGTACTGTAGTATTAATATGAAGCACAGATGTACTGTAGTATTAATATGAAGCACAGATGTACTGTAGTATTAATATGAAGCACAGATGTACTGTAGTATTAATATGAAGCACAGATGTACTGTAGTATTAATATGAAGCACAGATGTACTGTAGTATTAATATGAAGCACAGATGTACTGTAGTATTAATATGAAGCACAGATGTACTGTAGTATTTTCGAGTTTTATATAATAATGGCAAGATATTGGCTACTGCAGGATTGTATTTCTCGTCGAGTTTGGATGGACAACTTGAGTATATTGAATATAAAGCCGGTATCACACGAGCGCTTTTTCCCTCAACATTTATACACAACACTGGTCTGGCTGATGAGGCCAACATTCATAATGTCTCGGTTATCTAAATTCATCTATCATTAGTCTAGTTTCCGATACCAGTTCAAGATATTCCAGAAATGTTGCCAGAAAAATGTTGATCATCGAATGTTGACTATAAATGCTCTCGTGTGATACCGGCTTTAGACGGGTGTTTTATGGCATGCTGGTGAGAGGGGAAGAACACATGAGATTGGACGATAAAGATAGTAAAGTTAAGTGTGGCGAATATAGTGTGAAGGAGTGAATATAGTGTGAAGGAGTGAATATAGTGTGAAGGAGTGAATATAGTGTGAAGGAGTGAATATAGTGTGAAGGAGTGAATATAGTGTGAAGGAGTGAATATAGTGTGAAGGAGTGAATATAGTGTGAAGGAGTGAATATAGTGTGAAGGAGTGAATATAGTGTGAAGGAGTGAATATAGTGTGAAGGAGTGAATATAGTGTGAAGGAGTGAATATAGTGTGAAGGAGTGAATATAGTGTGAAGGAGTGAATATAGTGTGCAGGAGTGAATATAGTGTGAAGGAGTGAATATAGTGTGAAGGAGTGAATATAGTGTGAAGGAGTGAATATAGTGTGAAGGAGTGAATATACCGATGTGAATCATTGAGAGAGTATTTGCTAGAGCCCGAGTGTGTTAAATGTGATGAGTGTGTGTGTGAGTGTATGAGCGGGTAGTAGAGTGAGCTACAGTCAATAACTATATTATAATTAAGGGGAGATGGGTCGTTTTTCTGGTCCCTTTGCTTCCTCATGTTTAGCCCCATTAGTTTTCAGATTATAAGACGTTCGGCCCATGAGTTTCCCTGCAGGAAAGCTAGTGGGATAAATAGTGTGACTTATCGAGGTATGGTGGCGATGCTTAAGGGAGCCCACCGCGCTTTTTGTTTTCTCTTTCTCTCCCTCTCTCTTTGGCTTGTATCCATTCGGCCCCATTCAGCCGACTATTTTAAGACGTTCACCCCCATCAAGGTGTCAATATTTTCCTGGTGAGCGGTAGCGACCCAGCATATATATGTTATTTGTTTTTGAGAGCAAGCTAAATTTGTACATTTTTCGATACAAAAATGTCTCCGGCGAACCCGGATTTCTCCATACAATGCTGGCTCGCCAGGAAGATATCGACACCTGGATGGGGATAACCGTCTTAAAACAGTTGGCAGAATGGGGCCGAATGGATACAAGCCAGAGAAAGAGAGAAAAGGAGAGAAGAAAAAAAACAGTTGACCCCCCTTAACCCTTGCGGTATTATGACGACTTTCTTCATAATATCTTGGATACAATTAAACGATGTTTTAGCTTAGGAAGGGCATGTGGGAGTAAGAGGGTTCACTACGATGGTGTATGCCCCGATAGTTTATAGATTCTTTCCTAAATTGCATAAAAGTTGTTAATCTATAGTTGTATTAATTTCACCACAACACCAAACACCTCCATTGAAATTAATAAAAGCATATAATAATATGTGATGGAATAAACTTAATAAAAAAAGAGTTCTTGTGTACTGAAAGGGTTAAAGGGTGCCTCATAGCTGCACTGGAAACATTGGGCTTGTTTATTTCCAAACTAATGAACTAATGTCAGATACATAGTGTGCGAGGTATGTCATGATAATCACAAGCCCGGCTCTTAAAGGGGGGATGGGCCGGTTTTCTGGACCAATTTTTTTTCTTCTCATGTTTAGCCCCATTAGTTTTCAGATGTTAGGATGTTCGCCCCATTAGTTAGTCGATTTTAAGACCTTTCGCCCAATTTCTTCGTCAATATTTAGACCTTTCGTGCTATTTAGGTGTCGATTTTTCCCCTGGCGAACGATAGTGAGCTTGTAATATTGGAAGAACCGGCCTTCGGCCGGGAAGTTTTTCTACCGAAAAATATACAAATTAATCTAGAAGGGGGATCTAATAGATGTTTTTTTTTAATTTGATGGAGGTCTAGGGAGAAAACTAGAAAAATAATGAATACATGCCAAAATCGCCCAAAAAGTGAACCATCCCCCCTTAATGACTCAATGAGGCAAACAAAAGGCTCCATTTCCCTAACGGCAGCAGGTTAGTTATTCCCAAGCTTTCACTTCGTTGTTAACTTTACAGTGAGTGCATGAATTTGAATAGTTCTGTGTGTAGCTTTACCTTTGAGGATGAAATGATCTGACTACTGATGGTCTGCCTTCAAATGATCTTACTACTGATGTCTGCCTTCAAATGATCTTACTACTGATGGTCTGGCTTCAAATGATCTTACTACTGATGGTCTGCCTTCAATGATCTTACTACTGATGGTCTGCCTTCAAATGATCTGACTACTGATGGTCTGCCTTCAAATGATCTGACTACTGATGGTCTGCCTTCAAATGATCTTACTACTGATGGTCTGCCTTCAAATGATCTTACTACTGATGGTCTGCCTTCAAATGATCTGACTACTGATGGTCTGCCTTCAAATGATCTTATTACTGATGGTCTGCCTTCAAATGATCTTACTACTGATGGTCTGCCTTCAAATGATCTTACTACTGATGGTCTGCCTTCAAATGATCTTATTACTGATGGTCTGCCTTCAAATGATCTTACTACTGATGGTCTGCCTTCAAATGATCTTATTACTGATGGTCTGCCTTCAAATGATCTTACTACTGATGGTCTGCCTTCAAATGATCTTACTACTGATGGTCTGCCTTCAAATGATCTGACTACTGATGGTCTGCCTTCAAATGATCTTACTACTGATGGTCTGCCTTCAAATGATCTTACTACTGATGGTCTGCCTTCAAATGATCTGACTACTGATGGTCTGCCTTCAAATGATCTGACTACTGATGGTCTGCCTTCAAATGATCTTACTACTGATGGTCTGCCTTCAAATGATCTGACTACTGATGGTCTGCCTTCAAATGATCTTACTACTGATGGTCTGCCTTCAAATGATCTTACTACTGATGGTCTGCCTTCAAATGATCTTACTACTGATGGTCTGTCTTCAAATGATCTGACTACTGATGGTCTGCCTTCAAATGATCTGACTACTGATGGTCTGCCTTCAAATGATCTTACTACTGATGGTCTGCCTTCAAATGATCTTACTACTGATGGTCTGCCTTCAAATGATCTTACTACTGATGGTCTGCCTTCAAATTATCTGACTACTGATGGTCTGCCTTCAAATGATCTTATTACTGATGGTCTGCCTTCAAATGATCTTACTACTGATGGTCTGCCTTCAAATGATCTTACTACTGATGGTCTGCCTTCAAATGATCTTACTACTGATGGTCTGCCTTCAAATGATCTTATTACTGATGGTCTGCCTTCAAATGATCTTACTACTGATGGTCTGCCTTCAAATGATCTTACTACTGATGGTCCTGCCTTCAAATGATCTGACTACTGATGGTCTGCCTTCAAATGATCTTACTACTGATGGTCTGCCTTCAAATGATCTTACTACTGATAGTCTGCCTTCAAATGATCTTACTACTGATGGTCTGCCTTCAAATGATCTTACTACTGATGGTATGCCTTCAAATGATCTTACTACTGATGGTCTGCCTTCAAATGATCTTACTACTGATGGTCTGCCTTCAAATGATCTTACTACTGATGGTCTGCCTTCAAATGATCTTACTACTGATGGTCTGCCTTCAAATGATCTGACTACTGATGGTCTGCCTTCAAATGATCTTACTACTGATGGTCTGCCTTCAAATGATCTTACTACTGATGGTCTGCCTTCAAATGATCTTACTACTGATGGTCTGCCTTCAAATGATCTTACTACTGATGGTCTGCCTTCAAATGATCTGACTACTGATGGTCTGCCTTCAAATGATCTTACTACTGATGGTCTGCCTTCAAATGACCTGACTACTGATGGTCTGCCTTCAAATGATCTTACTATTGATGGTCTGCCTTCAAATGATCTGACTACTGATGGTCTGCCTTCAAATGATCTTACTACTGATGGGTCTGCCTTCAAATGATCTTACTACTGATGGTCTGCCTTCAAATGATCTTACTACTGATGGTCTGCCTTCAAATGATCTGACTACTGATGGTCTGCCTTCAAATGATCTTACTACTGATGGTCTGCCTTCAAAACTGCCGAGTAGCTAGCTCACTCTTGCACTTGGATAATGAAGTAGTGAGTAGTAGTCATAACAACGAACTCATTATACCAGTAAACTATATTCGAGGTTAGTTATAAGATATAAGGTAAAGTAGGCTATAATGAACCCTTTTTCTAGAAACAAAATTATACTACCTGAATTATACTACCTGAATTATACTACCTGAATTATACTACCTGAATTATACTACCTGAATTATACTACCTGAATTATACTATCTATCTATCTATCTATTCTATCTATATGCTCAGGCCCAATCCCCACTTTGGGGGTAGCTGACTCAAGACAGAGCAAGAACAGGGAAAACACAAAAACAACATAAACCAAAAAATAAACACAGATAAAAAACACAAACTCTCACACATCCAGGTCACCCAGGAGAAGACCCAGAGACCAGGGTTACCAAGGTCGCTCCAGCACTCCCCCGGCCCCTGACCACCCGGAGAGGTTCCGATCTCGGCAGGCAGACATGCAGCGGAGCCAAAGCCACAAGCCCTCCCACCACACTTCCAGGCACACCCTTCATATTAATCGTCTCCCCGGGCCAGGCGCCTGATGGACTATTATCTAGTCCAACTTGCGCCCGACCCCTTACTCCAAATGACCACGTGTTCACTCAACTATTCACAAGCATTCTCCATTCACTCCTGTCCACCACCACTTCCCCT
>CM064487.1:107795750-107955750 GCA_032716605.1 Paralithodes platypus
ATCTTCAAAAAAGGTGACAAATCAATAGCATCCAATTACCGTCCCATTAGTCTTACATCAATCATAGGAAAGCTACTAGAGTCAATTATTGCTAGTAAAATTAGAAACCACTTAGATACATTTAATTTAATAAATTCTTCTCAGCATGGATTCACTCAGGGACGTTCTTGCCTTACTAATTTGCTTAGTTTTTTCTCAGAGGTATATGAAGCAGTAGATAATGACAAGTCATATGATATAATATATTTAGATTTCAGTAAAGCTTTCGACAGAGTCCCCCACGAGAGATTGATGAGAAAGGTTGAGGCGCATGGAATAGGTGGGGCGTTGTTGGGATGGATTAGGTCATGGCTAATTGGTAGGAAGCAGAGAGTCAGCATAAATGGTACGAAGTCAGAATGGGGAGCAGTCAAAAGTGGTGTCCCCCAGGGATCTGTATTAGGTCCTCTGTTGTTTGTTATATACATAAATGACCTTGATTTAGGTATAACTAGTAGGATAAGTAAATTTGCAGACGATACCAAGATGGGGAGAACAATTGATTCAGATAGAGATATAGAGTGCCTCCAAAGGGATCTAGATACCTTACACGAATGGTCAGTAAATTGGCAGATGAAGTTTAACATTGACAAATGCAAGGTATTAAAGATAGGGAAGATGCATACAAATGTTAAATATAAACTAGCTAATGTGGAATTAGAAAACTCGAATTGTGAGAAAGATCTAGGTGTGTTTGTTAGCAATGATTTGAAGCCTAGACAACAGTGTATAAGCGTTCGAAACAAGGCAAACAGGATTCTCGGGTTCATCTCAAGGAGTGTGAGTAACAGAACTGCTGATGTTATCTTAAAACTTTACTTGTCATTAGTGAGACCCCATATGGATTATGCTGTTCAATTTTGGTGTCCTTATTACAGAATGGACATAGATTCATTGGAGAGAGTACAACGTAGAATGACAAAAATGATCCATAATATTAGAAATCTTCCGTATAAAGAAAGGTTGAAGAAATTAGGCTTACATTCGTTAGAGAGACGCAGAGTTAGAGGGGATATGATAGAGGTGTTCAAGTGGGTTAGTGGGATTAACAAAGGGGACATGACAAATGTACTAAAGCTCAGTGATAGCGAAAGAACTCGTACCAATGGTTTCAAATTAGATAAATTTCGTTTCAGAAAAGATATAGGCAAATATTGGTTTGGTAACAGAGTTGTAGATGGGTGGAATGGACTACCAAGTGCTATAGTGGGATTAAAAACGATAGGGAGCTTTAAGATAAAATTGGATAAGCATATGGACGAGAAGGGTTGGGTGTGAAGGGGGATCAGCAGGGTTGGGCCAATCAGCGCTCTGCAGACCCCCGTAATCCTGCGTTAATCTCTAACCGTTTTGGTAAGATGATCCTCAGGGTATTAGAGTGTTGAGCCTATAATTGGGCTTTGTAATTGGGGTTGTGTGGGACAGGGATCTGCCTTGCTTAGGCCAATCGGCTTTCTGCAGACTCCCATTTTCTTATGTTCTTATGTTCTTATGTTATCTATCTATATGACTATTGCCTGTTAGTCGATAACTATATAGCTCTCTCTCTCGATATATATATAATATATATATATATATATATATATATATATATATATATATATATATATATATATTATATATATATATATATATATATATATAATTTATATACCGGTATATTATACTGTATATATATATATATATATATATATATATATATATATACATTATATACATCTATACGGTATATATATATTCGATAAAATACCAATTGCTATTTCTCAATAATCTTCATCTACAGTCAAGTTCAAAAGTTCATGCAGACTCTCACCCCTGTCCTATTTACAAGCCATGTTCTATACAATACCTTTCACTTAACCCTTTCACTATAATTATTTGGATTATTATTGCCTATTTTATTTATTGCGAAAAAACAAATTTAAAGAAAATACTAAACCATTTATATTATCGGTACACATCAATAAAACTTGGCCTATAACTAACAACGAGGGGCGACGCGCTCCTCGGTGTCTTTAGCAGCCAGGCGAACACAGGATAAGTGAACATGGGTGACTTCGGGTATTTTATTGAGTTATTTGTCCTGCTATTGATAGAAGGAACCCCAAAGTCAAAACAGCGAAGGTATTGCACGATTACTAATACCGACAGACCAGTTGGCCAAATACGTCGTGTCTCCGTTGGTAATACGTTTTGCTCGTTGTGTGCTGTATTAATGTCTGTTAGATGTTGAATAGGGTGTGTAAAGATAGGAACATGTTTGTATATCTCACTCGAAACGATGAATTAAAGCTTAGATAGTGTTGATACCAATTATTGACCGAAATATACTTGGTGCCGCGACATCACTTATTTGGCCGACTGTACCTATCGAACCCAGGGAGATGAAAAGACAATAAAACCCACATTAAGGGCTGAGTACTTTAAGGGCTGAGTACTTTAAGAACATCTGCTGCTCTCATCTCCTTTCTCTTCTTCATATGGCAATGATATTAGACTTGGTAAGAATACAAAATGAATAAAAAAAAAAAATACTATGCAAATATGTGTTTTAGCTATAAACAATTTCCAGATCTGCAAATTGTATTGGTATGCAAATTTGCTAAATTGCTTTCCTAAACTGTATTCTTACGGTTACCCTCATTCAAAGCAAAGTAAGCAACTAAAAACAACCTTTCTAAAACAATAAACGAACTGTACTTATTCATGATTGGCTCTCCTACCTTCATACGGCAGTTTATAACAAACATTGTAATTCCAATCACACCCGAAGAGGTCGTGTTTCTATAATAATAAGTATGTTTACAATGTGGATTTTATTTTCCAGTCTTGTATTTAATGCACTGTGAATTTGTTCCACTCTTTAACAAACCATAGCCACTTGTCTTAACACCAGTAGGAAAACATGTTTTACAATCTGCACAGAACCTTCCTATTCGTTAAGATGTTAACCCCTTTTTAGAAGTCTACACTAGCTACAGCCAGACGATTTTATTTAATAGAGTTAATATTTCCGTATCAACTGGTCATTTCCCCCTGAAACTGTGAGAGGCTTTGACAGTTAGCCTACATAAAATTGTCTGAAGGTAGCCAGATTAACGCATAAAAAACGTAATCTGATTAAAAGGGTTAAACTATTAGCAAATGTCACCTACCTAAGCAGTTACTACCTTCCCAACCCCTGACATACCAAGGTGGGCTAAGATCTTAAATACCTAGTCTTTAATTGGCCTAAGCACCAGTCATCTACACCTGTTAACCAATAGCCAATTAGCGAACAGGGCCACATACCTCTACTCTACCTGGTCTATTAGCTAATTAGCACACACATAAACATACACACACACACACACACACACAGTAACACACACACACAAACACACAGTAACCTACACACACACACACACACACTCTCTCACACACGGACACACACACACACATACTCTCTCAGACACGGACACACACACCACACACTCTCTCACACACACAGTAACACACACACACACACACAATCATACACACACACACTCTCTCACACACGGACACACACACACATACTCTCTCACACACGGACACACACCACACACTCTCTCACACACACACAAACACATACTCTCTCTCACACACACACACACACACACAAACTCTCTCTCTTTCTCTCTCACGCACAAACAAACACACACACACACACAATTAACTACCTCCCCCTCGGCATACCCACCTGACCTTGACTCACCTGCATTATCGATTGATCCGGACAGGTTTTGATCCCCTATCAGTTCACCCTTTACCCATTCCACCTCTAGCCTTAAGGGCAGATTTGTATCTATTTATTTATTTATTTAATCCGTTTATTTTTTAGTTTCCTCCCTAGACCTACATGAAGCCATTTAGGGGTCGATATTTTTCCTGGCGAGCGATAGCGAGCCTGCAACATCGCAAAAAATGTTTAGCGAAGAATGCACAAATTTATCTCGAAGGGGGGCTTCGAGATAAAATGTGTGCATTCTTCGGTATAGCACTTCTTCATAAATTGCAGGCTCGCTTTCGGTCGCCAGGAAAAAAAAAAAAAAAAATCGACACCCAAATATCAATATAAATATCCTAAAATCGACAATTTAATATCCTAAAATCGACAATTTAATATCCTAAAATCGACCAATTTAATAGAGTAAATGTCTTGTTCTTTCCAAACTAATGGGGCGAAGGAGAATTGAGTCCAGAAAAATACCCCCCCCCCCCCCTAATAATCTGCGGGTAAATCTGAACTCTAGCCTCCTTCCCTGTCGACCGTTCCTACTCTATGTGGCTGTTTATTTAAGGGGAGGTATTTAGTGTGTTCCCTAGACCTCCATCAAGCTTAAAATTACACCCCCTTGAGTCCCTTTCAAGATAAATTTGTACATTTTTCGGTAGAAAAATGTCCCGGCCGAAGGCCGGTTCCTCTTAAATTACAGGCTCGCTATCGCTCGCCAGGATAAAATCGACACCTGAATTGCACGAAAGGTCTTAATATGGGGTGAAAGTTCTTAAAATCGCTAAACTAATGGGGCAAACGTTTTATAATATCAAAAGCAATGGGGCTAAACATGAGGGAGAAAGGGGTCAAGAAAAAAATCCCTCAAGTGGAGATCTGCCCTTAATAGTTTAAAGTTAGTTAGACTCACTCTCTCTCTCTCTCTCTCTCTCTCCCATCTCTACTAGAATTAAGTCCTGACCACCTCGTTTGGATCGTAAGGTCTGTGTGGCAAGTGTATCTATGTAAATCTCTCTCGCCCTCTGATTCTAGATGCCTCTCTCTCTACCCCCCCCCCCCCCCCCCCCCCGCGTGGTCATGTCAGAGGGACAGACAGCCCAGGTCAGGTCAAGACAAATATGGGTGTGGGTGGGGAGGGGGGGGGGGGGGTTAGACTCTCTAGCATTAAAGGTATGAAATGGGTATTTAATGTGTCCATAAATAGTAGAGGAACAAGGAGAAAAGCAAAACATATAGACCACGGGTTACAATCGCTGTTTACGGCTCCAACTTCCTCATAGCCTGAAACTCGCAAGTGGTCAATTGGAGAGATGGAAGAGAAGGCAAAATAAAAGAATACAAGTCCCAGGGTTGGTCTGAATGTTTGTAGGCGACTGTACGAGGAATCTGCAAGGGATATTTCAACACTGCAACCCGATGATGTGGAGGCGGTGGGTGGAGTAGACAGTGGTGGTGGAGTTGATGGAAGAGGGTGGGTGGAGTAGGGTGGAGTTGATGGAGGAGGGTGGGTGGAGTAGACAGTGGTGGTGGTGGAGGGTGGGTGGAGTAGACAGTGGTGGTGGAGTGTGGGTGGAGTAGACAGTGGTGGTGATAGAGGGGTGGGTGGAGTAGTGTACTGTATATATATATATATATATATATATATATATATATATATATATATATATATATATATATATATATATACCGGTATATATATATACAGTACCGGTATATATAAATATACTTTCTGCATTGATCATTACCAGTCATTCTTCAATTCCTAGCTTACTAATCTCTCCTAAGTTCATTAAAATGTTCTAAGGTTAACCAGGCATCATCATAATACCAATCTTTGCAATTAAGCCCTCAACCTTCTGCAATGATCGATACCCGCCCCTCCCGAACCTTGTATTTAAGGGGAGATTTCCACTTGAGGGAGTTTTTTCTTGACTCCTTTCTCCCTCATGTTTAGCCCCATTGCTTTTCTAATTTTAAGACGTTTGCCCCATTATTTTGACGATTTTAAGAACTTTCAACCAATTTCTGTCAATTTTAAGACCTGTCGTGCCATTTAGGTGTCGATTTTATCCTGGCGAGCGATAGCGAGCCTGTAATTTAAGAGGAACCGGCTTTCAGCCGGGACATTTTTCTTGAAAGGGGCTCAAGGGGGTGTAATCTTAAGCTTGATGGATATCTAGAGACCAAACTAAAAATCTCCCCTTAAGTCTTACCTAAGCTTAATAAAATCATCCCAGGTTATCCAGGCACTATCATAAAAACGATACTTTATCATAAAAAAATATCAACGTTTCCAATCCATTGACTATAGTCGGTTCATGCTAAGTTGGGCAGAAATCGTAACCCCTAACCTCTTATAACTCAAACAAAAGAGTAATCGAGCTAATATTTCTACCAAATAGGAAGAATTGGCTAGGGAATATGTGTATAAATTGACCGGCTCATTTGCTCCAGCCCTTTTTTGAGTTCCAGAGGTTAGAGGCTACGATTTCTGCCCAACCTAGAATGAACGGACTATAGTCAGATTAACCCCTTCAGACTCATATGACGCAGAGGTCGACAGATTAGCAATAAGAAATAGAGTTCTCTCACTCTTATAATTACCTCTCCAAAATTAGTTTTCTGCCCACAGCTAACTCAAAGACAACTGCAGAGGTTGAAGTAACTAAACTAAAGGTTTCTAAATACCCCTGATGGTAATAAAGGCTTTGAAGTATCCCTAATAGGCTCAAAATTGGGTCATATGTCGGAGAGGGTTAAGCCGTCAACTTCTGCAATGATTGAACCGTGTATTTAGCAGACCCCCCAAAAAAGCTTCCGTGAGATAAAGTGTCAGCAGGGGTCCATTAAGGGGAGATATCCACTTGAGGGATTTGTTTCTTGACTCCTTTCTCCCTCATATTTAGCCCCATTGTTTTCCTAAAGTTAAGACGTTCGCCCCACTATTTTGACGATTTTAAGAACTTTCAACCCATTTCTGTTAATTTTAAGACCTTTCGTGCCATTTAGGTGTCGATTTTATCCTGGCGAGCGATAGCGAGCCTGTAATTTAAGAGGAACCGGCTTTCAGCCGGGGCATTTTTCTACCGAAAAATGTACAAATTTATCTTGAAAGGGGCTCAAGGGGGTGTAATTTTAAGCTTGATGGAGGTCTAGGGAACAACCTAAATACCTCCCCTTAAGATCCCCGAAGATGATAACATTGGGCTCCGAGGTTGACCATATATGGGTGATTTTTTATTTTTATTTTTTTTCGTATGAGGGTCACTATGCTTTTTATAGATCAATTTTCAAGCCTGGTAAGTTGTGTGTGTGTGTGTGTGTGTGTGTGTGTGTGTGTGTGTGTGTGTGTGTGTGCGCTTATATCGACGCCTCAATGGCACGAAAGGGCCTAAAATTGGGAAAGGAAAGGGGCGAAAAGTCTTAAAATCACCAACCTAATGGGGCGAACATCTTATAATCTCCAAACTAATGGGGCTAAACACGAGGGACGACAAATGAACGGGCCATTTATCACCAAGGCCAGCGAGGGAGAGTCGAAACACTCTCATCTAGCACTCTACGTACGGTATATACGTCATCTGTGGCACTACCAACTCTCCTAGCAAAGTATCTTCTCTAAAGGGGAAGTTAATCTGCACCCCCTTCTCCCTCATGTTTAGTTAATCTGCACCCCCTTCTCCCTCATGTTTAGTTAATCTGCACCCCCTTCTCCCTCATGTTTAGTTAATCTGCACCCCCTTCTCCCTCATGTTTAGTTAATCTGCACCCCCTTCTCCCTCATGTTAATCTGCACCCCCTTCTCCCTCGTGTTTAGTTAATCTGCACCCCCTTCTCCCTCATGTTAATCTGCACCCCCTTCTCCCTCGTGTTTAGTCTCATTTATGTTGAGATCTTTAAGCTGTTCGCCCATTAGTTTGGCGGGTTTAAGACAATAGTCCCCATTGATGGAAGTCTAGGGAACAAATTAAGGGGAGATTTCCACCTGGAGGATTTCTTTTCTGAACCTCTTTCTCCCTCATGTTTAGCCCCATTGCTTGTGAGATTTAAAGACGCTTGCCCCATAAGTTTGGCAATTTTAAGAACCCTCGCCCCATTTATGTCAATTTTAAGACCATTCGTGCCATTTAGGTGTCGATTTTTTCCTGGCGAGCGATAGCGAGCCTGTAACTTAAGAGGAACCGGCCTTAGGCCGGGAAATTTTTCTACCGAAAAATGTACAAATGAAAGGGGGTCAAGGGGGAGTAATTTTAAGCTTGATGGAAGTCTAGGGAATCAACTAAAAACCTCCCCTTAACCTTCCAATCCAATTACGTTTTTAACTTAAGTGTTGTTCTTCTTATAGAGGGGGCCGCTTGGATTTCATTAAATAAATAATAGGGTAATAGACACACTAAACACCTTACATATGTCTGTCAGATGTTGAATAGGGTGGGAAAGTGTAGGATCATGTTTGTATATTTCACTGGATCTGAAAAAAACGAAGCTTAGATATTGCCGATACCAATTATTGATCAAAACATACTTGGTGCCGAGACATCACTTATTAGCACGACTGTACCTTAGGTTTTATATCACTGTATACTGAAGGAGTATTGAAAACGAACCTCTGAGTTCAAAGAAAAACAACAACTAGGTTACAGATGCTCTAAACCTCACAATAACAACTATGGTTACAGATGTTCTAAACCTCACAATAAATGGATAGGGATTAAAGTGGAGGGAAACAGAATACATACAAACTATAATAATATAAAAACACTATACTGTATATAACATAAAACCACTATACTGTATATAACATAAAACACTATACTGTATACTGTATATAACATAAAACCACTATACTGTATACTGTATATAACATAAAACCACTATACTGTATATAACATAAAACACTATACTGTATACTGTATAATAAAAACCACTATACTGTATAACATAAACTACTGTATACTGTATATAACATAAAACACTATACTGTATACTGTATATAACATAAAACACTATACTGTATACTGTATATAACATAAAACACTATACTGTATATAACATAAAACACTATACTGTATATAACATAAAATACTATACTGTATATAACATAAAACTATACTGTATATAACATAAAACCACTATACTGTATACTGTATATAACATAAAACACTATACTGTATACAACATAAAACACTATACTGTATATAACATAAAACACTATACTGTATATAACATAAAATACTATACTGTATATAACATAAAACCACTATACTGTATATAACATAAAACCACTATACTGTATACTGTATATAACATAAAACACTATACTGTATACAACATAAAACACTATACTGTATACTGTATATAACATAAAACACTATACTGTATACTGTATATAACATAAAATACTATACTGTATATAACATAAAACCACTATACTGTATACTGTATATAACATAAAACACTATACTGTATATAACATAAAACCACTATACTGTATACTGTATATAACATTAAAATACTATACTGTATATAACATTAAAATACTATACTGTATATAACATTAAAATACTATAATGTATATAACATTAAAATACTATAATGTATATAACATTAAAATACTATACTGTATACTGTATATAACATTAAAATACTATACTGTATATAACATTAAAATACTATACTGTATATAACATTAAAATACTATACTGTATATAACATTAAAACACTATACTGTATATACATTAATACTATACTGTATATAACATAAAAACACTATACTGTATATAACATAAAATACTATACTGTATATAACATAAAACCACTATACTGTATACTGTATATAACATTAAAATACTATACTGTATATAACATTAAAATACTATACTGTATATAACATTAAAATACTATAATGTATATAACATTAAAATACTATAATGTATATAACATTAAAATACTATACTGTATACTGTATATAACATTAAAATACTATACTGTATATAACATTAAAATACTATACTGTATATAACATTAAATACGAAACTGTATATAACATTAAAATACTATACTGTATATAACATTAAAATACTATACTGTATATAACATTAAAATACTATACTGTATATAACATTAAAATACTATACTGTATATAACATTAAAATACTATACTGTATATAACATAAAAACACTATACTGTATATAACATAAAAACACTATACTGTATATAACATAAAAACACTATACTGTATATAACATAAAAACACTATACTGTATATAACATTAAAATACTTAAGGGGAGACTGACCGTTTGTTTGGTCTATTAATTAATGTATTCATATATTTTTTAGTTTCCTCCCTAGACCTCCATCAAGCTTAGAAAAACACCCCCTAGACCCCCCCTTCAAGATAAATGTGTAAATTTCCCGGCCGAAGGCCGGCTCCTCTTAAAATTGCAGGCTCGCTATCGCTCGCCAGGAAATAATCGACACCTAAATGGCACGAAAGGTCTTAAAATTGACAACGAAATGGGGCGAAAGGTCATAAAATTCCCAAACTAATGGAACAAACGTCTCAAAATCTCAAAACTAGTGGGGCTAAATATTAGAGAGAAGGGGTCCAGAAAAACGGTCTTCCTCCCCTTAAGCCCACTATCTTAAGAGAAGCCAGGTAATAAAATGGCGATAAATAGTCTAGAGAATGACCGCCAACCCTTGTCATACAAACTATAGAGATAAATTGGTCACATCAATTTCTCGACACGCCATGGTGTTCTGCATGGAAGTAAAATTGGCGTGATTGACTTACAGTGGCTTTAATAAGTCATGTCTCAGCTGTTGTTACGTTTGGCTTGCTCTGTGCTGTATTAATGTACGTCAGATGTTGAATAGGGTAGATCACAGTGTAGGAACATGTTTGTATATCTCCTTCGAAACGAATAAATGCTGATACCAATTATTAATCAAAACATACTCATTTATATTCCATGTTCTCCCTGTGATAGTAAACATCTATTTAAAAAAAAAATTCAACTCTCAATATATACCGGTATATATATATATATATATATATATTAACGGTATATATATATAATATATATTTATACCGGTATATATATATATATATATATATATATATATATATATATATATATATATATATATATTTGTATTCTAATTCAAGGGATCAACACGCCCCAACATATAAAGGAATATTCAACAAGCTGTGATATGATAATACTTAGATTTTATCGGCGTAAATAGGTGGAACGAAAGATTCACCTCACCAACCATTCTACTTCTCTGTTTGATCTCGACCACCATCCTATAGATCTGCACTGGCATATTATACCACTAGCAATTGATTGTTCCTTTATGCGAAAATGTTGTACCCAACTATTTAATTACAAACATAAGAGACTAACAGTTGTGACAGTGTCTATGCCCAAAGGTTCCTGCATGTTTACAGTTGAATGCGTTATTGAGTGAGAGTATTATATGCACTTGTTCATAGTTTACGATGAACATGGCTTTAGCGGTCATGAGGTAAGTGAACTATGTACTTAAAATACTAATTATATAGTAATAATGTATTAATCATGCATTATTATACATATTACGATACTGCACGTAAAATTTCGTGTGTGCAATTTCCTGCGGTTGAAAAATGTGGGCGCAAGTAAGCTAGCGTGTATGAATGCATGAAGTGAGTGTGTGAGTGTGTGCTCAGACAATAATGCATGAAGTGAGTGTGTGAGTGTGTGCTCAGACAATAATTCTTCGTTTACGTCTATTGCTTGATTCCACCTTTCTCCTTTTTTGTGTTTTTCCTTCCTGTATTTTCAGCTTACTCGTAATTATACGACGCTATGACCTCATCCTTCCTAATGAACTTTGCTTCCATTGTTTTTGTTTCTAGTGATTTGTAGTGTATTGCGTTGTGCTGTAAAATAAATGATCGTGTATGATTTTCGAACTCCAAGTTTTTGTTTTCGTTTGCCGACTGTACTTGTCTTCACTCTTAATTTTCATTTAATACTAATTTTGCATGCCTGCCAACACATGAATTTAGATATGAACAGTGTGTTGGCAACACACACGTTTTGTAATTCTTCCAACTAATTATATTATTTGTTGATTATTACGTCCGCCAACAAAGTACAAAGGAGTACAAAAGAAAATCAAGCAACAACATGTATAGTGACCTCTCTAGGCTGCTTGTCCTCCAAAACACTGAGGATCAAGTGTCCAAACAGTGGTTTAGAGTTGGTAAGGGAAAATTGGAAAGGGAACTACTGCCCTGGAACTAATGTCCGTGGCAGGACTAGGAAGTTAGAAGGGGACAGATGGGTTAGTAACGAGGAGGTTGTGTTTTTGCCACCGGTTGTCAATAAACAAGCTATCTCATAAGGTTTTGAACTGATCAACAACAAATATGGTGGGCAGATTGGACATGCGCCAAGTAAGAAGTGATATAATTTAGGAGTTGGCGCATACCTCCGTTAAGGGGGGTCACCTGCTTTTTTTCACATGCTCTCCTTTTCTCTCTTTTTCTGGCTTGTATCCATTCGGCCCCATTCAGCCAACTGTTTTAAGACACTTATCCCCATCCAGGTGTCAATTTTTTTCTAGCGAGCGATAGCGAACCAGCATTGTAAGGAGAAATCCGGCTTTGCCGTAGACATTTTTCTATCGAAAAATGTACAAATTTAGCTTGCTGTCAAAACAAAATATATATATATGCTGGCTCGCTTACCGCCTCGCCCCAGGAAATAGTGACCACCTGGATGGGGGTAAACGTCTTAAAACAGTAGACTGAATGGGGCCGAATGGATACAAGCCAAAGAGAGAGGGAGAGAAAGGGAAAACAAGCGAGGTGTGCTCCCTTAAGCGTAGGTGGTTTACAAAGTTATGAACCGACTTCCGTTTTGAAGGCGATCGGTACAGTCGGCCTAATAAGTGATTCTCGGCACCAAGTATATTTTGTTCTATAATTGGTAACACCAATATATAAACAGGATTTCTTCATATCGAGTGAGATATACAAACATGTTCCTACACGTACCCACCCTATTCAACATCTGACAGACATTAATACATCACAGAGTGAGCCAAACGTAATTACAGCTGAGACACGACTTATTAGCACCACTGTACAGCGCATACTTCCGCCAGCGTAGGAGGGGGTGTATACTCTCCTGAGGGCATCCTTCATTTAATATGTTTTGGTTGGTATATGAGTTTAATTGTATTAATTCCATTGTATTATTTTGTACTTATATAAAACCAATCAATTACTGCTCTCCGTACTTTGTTATTCTTGTTATTATGTTGTGAGCTAATTATCATTGTTTCTGACGTCATTATTGTATGTTGTTCATATGCATTTTGTCTCACCTCTCGTATCTAAGGTTAAGCATTCTTCCTTGAATACCTTAACGCTCCTCTTTTTTGTATAACAACCTCCATTTCATACGGTATATGTTGAAACTTGCAGGTAAGCCTGTATGACATCTGTCTGCAAGATACGAACATAATGAAATGGTGGGATGATGAGAAAAATATAGAAATGAACGTTAATTTTTCGACAGCTGCAAGGATGCATCTTTTATTAAGGTTTATCAAAGAGTATGACACTGGCAATGGTTAAGATCATGTTCATATAATAATATGTAAATTAATATTTACTGTACAATCGGGGGTCTTAAGTGTTGTCATAGATTCCAGTGGTTTTCGCTCAACAAGTGTTATTGGTACCTTTATAGTTACTGGGTAAAGTGCTTATCCCTCAGAGTATTAGTCAGTGTCCGAAACTTTGTGAAATATCTGACAACACTTATTAACCTCGACCGTACATGATCGTTCGGTAAAGTCAGAACATCACAGAACCATTGTCCGTTGGTTCTGTACTGAATCGCCTTTTTACCGAGCTACGGGTTTACCGTATATTCATCTCACAACTTTGGGTAGGCTAACCGACTTTAGTTTGCACCTTCTCTGGCGTACCGTAGAGTTTCAGTTATGTGATTGTTCTTAATTTAATTCCACCTATATATAATGAGAGAGTGTGTGTGTATGTATATGTGGGTGTGTGTGTGTGTGTGTGTATATATATGTGTGTGTGTGTGTTTGTGTGTGTGTGTGTGTGTGTGTGTGTGTGTGTTTATGTCTGTGTGTCTGTGTTTGTAAAAAATAAATCTGTCTTTCTCTATTAATCACTGTCCAATCTCCTTCTCTCCCTATCGCAAACTGTTCCGATAGTGCTTGAAGGTTTATATCATGGGTGCCGATACCAACCAGAGAGAGAGAGAGAGAGAGAGAGAGAGAGAGAGAGAGATAATGTGAATGTCTGCACGTGTATGTTCTTGCATAAAACAAAACCCGCTTTGCCATTCAATTACTGTCATATCTCCTTTTTTCCTTCCTTGCCCCAGATCGATCCCCAGACATTGCTTGAAGGTTTATATCATGGGTGACGAGACCAGCCAGAAAGTGTGGGGTGTGTTGTGGAGAGAAGAGTAGAGAGAGAGAGAGGAGAGAGGAGAGAGAGAGAGGAGGCAGGTGAGCGGACGGAGGACTGGGAGGGAGAGGGGGAGGAAGGGAGAGGAGAGGGAGGGAGAGAGAGAGAGAGGAAGAGAGAGAGGAAGAGAGGGAGAGAGAGGAGAGAAGATGCAGAGAGAGGGGAGGAGGAGTGGTTTTTTGTGATGAGAGGCGATGGAGGAGAGAGAGGAGAGAGAGGAGAGAGAGAGAGCGAGAGTACAAGTACAAAGGAGTACAAAGGGTACAAAGGAAGGAAATCAAAGCACCAACAATCTAGTTGACCCCTTCTAGGTTGCTGTCCTCAAAACACTGAGGATCAAAGTGTCCAAACAGTGGGTTTTTTAGAGTGGGTAGGGAACATTGGAAAGGGAACTACTGCCCTGCAACTAACGTGGCCAGCAGGAGGGGAAGTTAGTAGGGGACATCTGGGTTAGTAACGAGGGGAGGATCAAGTTAGTCATTTACAAAACGCAGTCCAGTCGCGGGTGGAGGCGAGATATTTGTCTAGGAGGAATTATTTTAAATGAATCAACGGTGCTGCAGTCTATAACTCTCGGGGAAGCCCATTCCAACAAGTTGCCAACTCGATTGAAGAAGAAAATTCTTAGATTCGTGCGAGTTAAAAAGATTTACCAAAATTTGGCAAAACCGTTCCCCGCGTGTAATAGATTGGTCGATAGTGAAGTACTTAACAGTTCATATTGTCGATGCTTTGATGATTTTGAACACTTGAATTAAGTCGCCTCTAATCTGCGCTGGGTTAAAGGAAAATAGATTAATGCTCTAAAGACGCTCTTCGTATGGTTTTGTTCTTTAGGCTAGTTCATTTTGTAACCTATACGTTGAACTAGTCTAGATTGTGTAATCTTTTTGGTTAATAAGGGCACCAGGATTGAAACGCAGATTCCAGAAGAGGGCGCGGACTAAGGAATGTAAGAGTTAGGGATAACTTCATTTGGATTTTAGGTCTCAAATGGACCTGCCTATAAAGCCAATTATTTTGTTTGCCTTCTTCAACAACTTCTGAACATTGTTGACTCGGGTCTAGGTGACTCGATATGTACTCATCAGATCATTTCTGTTTACAGTCTTAAGATGAGTGCCATTCACGGAATAGTTTGCTTTCTGAATTAGGTATCCGAATGTAGTACTTTTACATTATCCGCATTGAAAATCATTGCCAAATTTGGGCCCAACATGACAATTATCTAGATTGTGTTCTATGTCAACTTTTTCTTGGAGAGTACGCTATTTGCAATGTTTGTATCGTCAAAGGGAGGGGGGGGCAAAAATTTTGAGATTGTGCAGGTTGAGACCCTCCTATGTCGTTGATGTAAATTTAAAAGAGAATTGGTCCTAGTACCGATCCCGGGGTACCCCGTAGCTTACATTGGTCCATTTAGAAGATGCCTACCGTTTATGGACTACCCTTTGTGCTTTCTGTTGTGAGCAATTTTCTATTCCATTCAACACACCGTCTTGTATTCCATCGATTTTAGTTTTAGCAGTAAACGTTTGTGGGACTTGTCAAAGCCTTTTGAAAATCAAGGTATATAATTCTACGCTTTACTCTCATCGTAGAGGTTGAGGCTATCGTGGAGAAGTCTAAGAGGTTTGTTTAAACAGGAACTTTTTTACGAAAGCCGTGTTGAGTATCTTTAGGTATTTTATTTTCATCAACCGTGATTTACGTGTCTGTCTCGTATGACCGTTTCTAGCATTGTACTACAACGAGGTAAGCTAAATTGGACGATAGTACTGGGTAGGATTTGCTGCCTTTTTTGAATATCGGTTACGTTGGCTAGCTTCCACTGATCAGGCATCGTTCCAGACTGCAAGGATTTATTGAATAGTAATGTCAGTGGTTTGGATGAGCTCATTTCTTAGCTTCCGTTAGAACTCTAGGCGAGATTGTATCAGGGTCCTGGCGTTTTATTTACCTGGGTTATCTAACAATTCAATACTTCTCTCTCTGTAAACGGTGATATTTGCTTAGAACATATGAATTATCAATTGAATCGGCGATGGTGTAGGGATATCCACTGAGGGTCTTCTGTTGTAAAAAACTGATGCAAAGAAGGTATTGAGGGCATTCACTCATGGTATTCGTCTTTGGGGTATTTCTCCTTTTCATCGATAACGGGCACAGTTGAAGTTAACTACTTTTTTATTTCTGATATAACTATAGAAAAAAAATGTTTTTTTTTTTTTTGCTTTCGGGTTTGTTTTACTTGATTCGCAATAGTACTTAAGTCTTTTTACTTTGCTACATTAACTTTTTGGCTTTGCGTCGTTTTAGCCTCTACAAATTTCACCCGTTCTTCGTCATTTTGTGAGGGATTTTAATCTATCATTAGCACATTTTTAGCAAAGCAGGCAGTTTGAAATATCTTTATTCCACCATTTGGGATTTAGAATTATGGCCTGGACGCCGTTTTGCGGATGGTATGCAGTCTTGCACTGACCTTTAGGTAATGTGGTTTCGAATAACTTCAAGATGTAATTTATGTCGTTAGTGTTAATTAAAAAGCTCCAGTCAGTTTTCTTAAACATAGCTCTAAGTTATGGAGTTTGCTTTCTTGAAATTAGGGCACTTTTTCGATGCTACTATTTGGTCGTACTAGGAGTAAACTTAAGTGAAGTTATCGTACGAGGGTCGCCTGTTACTGAAATTTCACACAACTTCAAATTCTCTATCATTCTTCTTTTGTTGCAAGTACAATGTCAAGAACGTTATTACCACGGGTCGGCATTCGAACAAATTGTTATAAAGCGAACTCTCTTGCACGTTCGGATACAAGTCATTGTCCGGAGTGAAGTAAAGAGAAGAGTATCGCCCCACTTGGTCACAGGTTAACTTAAAGTCGCCAAAAATTACGGTATCTTGTGAGTTACTACATTATGCATTGTTCGTAAAATTTCTCGGTCAGTTTGCACTGTGGAGCGTGGAGGTCTTAGATTAACGCAAGTATTTTTTTGTACCTTTATTAGTTTTTTCCCCTGTTTTGTTTTTTTTTATTCGCACAAAAGATGTTTGTCCGACGTCACAATTTGAGGTTTTGACACGAGGGTCGGGTTTAAGACTTTCTTTGACTAAAAATAAATATAAGAGGAGGAGAGAGAGAGATGAGGACTGATGAGAGTACAGAAGTACAAAGGAGTACAAATGAGTAAAAAGGAAATCAAGCAACAACAGATCTAGTGACCCTTCTAGGTTGCTTTCCTCCAAACACTGAGGATCAATTTCCACACAGTGGTTTTAGAGTTGGGGTAAGGGAACATTGAAAGGGAACTACTGCCCTGCCACAACGTGGCAGGACGAGGAGGTAGTAGGGGACATAGGGTTAGTAACTGAGTGTAGGAATACGTCTTACATTTACAAACGCGTCATCGCGGTTTGATGGAGATATTTGTCTAGGAATAGCGGGAATTACATGGAAATCAACGGTGTGCGTCTATAACGTCTCGGGGAAGCCCATTCCACAAGTGACAACTCGATTGACGAAGAAATTCTTAGATTCGTGCGAGTAAAAGATTGTACCAATGATTTTGCAACCGTTCCCCGCGTGTTAATTACTTGGTCGATCGTGAAGTACTTACTACGTTCATCTTGTCGATTCCTTTGATGATTTTGAACACTTGAATTAAGAGGTCGCCTCTTAATCTCTTCACCCTATATCTGCGCTGGGTTAAGGAAATAATTTAATTCTTCTAAGACGCCTTCGGATGAGTTTGTTTCTAATTAGGCTAGGTATCATTTGGTAACTCTTACGTTGAACTCGTTCTATAGCTTGTTTTTCTTTTTGGTAATAGGGCACCAGGATTGAACGCAGTATTCCAGAACGAGGGTGCGGACTAAGGATTGTTTAAAGAGTTAGGATAACTTCCTTTGGATTTATGCTCAAAATGACCTGCCTATAAAGCCAATTATTTTGTTTGCCTCTATAACAACTTCTGAACATTGTTGACTCGGTTTAGGTTACTCGATATTGTTTACTACTCCCAGATATCAGTTTCTCTGTTACATTCTAGCTGAGTCCATTCACGAATAGTTGTTGTCTTTCCCTCATTTGGTATCCGACATGTAGTACTTTACGTTTCTCCGCATTGAAACATCCAGTTGCTCAAATTTGGGCCCAACATACATTTATTCTAGATTGTGGTGCATATCGTCAACTTGTTTTCTTTTGAGAGAACGCTATTGCAATTTTTGTATCGTCAGCAAAGTTTTGAGATTGTGCAGGTGAGACCCTCATCTATGTCGTGATGTAAATTAATGGAAGAGAATTGTCCCTATTACCGACCCTGGTGTACCCCTCGACTTCCATTGGCATTTAGCTGCCTTAACCTGTTTATGACTACCCTTATTGCTTTTCTGTTGCTTGAGCTCCAATTGTCTATCCATTTCAACACACCGTCTTGTATTCGCATGCGCTTTAGTTTTAGGCAGTAAACGTTTTGTGGGACCCTTTTGTCAAGGCCTTTTGCAAATCAAGGTATATAATATCTACAGCGTTACTCTCATCGTAGAGGTTGAAGGCTATCGTGGAAGAATCTCAAGAGGTTTGTAAACAGTAACGTTTTTTTTGACGAAAGCCGTGTTGAGTATCTTTTAAGGTATGGTTTATTTTTCCTCCAATGATTTACGTTCCTGTGCTCGTCTGAACCGTTTGCTAGATTTTACAATACAACTGGGTTAAGCTAATATGGACGATTATTTTCCTACTTAATGGTAGGGATTTGCTGCTTTGCTGCCTTTCTTGGATATCGGTGTTACCTTGGCTAGCTCCACTGATCATGCAAAAAAAAAGTTTCCATACTGCAAGGTTTATTGATAGTAAGGTCAGTGGTTTGGAGAGCTCATTCTTAGCTTCCTTTCGAACTCTAGCGAGATTGTATCAGGTCCTGTCGTTTTTTATTTACCTTGAGTTTATCTAAACAATTCAATACTTCTCTCCTGTAACGGTGGATATGCTTAGGAACATCTGAATTATCAATCTGAATCGGCGATGTGTAGGATATCACGGAGGTCTTTCGTTGTAAAAACTGAATTCAAAGAAGGGTCTTGAGGGGCATTACTCCATCTTGTATTTCGTCTTTGTGTATTCCCTCCTTTTTTCCAATCGACTACCGGTCCAACATTTGAGTAAGCACTTTTTATCTTTCTGATATAGCAACATAGAATTCTTTCGGGTTTGTTTTTAACTTTGTCGCAAATATGTACCTCTACAGGGTCTTTTACTTTGCTAATTAACTTAACTTTTTGGCTTTTGGCGTCGTAGCGCTACAAATTTCATCATCACCCGTTTTCGTTCATTTTGGAGGATATTTAATCTATGCATTAGCACCTTTTTTAGCAAGCAGGCAGTTTGAAATATCTTTATTCCAACACCCTTTGGGCTTTAGTATTATGGCCTGGCGCCGTATTTTTTTCCGCTGGTATGACAGTCTTGCACTGCTTTTAGGTAAGTGGTTTCGATAACGTCCAGATGTATTTATTTCGGTTATTGTTAATTAAAAAGCTCCAGTCAGTTTTTCTTTAAACATAGCTCTAAGTTTATGGAATTTTGCTTTTCCTGGAAATTATGGACTTTTTTCGATTGCTTACTATTTGTGTTTCGTTACTAGTAAACTTTAAAGTGGAAAGTTAAACGTACGATGGTTCGCTGTTACTGAATTTCATCAACCAACATTCAATTCTCTTATCAATCTTCTTTTGTTGCATTACAATGTCAAGAACGTTATTACGCCACGTCTGCACTTCGAACAAATTGATAAAGCTGAACTCTCTTGCAAGTTCGTATACAAGTCATGTCCGAGTGGGAATTAAGAGTATCGGCCCCACTTGGTCCAGGTACATTAAAGTCGCCAAAAATGACGGTATCTTGTGAGTTACTTACAATCTGCAATTTGTTCGTAAATTTCTTTACTCGGTCAGGTTGCACTGATTGAGCTGGCGGTCTGTATATTAACGCAAAGTATTATTTTTGTAACCTTTATTATTCTTTATTACACAAAAGGATGTGTCCCGAGCGTTTCAGACAATTTGAGGTTTTGACCACGAGGGTCGGGTAGACTTTCTTTGATATACAATAAATTATAGAGAGATATAGAGAAAGAGAGGAGGAGAGAGAGAGAGAGAGAGAGAGAGAGTATTTGCTTGTACTAAAGAAAATCCCGCTTTCTCATTCAATCACTGTCATATCTCCTCCTCTCCCTCTAGACCGTTCCCCACACAGTGCTTGAAGGTTTATATCATGGGTGCCAGGACCAGCCAACGTGGACTTTCTCTCCCTTGGGTGTGCTGTGTCAATGTTATTCCATGGCCGGGTTCCAGTGTCAACAAAGGGGGGGGGGGGGGGGCTGGAGGGGGGGAGGCCAGGAGGGAGGGAGGCCAGGAGGAGATGGAGGTGGGGACGAAGGGAGAAGTAGGAGGGAGAGAATAATGACAAATCATGTACGTATGAGGCCAGGGGATCCGAGGGAAGTAAAGGGGGGGGGGGGGGGATGGAGGGGGGACGGACGGAAAGCAGGGGCGAGGAAAATGGTTGAGAATGATAAACAAATAAAGGATCTATGGATGAGATGACGATAATGGTCAAAGAGAACACAAATGGAAAACAGATTTAGGGAAGGAAAAGGGATACAATCATGGGCAAAATGGTACAAATTGAAACGTGTGAATGAGATGCGGAGAGAAACTGAGGAGAGAAATTTTGGATTAGGAATAGGAGGGGCTAGAGAAGAGTTAGAGAATAATTAAGATGAAGTACGCATGGATAAGATGTCGAGAGAGGTGAGAGGGAGATGACATTGGACGGCAGAAGTGATTAGTAAATGTATGGGAATGGAATACTGATAACAACAAAATGAGCCTTGCTGCGATGGCTAGGGAGGTGGAAGAGAACAAACATAGAACAGGAGAAGTTATTGGAGCATAGATTATGGAGCATCGAAAAAATATAGGGACATTGCGAGATGATACATAATAATGTATATACTGTGTAAGAAAGGGGGTCAGTCAGTCGGTCACTTGTCAAAACCACTCTAACTTAACCACTTCACCACCATTGTGTAATTGTCATCATATTTTGGTTAGACGATTTTCTTTAGTCTATAATCAACCTATACGACTGAAATGGAAAAAAATGCGATATCAATAAACCCTCTTAAAACATACGGTTTTCCTTAACTGCAATAAATCATTAATATGTATCTAGAATCAAAAGTAAAGAGGCGTCATGGTGCTGAAGGGGTTAAAGAGGTAGGGAGGATCAGCAAGATGTACTGGCCCCCGGAAGACAAAGGGCCCCAGTATTGAGGTTTGCTAAGCCTTTATTGGGAGTAAATTCTGGAGGTGGGATTCACCGTGCCAACTTCCGTGGGCTATCTACGAGCCAAAAGGGACTTGCAAATTGGTCGCCAAATCTCTATGCCTAAAAGAAAAAAACCAAAATGTGATAACAGAAAAACAGTATAGAAAAACGAATTAGCGGAATAATTAGTCGAACAGTTGAAGTGCAATCTTGAAATGATAAAGTGGGAGAGGTAGCAGGAAAAAAAATATGTATCCAAGATGTGTAAAAAGACATATAGAAGATTATTACAACTTATCAAGTATATCGAGAAATGCACGCCCGCGAAAGCACAAACAATGCTATGATCAAAACAAGCAGCCACTCATGAAGACAGCTCCCTCTAAAAAAAAAAAAAAATGGTTCAGGCTTTCGACCTCACTACTCCTGGTCAGATTATTCTCAGGTGGAGCATATAAAGGTCAGAACGTGAGGTTGTTGCTCTCTCTCTCTCTCTCTCTCTCTCTCTCTCTCTCTCTCTCTCTCTCTCTCTCTCTCTCTCTCTCTCTCTCTCTCTCTCTCTCTCTCTCTCTCTCTCTCTCTCTCTCTCTCTCTCTCTCAAATATAAACGAAGTAAATGCACTATGGGGACATCTTAAGTCTACAATTACAGAAGCGCATAAACAATTTGTACCCATGAAACCAAAACGTAATACGAAATAAAGTATGCCCCCTTGGTACAGTAGAGACATTGGCAAGGCAATAAGGAAAAGGAATCAACTCCACAAACTTGTAAAAAAATAACACAAACACTGAAGTAATTAAAAACTTGTACAACAATAGTAGAAGGGAAGTGAAAAAAATAATTAGGGCGAACAAACAAAATTACGAAATTACTATTGCCAGAGAGTGCCACAAACCCCAAAACATTCTACAGTTACGTAAATAAAAATAAACAGATCAAAAGCGGAATCGGACCGCTAATAGAAGATGGCCAGACAATAACAGGTGACACAAACACGGCAAATCTGCTCAACAAATATTTTGGCTCAGTTTCACAGAAGTTATCGATCATACCCCTCAAAATAACACCTCAACTCATGTGATAGGAGATTTCACCATCAGTGTTAGCGAAGTACAAAGCAAATTGAGTAATTTAAATGTAAATAAGACCCCGGGACCCGACATGCTCCTCCCGAAAATATTTAAGAATGTTAAGGACGAAATAGCAAAACCCCTGACACAACTATTTAACTTATCATTACTACAGGGGATTGTACCGAGTGATTGGAAAGATGCGAACATTACGCCGATATACAAGAAGGGTAGCAAGGCCAAAGCGAGTAATTACAGACCAATTTGTCTAACTTCAATTGTAGGAAAAATCATGGAAAAAATCCTTAGAGATAAGATAGTAGATTACTTCGAATCAAACAACCTAATCAAAAATAGTCAAAACGGCTTTAGATCAAATAAGTCATGCCTAACAAATTTTATTGAATTTTATAACAAACTATTCACATATAACGACATGACGAAATCACTAGATATAATCTTCTTGGACGTTCAAAAAGCTTTCGACAAGGTGCCTCACCGAAAACTATTGGCTAAACTGGAGAGGATAGGTATCAAAGGTGAAATTCATTCTTGGATAACAAATTGGCTTACAGACAGAAGACAGAGAGTGGTGATAAATGGAGTGGAATCGGAGTGGGAGCCTGTCACTAGTGGAGTTCCACAGGGTTCAGTCCTTGGACCGGTCCTGTTTCTCATTTACATTAACGATATTGATGTAGGGGTAAACAACACCATTTCCAAATTCGCCGACGATACAAAAGTAGGAAATACAGTCCTGAACGAAGATGATAGATATGCGTTGCAATCTGATTTAAACAAGATATCAGAGTGGTCGAAAAAATGGCAGATGCCCTTCAATGTCGATAAATGTCAGGTGCTGCAGGTTGGTAGCAGAAATATGAAATACAAATACGAAATGAATGGCAAACAAATAAAAACCGCAACGGTAGTAAAAGACCTAGGGGTACTAATATCTGAAAACCTAAAAACTTCCGACCAATGTATAGCAGCTGCAAATAAGGCAAACATAGCATTGGGCTTTATTAAACGAAAATGTACATATAAACATGAGAACGTAATAGTGCCACTGTTCAAAAGTATGGTGAGGCCCCACCTTGAATATGGTGTGTAGTTCTGGGCACCTTATCTGATCAAGGACATTGCAAGACTCGAGTCAGTACAGCGTAGAGCGACGAAGATGATACCCTCATTAAGAAATAAACCATATGAAGAAATACTTAAACGATTGAATCTGTTCTCATTAAAAAAGAGGAGGTTGAGGGGTCAGCTTATTGAGTGCTTTAAGATACTAAAAGGTTTCGACAAAATCGATGTAAATGCACTATTCACATTAAACAATACTAATCAAACTCGCGGAAATGGAATGAAATTAAAAACCAAAAAGGCAAACCTAGATGTCACAATGAGTTTCTTCACCTACAGTGTGGCGACAGAGTGGAATAAACTACCAGCGAGAGTGGTGGAGAGCGACACAATAAACGCTTTCAAGGGAAGGCTTGACCTCTATCTGCAGAGGGCTGGGGTGATATGAAAAAAAAAAAAAAAAAAAAAAAAAATGTATGTATGTGTATGTGTGTGCACTGTACAGTATGTATATATATGTATATATATACTGTATATATATGTATGTATGTGTGTATGTATGTATGTGTATATGTGTATGTATGTGTGTATGTGTGTATATATATGTACCGGTGTGTATATATATATATATATATATATATATATATATATATATATATATATATATATAGTTTGTAAGGCCAGACTGCCTAGTAAGGACCTTGAGGTCTCTGTGGTCTGTGTATCTATGTAGCTCTATGTAGCTCTCTCTCTCTCATAAACATCATCCGGTAACCTCTAAACTTGGTGATAGACGTTATTACTACTGATACTACCTTACTTATTTGATAAGTTAAATCATAATGGTCATTATCTCAGTTAGGTGACTGCAATGCATTATTCTTAAATGTATATGTTTATAATACCGTATAATATATTACCTTCAAGTCATATGGCCAAGTTTTCTGTAACATTGAAGGGAAACTATTCTTAAAATAACTATTTTCCATTGGTTCACCACTGTCAGCTCTTCCATAATTTTTAAAAGCGTGTGTGCTTTATTATTCTATTAGCCAAATAACCATTTGATAGTGCTACTATTTATATCATATAATAGGCATAAGGTAATGGCTAATACTGTTTAAGTTCAATCATCTGGGTCCTTTATCCTTAGCCAGCACCGTTATCTTCCACTGCCACTACGGGCCCGCATTGGCTTTCAACATCTGACGACATACCATATTTTTATTATAACTATTACTATAGTCCATTCATTATTAGTAGCCAGAAATTGTGAACCCAAACTGCTGTAACGCCACGACTAAAGTAATCAAGCATATATACAGTATATGTCTAGCATTCGGCAAGAAACAGCCAGGGAATAGGTGTTGTAATTTACAACCCATTTAATGTAGCCCTTTACGAGTTGCAGAGCTGAGGGCTCACGATTGCTGTCCTACCTATAACGAGTGAACTATAGATGGATGGAAGTAGAGTACTTATACACAATCAAATGGCATGGATCAATTTTCAATGTAAATTTGTATTGACGCAACAAATCTGATCATTAATTATAGTTTTGTATTCCATTGTATTTGTTCTATTTTTTAGAGATATGTTTCTTTTATATTGAACAATCTTACTTCAGTTTCATTATATATAAAGGATAATAAATATGGTTTTCATAACAAATTTATTCAAAATTAGTAGATCAGTCAATCACTATTATATAACATGAGCGTTGTCTAAAACAATGGAGCAACTTGGTTGAGCCCAAGTACTTTTATCTTTTACTGTACTTCTCATTTCTGAACTTATTCTTCCTCTATCCGAAACTCTCTAATCTCATACTTTACTCCAGCCATCATTCATTCATTCAGCAATATTTGTTTACTAACTCACATCCACCCACACACATGCGCAAACAAATACACCCACACACACACACATGCGCAAACAAATACACCCACACACCCACAAACACACACACACAAACACATAAACAAACAAACTCATACACTAACAAACAAACTCATACACTAACACACACATAAATACACACACAAGCACACTCACACACCACCCTTCTCCCCCTATCCCTAGCGTCGCACCTGACCTCACACACCAAGCCCATAGCTTGGTCACGGGTGGGTGCACGAGCGCGCGTGCACATGCATAACAATGCACACTCTGGCATGCCTATTCAAGCACGCGCGGACACATACACACACACACACACACACACACACACATACACAATTACACACACACACATACACAGTCACACACACATAGTCACAATCACACACACATAGTCACAATCACACACACACACACACACACATACAATCACACAAACATGCACATACAGACACACATACAAAGAGAGAGAGAGAGAGAGAGAGAGAGAGAGAGAGAGAGAGAGAGAGAGAGAGAGAGAGAGAGAGAGATGAGAGAGAGAGAGAGAGAGAGAGAGAGAGAGAGAGAGAGAGAGAGAGAGAGAGAGAGAGAGAGAGAGAGAGAGAGAGAGAGAGAGATAGGCAGGACACACACTGGCAGCAGCTGGAAGAGTGTAGTTGGGGGAGGCAAGGGCAAAATTAAAAATTCATCAGGGAAGACATTTAATAGGAATGAAGGAGTAGTGGTCAGCTGGGAATAGTAATGAGAGAAGTTCAGAGTAATGCATATCAAATAATATTAGTTTGCAGTAAATTATTGAGAGCATAGGTTTTAACTGCACTGCTTTATTGACATTGGTGTGTAGGAGAACCCTGGTTTATGTGACATGTATGAGTAACATTAATAGTTTGGAGGCGGTGATAATGACATTTGTGTAATTCTTGGCACTGCCTTGGTGCCTGGAAGGCAATACTGGTGTGTGTGACTATCATTACAGCAACAGAGGTGGTGGAGATGCCTTTATAACTCTGTGTGTAGGTATAGTAATTCAAGCTGACCTAGCAGTAATTGGTAACGCTGCCCATCTATTTAATTCTTAGGCCAATATAAAATAAAGGCAGCGTCACACGAACAGTACAAAAAAGCAGCATAGGAAGTGTAGAAACACAGTCTTACCAGTTTTTGCCATGTTAGATTGAATACATTTTAACTAAAAAGTCACAGTGTGAGTGGAGGTGGCCATAGTTGAGGTGTGGAGTGGACCGCAACACACCCACACACCGCCACTGTTTACATCCAACACAAACATCATCACGCACAACCAACACTAACCATCACTTTTCTTTTCCCTCGGCAGCAAGAAAAGAAAATAACCTTCCCTGTAAATCAACACCCTCTATTCTCTGGGTGCCCTTATCACAACCCCTAGAACACAGTCAAATCACGACACGGCACTAGAATCTTCCCCAGGGACCGATACTTGACGCAAAACATCAACTTTTTACGAAGGCTATTTTCCATTACAAAGGCATTATACCAGTAGAAGCCTTGAGGTGGTATGTTTACCTTCCCGAGACCTTTTGACCCAACTATCCTTCATATGCCTGAGATTGAAAGCAGATTGTTGCTGACTTCTGAATCCTTCCTCTGTTATTAATCCTTGACAATTCATATGAATATAACAAAATAAATAAATTAATTAAATTCACTCCCAACATCAAACACCTCCCAATGAAATTAATAAAAGCATGTGATCCTCCCGGGATTTGAACCTGGGTTACCACATACAGATCTTAAACACTCTACCCATTACACCATCAAGACAGCTAACAAATATTAGAAAGCACACAAAATACTAGCTCTCACATTAAAAGTTTTGGTTTACGAAGTACAATTCCATCATAAATTTATTGTTTTCTCTCCCTTTCCCATTTGCTATATTTCTGTCTCACTCTCACTCATATTCTCAGTCACTTACTCTCATTCACTCTCTCTCTCTCTCTTTCTTTATCTCTCTCTCTCTCTCTCTCTCTCTCTCTCTCTCTCTCTCTCTCTCTCTCTATATATATATATATATATATATATATATATATATATATATATATATATATATATATACAGTATATATATACTGTATATATATACTGTATATATAGATATATATATATATATATATATATATATATAATATAATATATATTTATATATATATATATATATATATATATATATATATATATATATATATATATATATATATATATATGAGAGAGAGATAAGTAGTTGTAGTGTTTCGTTTTTATTTCGAAGAATTAAATATATATTGCTCTCTGGACGTAATACAGTATATATTATTACCCTACAATTAATGTTATATTCTATCTAATATAACGATAATTGATTATGCATTATTTTACAGAGATTAAATTAATTCACCTTGCTTTATATTAAGCCATTGATAGTTATGAACCCTGGATGGTACTGCAAAATAGGTATTAAGCTTCAAGCCAATGCCTGTGATACGTCAATTACGGGGGAGATGGTTGTTTTTTGGACCCCCTTCTCCCTCGCGATTAGCACCATTAGTTTTGAGATTTTAAAACGTTTGGCCCATTAGTTTAGCGATTTTAACTCCTTTTGCCCCATTTCGTTGTCAATTTTAAAACTTGTCGTGCCATCTAGGTGTCGAATTTTTCCGGGCGAGCGATAGCGAGCCTGTAATTTTTAGATGAACTGGCCTTCGCCGGGACTTTTTGCTATCGAAACATTTACATATTTATCTTGAAAGGGGGTCTAGGGGTGTTCTTTTAAGCTTGATGGAGGTCTACCGAGGAAACTAAAATAAAATTGAATGAATAAATTAATAGACCAAATAATAACCACTACCCCTTTAAAGCGCCTGAACCATTTATGTCCTACCCTCCTCCTATGCCCGGTGGCTGGTGAATGGTCGGCGTGATGATCCTTCAGGCGGTGAAAATCAATTTAGACCACTGTGATGGTGGCTGTTCCGGAGAGCAGGTTTGGAAATGCAGTCGGGAGATTCAGAGGCTCAGACCAGATTAATCCTTGCAAGCTCCTTCCCTGATGATACAAGAAGAAAGGTGCAGGCAGCAAGAGCATAAGTGGCGATGCACCCATTTGAATCAGTATCAAACTCAGACGAGACAATGCAATTCAATATTATAGCCCAGATGTTTAAGAACTTGACTTTAAATGTTCAAAGATGCGTCCCTATGTAACGTTATACATGCTGAGAACTGTACCGGCAGGCTGGGTCAAACCGGGGACAAAGGATTAAGTAATGCAAGGCCCAGTATTCAGATGTTGCCACTCACAACACTCTTATCTGCACAGTATCTGGCTTGGCTGGATTACCCGTTGGCAATCATGGAGGGTGAGGTCTGTGTTATCGTTTGACTTTTATATCCTCCTTCCTCTTTTTGTGAGGCTACTTTCTCATTACTTCCGCCAAGAAAGTTGGACGGAGGTTATGTGTTTGCCTTTGTCTGTTTGTAAACAAGATGTTTCAAAGAGATATAAACCGATGTTAATGAACTTTGGTGGACAGATAGGATATGCACTAAGGAAGAAGTAATTCAATTTAGGTGATCGGTAGAGCACATGCCTCCGCTGGCGTAGGCAGAGGTATGAGCTCTCCCAAGTGCCCCTCTCGTCCATCCTGATTTAATGTCCAGTATTACTTGTTGAACTCCTGAAAGTGTTCAATTCATTTGAACAAGAAATTCCATAAATTAATTGAAGTAATTTATTTTACTGTTCACGCATGCTATCTTATTTGGGAATACGTACTTTATTGTTCAGTATACTATTGCCCAGGGTACAACTATTTTAACTGAACTATATTCAATACATATCCTACGAGCTCGGAATGAAATTATATCATGTTCTTTGGCCACAATTCCTTCAGAAAATTACTGTATATAATACATAGATTACTGTCTTTTGCGTTGAAATAATTTATCTCAGAAAATTGTCTGATTATTCTTAATACAATTCAATTGCTGAATTTTACATTGAGCCGTAACTCAATTGGCAAGGAATATCACGAAATTCCATGGTGTCGATTCCTAAGAGGTATAAATAATGTTTTTATACAGAGTACGAATACGTGCTTAAAATTATTTTGGCTACGCTCGTTTAATTTATCTTCGGGACTTCAATGCTCCTGGTGTTTTGCATAAATTATACTACTTTTGCTTCTTTTGATTCATATATACATCACCGCTTATAATTCAGTAGTTGGCCTGGCTTAAGTCCTTTATATATCATGTTGTAAAGCAAATTAGAATCCTCTCCAGTACGATATACTCTTCAGATCTTACTTTATTACATAGCTCTCTTCGTTTAATAAGGGTACTCGAATCGTAACTAGTAATTTCATATCCGGCTCCCCAAAAATAATGCTGCATATGCAAATGCCCTTTAATGGGAGTTGTTTTAGTTTGTTTCCTAGACCTCCATCAAGCTTAAAATTATACCGCTAGACCCTTTTTCCAGATAAATTTGTACATTTTTCGGTAGAAAAATGTCCCAGCCGACAGAATTGGAGGCTCGCTATCGCCCACCAGGAAAAAATCGACACCTAAATGGCACGAAAGGTCTTATTATTTAAAGAAATTGGGCGAAAGTTCTTAATATCACCAAACTAATGGGGCGAACATCTTAAAAGCTCAAAAACAATGGGGCTGAACATGAGGAAGAAAGGGGTCCCGAAAAAAATCCCTCAAGAGGAATTCTCCAAAACCAAGTCTTAAGATATTGGCTACCCGAAGGTTCCCGAATGAGCAGTCAAAATCAACAGTCCACCTATAACCCTTTCAGTAACGGTGACGCCTTTTTCATCACACTCTGGACACTATTAGCCGATTCTACTGCGCTTAGGAGTGAAGTCTAGCAATGAAAAGGCTGATGACTATATTAATTAACCCGTTCAGTGTCGGCGACGTCTTTTAAATTGTATTTTAACTACATTTAGACGAATTTATTAAGCTTAGGTTGGATATATGGTAGCTAGAAGGATTAAGTTAGATATTCTGTAGCCTTTTGATTGGTAGACGTCCCTCCTAAGCTGAATTAAATCGTCTAATAGTTGCCAGAATCTAATGATAAGGACGTCACCATAATGAACGGGTTAATCCTTGTAACTACCATATATCCTTCCTAAGCTGAATACAATTGTAAATATATAGCAGAAATATTGATAAATGAGCTTTGCCCGTATCGTAGTAGGTAATCTTGTCCATAAAGTGTAAATTCTAAGCTGCTATCAAAAATGTCTATATATTTCAAATGCTTCAGAGTTTGTTTTTTGATGAATAAACCAATCAAAGTGACACATACTTATTATAGTTAGTGAGTGTACAGTACGCTCGGATGCCATAGTCTCTAGCCCACTCATGAATATTCGAGGACTTCGTCTATTTATATTTATGTAGGTATATATCTGGAAATTAATTTATGGATATAGTTTCATACTCATCAACTACATAACTATTGAAATTAATTGAAAAACCAGTTATTTCCCAAATTCAATCCAGATAGACTGATAGATATAATTGCATAACGAAAAACATAGGGGGTCCACGAATTCATACGAGTAGGCTAGAGACTATGGTGTCAGAGTGTACTAATCCTGTACTAGCCTCAATAATTCAAACTCCTCCGAACTATCTCGTAGCCGCCACTTGACCTAATAATTCAAAGTCCGCCCAACTCGCTGGTAGCTGCCACTCGTCTCAAATATTGAAATTCCTCCAGACTCGCTCATAGCTCCCATTTGCCTCATCAATTCAAACTCCTCCCAACTCGTTCATAGCTGCCACTCGCCCTAAAAATTCAAATTCCTCCCAACTCGCTCGTACCTGCCATTCACCCCAATAATTCAAATTCCTCCAGACTTGCTCGTAATTGCCACTCGTCTCAATAATTCAAACTCCTCCCATCTCGCTCGTATCGGTTATTCGTTCCAATAATTCAAACTTCTCCCAACTCTCTCGTAGCTGCCACTCGCCACAATATAATCAACTCCTCCCATCTCGTTCGTAGCTGCCACTCGCCACAATAATTGAAACTCCTCCCAACTTGTTCGTACCTGCCACTCGTTCCAATAAATCAAACTTCTCCAAACTCGCTCGTAGCTGCCACTCGTCCCAATAATTCAAGCTTCTCCCAACTCCCTAGTAGCTGCCAGTCGCCACAATATGTTCGACTCTTCCCAATTCGCTCGTATCTGCCACTTTCCCCATTAATTCAGAGTCCTCCCAACTTGCTCGTAGCTGCCACTCGTCCCAGTGACTATATAATGAACTTGATTGAACAGGTAAACTTTGGAGGAGGCTGGGAGAAGTGACTGACCCCCAACTTGTATACAGTAGCTGACATGTTGCATAATTTGCTGCATCATAAACTGATGAGTAAAGTTACCATTGAAATTCTGCTAAGCCCATTCTTAACCTCTAGAAGATTTATGCCGCACCTTATGACAGTCAATTCTGTCTCTCATTAGACGAATGTATACAGTTTAGGAAGGATCTGTGTGAATTAGAAGGGTAAAGGCTATCTCAATAAACCCTCTGCCTTCCATAATTATACCCTTCCTTATTTAAATAAATTCATCTAACAATAGCCAGAAAACAGAAAAGGTATACCTCATCGTATCATGAAAGGGTTAAAATATATTAATGCATTGGATATATAATGTGCAATAGTAGACACAAAAAACGCAGCGAATGGTTTAGCAGCACAATGGCGCCATTGAAGAACATCATGGTGAATATGTTTCCCTATAAAAGACTATGGCTCCCGAGATAATTAGTGCTCATCATTTCCCAAGCTGTCTATTAATGGGAGGCGGGCGTATTTATTTCATCATTTATGTATTTTGTTTATAATTGTCTTTGTTTTTTCCCTAGACCTCCATCAAGCTTAAACAAAAACATCCATTATATCCCCCTTCTAGATAAAATTGTAAATTTTTCGGTAGAAACATTTCCATGGCGAAAGCCGATTTTTCCCAAATTACAGGCTCACTATCGTTCGCCAGGAACAAAAATCGACACCTAAATAACACGGAAGGTCTAAAGATTGACAAGGAAATGGGGCGAAAGGTCTTAAAATCGACAAAATAATTAGCCGAACGTCATAAAATCTGAAAACTAATGGGGCTAAACACGAAGAAGAAGAGGGACTAGAAAAACGGCCCATTTCCCCTTAATCAAGCAAGAAGTATGAATATAACCTGTAAAGGAGGCGCCTCGCCTCGGGTATAGGTATTTGCATATTCGGAGGCCCGCCCTGTGTATCGTTCTCCAGTAAACTGTTTTAAGACGTTTTCCCCCATCCAGGTGTCGACTTCTTCCTGGCGAGCGATAGCGAGCCTGCATTGTATGGAGGAATCCGGCTTCCCCGGAGAAATTTTTCTATCGAAAAATTTACAAATTTAGCTTGCTGTCAAAACAAATATATATATATATGCTGGCTTGCTACCGCTCGCCAGGAATATATTGACACCTGGATGGGGGTAAACGTCTTAAAACAGTTGGCTGAATGGGGCCGAAGGAATACAAGCCATAGAAAGAGAGAAAAGGGAGGGAAAAAAGCGAGTCACCCCCTTTAATCAAACAAGAAGTATGAATATTACGTGTAAAGGAGGCGCCTCGGGTGATGGTATTTGCATATTCAGAGGCCCGCCTTGTTTGATATTCTCCAGTAAAGCGAACGGGGACAACTTTTCAACTGTGTTGTTGGTGTAATGGTTTAGATGCTTATGTTCTGGGTGTGGTGTCCCGAGTTGGAATCCCGGGAGGACCATATGCTTTCATTGGTTTATTCAAGTGCATTGGGATTTTTGTTTTATGATTAATGTTAAGAACGGGGTGTTACTTAATTATACCCTGTTCCAAAGAGGTATGCCAGGTATCGTGAACTCTAGCTTCTATAACTCATAAAGGGCTAAAGCAAATAGACTGTATAATTACACCCTTATTCCCTGGTTAACCCTTCGCAAATGGTTGCAATATTAGCTCGTTTACTATAGTCGTTTGTAGGTTATAGAGGCTGATGTTCAAAAGTGTTGGATTACTTAATTGGATTGGACTATAGTAATTAATCAGTATTAATGTGGATCTTCATTTTATACAATATTTAATAAAGTAGACGTGCCGTTTCGTCCAAAATCAAAACGGCATACTCAACTCTGCGAACGGTCACCACTCGCCATCATCACTACCAGTCACTATCATCATTAATATCATCAGCACTACTACTATTATAATCATCACTACTACTCTCACCATCATCACTACTACTCTCATCATCACTACTATTTACCAACTAATACGGTCACCTTCATCTTACAATCATCATTACTACTGTCACCATCATAATACTATTATGAACATCATCACTACTACTAGTACTGTCACCATTATATCTAGTACTGTTATCATCATCACTACTACTAGTACTATCACCATTATATCTAGTACTGTTATCATCATCACTACCATCATCATCACTACTGTCATCATTATCACTAAATCTACAACCATCATCACTGCTATTATCACCATCATCACTACTATTAACATTATCCCCACTATTACTACCATCACTTCTAATGTCAACTAAACTAAAGTAGACGTGCCGTTTCGCCCAAAATCAAAATGGCATACCCAACTCTGCGATCGGTCACCATCATCACTACCAGTCACTATCATCATTAATATCATCAGCACTACTACTATTATAATCATCACTACTACTCTCACCATCATCACTACTACTCTCATCATCACTACAACTTTCAGCATCATCACTACTACTTACCAACATCACTATTAGCTGTCACCTTCATCTTACAATCATCATTACTACTGTCACCATCATAAATACTAATATGACCATCATCACTACTACTAGTACTGTTACCATCATATCTACTACTGTTATCATCATCACTACCATCAATCACTACTGTCATCATTATCACTAAATCTACAACCATCATCACTGCTATAATCACCATCATCACTACTATCAACATTATCCCCACTATTACTACCATCACTTCTAATGTCAACTATACTAAATTAGACGTGCTATTTCGCCCAAACTCAAAACGGCATACCCAACTATGCGAAGGGTTACCATCATCACTAATATTACCACCATTATTACTACTACTATCACCATCACTACAATTGTCACCATCATCACTACTACTATCATTATCTCTACAATTGTCACCTTCTAATGTCAACTAAACTAATTTAACTTAACAAATGCGGGCAAGTTTTGTTTCGCTCCCTTAACGATGACGTTCTGTGTGAGTGTGCCCCTATGGGGCACACACACACAGAATGCCATAATCATTGCTTGGAAATAGGTACAGGGTGGGGGGGGAACCATATTTTGGACCTAAGATCATAACTATTGCACACATTCAAAAACTCTTTTCTAAATTACTGTCGCATTCACGCACCGAAGGTTCGTGTGAAGTTTGGTGAAAATCCGTCAAACGGTCTAGGAGGAGTTCTCGGACAGACAGACAGTCTTTTCGGTTAGCATATACCACTATACGGGGGGCGATACCACTCTGCTTACGCAGAGTTGATAACAGTTTTTGATTAAACAAACAATTGGAGATATTTTCAGGATATCATAATAGTTGTTGTAGGTAGCAATCTTTCTGTTATCATACACAATTTGATGTGTGCAGAATGGAATACAAACTATATTGCAACAAATCTGGTACATATTCCAAAGGCATTTATTTAACCATAGTTTGAAGGTTTTCCGGAAGACGATATTTTTGCCGAAACCATTAAATATACCGAGTACACAAACTAGGATTTCAGTTTTTCATTATTGGTATATCCAACGATTATTTCACGTTCATTATGCATATGAGTGTTGTTGTAGTCTCTTCGTGCTAAGCATTTGCAGTGACGATGTGTGCGCACAAGGAACTGGAGTTTTCGCAGAGAGGCTCTAGTCCTGACGCTATTCTTCACTTACAGTGTGCTGGCTTAATAATCCAGTAGGGTTGATAGCCTCTGAAGTCCTATTTTAACTATATTTTAACTAATAGTGTGTGCGTCTCCAAAATTAAATTATGGTAATAAGTTGTCCGGCTGGTCTTCTGCAGGGCCACCACCCTAAAGGCGGTGTTACACGGGCGATTTGTCCGTCACTGTTTACGAGCAATTGTAGTCTGGCAGCTTCAAAATATAAGTATCATAAGAATTAAACTACCTAACATAAGCTACCTTCAGTATAATTTCCGAGTCCAATGCGAAAGAGCCTAAAAAAAGTACGAGACAAAACATGCTCGTCGAAAAATGCTGGAGAATGTGCCAGTGTGTCACTGCCTATATCCCCGCAGTAGACCTGCCTCACTGTCTCATCTGCATTCTCGCCTGGTTCGGAATTTGCCAGCCAGTCTGTGTATTCACTTAAAATATTGCTGATGTACAGTCGCGCTAATAAGTGATGTCTCGGCACCAAGTATATTTTGATCAATAATTGGTATCAGCAATATTTTACACATGATTTTTTGTTTTGAGTGAGATATACAAACATGTTCCTACAGTTACCTACCCTATTCAACATCTGACAGACATTAATACAGCACACAGCGAGCCAAACGTAATGGCAGATGGGACATGACTTATTAGCGCCAATGTACGGTTGCCCACATGAGTTATGTTCCTCTCAGTGATCTTATACATAGAAATATAATGCGCATGATTGAATTACGAATGTAGTTACTTATGCTAATCTGATTAGTCAATTGATACTTAAAAGAAGCCACACTTGCAATTAATTCATATTGTGTTAGTTTCATGCATAAGATCACGAGGAGTAACAAAACTTATGTGGGTAACTGTACTTCCTACAACTTTGCAGCTCAAATTATTCTAACTATAAGTTCAGCCAAGTTTCACACTTTGATTCAACATTTAAGGGAGCCCACCTCTTTTTTTTTCTCTTTCTCTCCCTCTCTCTTTGGCTTTTATCCATTCGGCCCCATTCAGCCTACTGTTTTAGGACGTTTACCCCCATTCAGGTGTCAATAATTTCCTGGCGAGCGGTAGCGAGCCAGTATATATATTTTTTTTAACAAGCTAAATTTGTAAATTTGTCCATAGAAAAATCTCCGGCGAAGCCGGATTTCTCCATACAATGCTGGCTCGCTATCGCTCGCCAGGAAGAAATCGACACCTGGATTGGGATAAACGTCTTAAAACAGTTGGCTGCATGGGACCGAATGGATACAAGCCAGGGAAAGAGAGAAAAGGAGAGAAAGATACAAAAAAAGTCGGTGACCCCCCTTGTTTCACAGGCACCTGGAAATGTGTGAAAGTGCGTTTAAGAGAGGCAAATGAGCGCGTTTTATAGGTATCAATATGTACAGTCACTTCAAAAAATTCGAGGACCTCCTATATTTCTAATTATGGAAGCATATCTCTGGACACGAATTTATGAATATTATTGTTTGTATATCAACTTCAAAATTATATATATTATTTATTGCAAAGGTAATACCCTCCATCAATCAATCCAGATAAAGAAAAACATAGGGAGTCCAATAATTGTTTAACCCCTTCTGTACCGGCGACGTCTTCTTTAATATATTCTAGCAATATTTAGTCGATTGTATGCAGTTTAAGAAGGATCTGTGGTAGTTAAAAGGGTTAAGTGAGATAGATCGAAGTCTGTTCAGTGCATCTATTAATATCAAGGTGTGCTTACGAAAGCTTGTAAGGTGGTCCCAACTTCACTCATAATATATTTCCATGCAGCGTCGTTCTACGTGGACTTCACTTGCTACACGACACTTTTGACAAATTTGCAAACTAGTACCAGGATGTTTCGAGAAGAAGAAGAAACAAAAAACAATCAAGGAGATCCAGTTTATCTCTCCTATCCACTTTATACGTCAATGGCCAGTGATGTTCCTCATTTAGATATAATTAATATTGTCTTAGTGAAACCTTACCAATATAGTGTTGCATCCACATTGCAAAGGATTCCAAATATACTAAGTAAGGTAACACTGGGAGACTGGCAGGACATTCCACCCTGGCTGTACAGAAGACTGAATATCGGTGACACTCTCCTATTGTGCAGAGACAGAGACGGGACAGGCAGCCTTGTTTACCATTAGTTTGGAGCGCGGTTTGCTGAGAGAGAACAATATTTAGGAAACGTTACTAGAGGGAAAAATAGTTGAGGAGAGGCTAATATTTGAGTTTGTCGGTTTAAATTTCCAAAGATGGATGTGAAGTGTTTGCCTTCATAGGTAAATCTGAACATTTGAATCTTTAAAACTGACAGACAAACCCACTGTGGACGAGTGGCCAAATATAAGCCTTTTGTTGGAGTGTTGGTTTTGTGCCGGTAGGATATGCCCAACCAAAATGTACTGTTAGAGTGTTGTGCATTCCGTTCAACGGCACTTGGACTGGTTTTTTATAATTATGTATACTATTTTAACGATGTCTTATGAGTTTATAGAATGACATGCAATGATGTATTTATTATATAGTATACATAGCAAATATATATGTTACATTCCATTCCTTATTGATTGTCACTGAACATCGTTGAATTAACTATTTCTATAATTCACAGCTATTTCTGTATTACATTGTCCAAGGCATGTTCCTAAACATACATTACGTACCTTATGTGTCTTTATATGAACAAAATATGTTCCGCATGAACTCGTAACTTATGACACTTATGTAGCAATGACAAAGCCTACGGTTCTATTGTTACACCGTCGTTATAGTATTTTTTTGACAAATATACATAAGATACAATTCTGCAATAAATATATAATATTGGCAAATAGTAATATTGTACATGATTAAAAGGAAGTTACTCAGAAGTATTTGTGCCTGTGCCGCTACGCCATCGTAAGCTGAATACACAATAATCGCTGTTGTTTTAATCGCAGTAATATATATGCAATTTGTTTCAGTTATTTTACTAAGAATTATCAAATTTTCGAATGGCTTTGAATGAAGAATACAAACTTTAGGGTCTCTGATCAGTTATGTAATGCAAACGCTATTAAATCCACTGATCTAGAGGTGCTCATGACAATAGAAAACGCCTGTGTTCATTATTAAATACATTATTATACATTGTTATAATTATTATTAATATTATTATTATTAGTAGTAGTAGTAGTAGTCAATCAATCAATAAATCAGTCTTTATTTCATAATATACATAAATGTGCATATATTACATATGGAGGGGAATCAGTCCGAATAGAGTAATACAAATTTGGTATAATTATTTACAAATCGACTTTAGAAATAATAAAAAATAAGTAGTAATAGTAGTAGTAGTAGTAGTAGTAGTAGTAGAAGTAGTAGCTAAACGGTTAGAAATGTTCGAGTTAGTACACCTGAACATACGTGGATTTTAGTTGTTGTTGTCGTTCCCTAGGCTACCTGGCCGAACAGCCCCGAGTCCCTAAGGAAGGCCATGGCCGAGATCGAGCTTTCCCACAGGTCTCTCAAGGAGTCTAGATTATGTTGTTGGCGTAAGTGATCATGTGGATTTTAGTAGAGCTTATGTGGTTATAATATGTTCCTCTACAAGTTATCGTCTATCATCCTCTATTAACATTACCGTGTCCCACTCCCATAGAGACCCGTCTCTCCTTACCTGTTGAGCCTTTACAAAATAGAGGTCGACTACTTTCTTTCGCTATTTCATTTTGGGGGATGGGAAGGCTCTATTGATTTCAATTGTTTCATTATATATATTATTCTGTAGTAGCTTCTACGATAAATAGTAACATACATTGTATTATAGTAGTTGCGTAATGTTTCTTTTCGTTTCACGAGAGCTAGTCCTGTGTTAAGGGGATTGCTATATTCTCCTTACCTTAGATTAAGGTGAGTAAGAGAAAGTTGGTTTGTAGATGACAGAAATACAAACTGTACGTCACTGTGTGAGCTATCCACATATTTTCAGTTTTGATAACTATGCTATTCCGACTTTCGTGTTGTGAGCTTCTCTCTAGGACAACATTATCAACACCATCGCGTTCTTTATACTCAACAGTTGGTCTCCAAAAGTCTTTCTCACTTACAGTTCTTCCCAAACGTTTTAATTTACGTTTCCTAGACCCTTACTGCCCCCGATATCCACCAATATATCCTCTCAGTCCACATAAAATATATTTGATATCCAATAAACAGATTTGCATTAATAATGGTATACAATTAACTCCTCCTTCCGCCTTCCATCCTTATTCATTTACCTTCCCAACAAATTTACGATCGCTCACTTTCACTTATCATATTTTCTTCCTCTCTCTTTGTATATAATTCGTACAATTGATGTATAGATTAATACACTGCAGGCACTGGTCTCTTCTCTGGTCAGTGTAGGGTTGGTAACCTCCCCCTTTCTCCACCATCAAGTGACCTACCCCCACCCCCACCGCCAATTGACCTACCCGCCCCCCTCCTGCCATGACCCCGTGGATGGTACGTGAGATAGTGACCACCACTTCGGGGACTCTTACGTGTGAAGTGATTGGTGATGGCATGCAGATAGTTAGCCTACACCACCAGGACACCTGAAATACAAGGAGAGAGAGAGAGAGAGTAGTAATATGGTAGTAGCTATTATTAAGGATGGGAGAATGGACTAGTGGTGTTGTTGGTGAGGAATGTAAAGATGCTGCTGACCTTCAGAGTGGCATTCTTAACAACCGGGTGGACTTTCTTTCAGCCCTTGTCAATCAGATAACCAAATTTAGAATACTCCCTCTCTATTCTAACATGCTATCTAGTTATCAATATCGTCGGGAAAATTAATGGTTTAAAAATAACGTTCAGGAATTTTCTCACTCCAAGCAATAATTTGTAAATTGAATAACCCTCTGTCGGTACAGTAGTTAAAATAATTATACATATCACATCATCTGAGAAAAGGAGTTAATGTAACTGAAATGTCACAGCTCGTATATATGAAATTAACACATGTCAATCAATCTAAATTGTCAAAACGCGACATACTCCTCAAGGGTTTAATGTATACAAATTAATTCTAGCTTATCAATACACGATTTTATAGGAAGGCCTTTGGTGAAAATGACACGCCCTCGGGGGATTAACCCATTCAGTACCGGTGACGGTCTTCTCATTATATTCTGGTAACTATTTGACGATTGTATTCAACTTAGGAAGTACGTCTTACAATTAAAATGCCACATACTGCCTTAATCAATCCTTTCAGCTATTATAGATCCTTCCTAAGCTGCATTAAACCGTATTTAGTAGCCGATTTTTTTTTTAAATCGTCACCTGTACCGAAAGGGTTAAGGCATCTGACAATAGATAAATAGATTAATTATCCTACATAATGTTCTCTCAGATTTAAAAATGTGTTTCAATAACCACAAGTCCATTGACACCATTACGATCGCATGACGTAAATCCATGAAATGTATGTCCTTTTATAGGTGAATTAGTATCTCTGTTTAGACTGAATAATGAAGGCAAAGAAACAAAAAATCAAACAAACACATTTTACATACGTACATACTTGAACACGCATCCAAAAATAACTATTGCTAATCCTCAGGTAGTCATAAATTGTTCGGCTTTCACATCTCAACGAATTTATGATAACGAATATAAAAACAAGCTATACGACTGAAGATTATTCCTGTTGTTTAATGAGGGGAACTTTTAATCTCCATAAGGCTGGAGTGGCACTCGTCTAAGGCCCTCAGACCCGCCACACAAACATGTTCGAGAGAAAAATAATGTAGTCGGCAGAATCTCCACAGTGGCCGAGATAAAATATGAACTCTTATATGCAGATTAGTTCAAGCGCTTGCATTTGTAGGCTACTACTTTATTATATGTCACTTAAAAGGTTTATGTGTCGAATAAGTTGTCAGGTTAATTCAGTAATTAATGGAGTGAAGGGTTCATTTGAATGCCTGCAGTTATATATATGAATTAAGAGGCGAAGATATTCCAGTCTAATGTATGTATGTATGAATGAAGTAATAATTAATTCATATATGAATTGTTTTGTTTTCATTAACAAATAGAACGGCATGTTATGCAACAATATTTAATTAACACATTATTTTACAGCTTGTTTGCATTTAGATAATGCACATACAATACTGTATGAATGATAATTAAATTACATACAGCCACTTAAACATAATAACACACGTTCATAATGACAAATCATAGTCTCCAATTAATTAAGACACACACACACACACACACACACACTCTCTTTCTCTCTCTCTCTTTCTGTTTTGCTATCCTTCCCTTGCAAATTCTAAGCTCGGACGGCCTAGTACGGATCGCAAGGTCTGTGCAGTTTGTGTATTTATTCAACTCTATGTAACTCTCCCTCTCTCTAGTACACCCCCTTATCACCACCACCAGCTACTCTCATTAACTCTATGTAACGCGCTCCTCTCTCTCTCTCTCTCTCTCTCTCTGGTACACCCCCACATCACCACCACCAGCCACTGTCATTAACTCTCTCTCTCTCTCTCTCTCTCTCTCTGGTACACCCCCACATCACCACCACCAGCCACTGTCATTAACTCTCTCTCACTCTCCTCTCTCTCTCTCTCTCTCGTACACCCCACATCACCACCACCAGCCACTGTCATTAACTCTCTCTCGCTCTCCTCTCTCTCTCTCTCTCTCTCTCTTGTACACCCCACATCACCACCACCAGCCACTGTCATTAACTCTCTCTCGCTCTCCTCTCTCTCTCTCTCGTACACCCCACATCACTACCACCAGCCACTGTCATTAACTCTCTCTCTCTCTCTCTCTCTCTCTCTTATTACTTCTAGGTCTGCATTGCTCACCATTAATACCAAGCACGACACCACAATCTATAAGGGAGGCCAGACGCTATTGTGCAGCATAATTTACTGGTTCGGCTCAATGGTTTAAGGAGGGGGTTTAGTTTGCTCTCTAGACCTCTATCAAGCTTAAACAAAAAATACCCAAGATCCCACCTTCGATATAAATTTGTAATTTTTTTGGTAGAAAAATTTCCCGGCCGAAGGCCGATTCCTCTTAAGATACAAGCTCGCTATCGCTCGCCAGGAAAAAGAATCGACACCTAAATGGCACGAAAGATCTTAATATTGGCAAAGAAATGGGACAACAAAAAACGCAAACTAACGGTAAGAAAAACGCCAAACTAATGGGGAGATTGTCTCAAAATCTCATAACTAATGAGGCTAAACATGAGGGAGAAGGAGGTCCCCCAAAACCAAGTACCTCCCATTAAGAGACTTCTCACCTCCCCAACCTGTCTACCCACCCATAACTTTAGATGACAACACCAGAATAGAAAACCGCTCCCTTCCAGGACTGACTCAACTAGAGCTGCAGGCTTTATTTAGACTTGGGCTCAGGGGCAATATATCCTTAAATTGTAGTCTTAAATAAAAATACGGTGATGGACTACATGGCAGAAGCCATTGTTTTTATGGAAGTGTATATATATTTGTTTTAAAAAAGTATTGCTTTATCTTCTTTTTTTATTTAATAGTTCTTGCTCAATTACCTTTGACAATCATGATTCTTAGCTAATATTTTCGTTATGCACTAAACTATACAAATAGTCTAAATGATTTATATAAAGATGTGGTATAATAAAATACCTTCATTATAAAACTACACAACACCTGGCTGGGAGGGGGGGGGGGAGGGGGGGGGGTAGTGTGTTCCTTCGAGCTCTATCAAATTTAAAAGAAAGAAAATATCAACTTTGAAATACATTTGTATATTGTTCGATAGATTAATATCCGGGCCGTTTTGCCCTAAATTACAGGCTCGCTATCGCTCGCCTGGAAGAAATAATCGACGCCAAATGTCACGAATTGTTTTGATATTGGCAAAGAAATATCGCGAAAGGTCTTTAAAGCCGCCAAACTAATGGGCCAAACGTCCTAAAAGCTAAAACAAATGGGACTGAGTAGGGGGGACAAGGAGATTCAGAAACAAAATAAGAACCTCCCCTTCTTCTTCTTAGTGTTGTGGAGTACAAGGTACACAGAGTAATATTATCCTGCTATTTGCACCAGCGTTATTCGCGTTAAGTGAGGCTTTGTTATTTGTTAATTAGGTTGTTTTTGATAGCGTAGTGCAGTCTCCATAAGAAAGCCTTGGTAGATTTACACACTCCCACAACGTTCAGTCGTACTCTCAAAGATCTCTGGCCGGTAACCTAAAAACAATAAATAAAATAAAAATAATTAAATACATAAATAAATAAATAAATAAATAAATAAATAAAGAAAAAAACACTTACCTGTAAAGTACGTTCATAACCTGTGTACTGAACACTAGCCCTTTAAGCATTAGGACGCCTTTTTCACTATATTTAGGCTATTAATTGACGATTTTATTCAGTTTTGGAAGAGCCTCTAAGAATCAGAGAGGTACAGTATACCTCAATTAACGTTCGAACTTATACAATGTGCTATCCTGTATTTACTTGTCTAATGATGTGCATAATAAAAGGAATAAATGCATCCTCCAATACTAAAGTCCTAAGAATTAACCTTCTTACTTATACAATCATGTCCTAAGCTAAATTTATTTGTCGATTGATATATAGAATAAAAGGAATAAATGCATCCTCAAATATTAAGTTGTCAAGATTCCCACTACCGCCTCCTCCCTCACATTGGTCATTACCATCGTGGCAGTGATAATGACAACACATAGCCCTTGAATATGTACCAGGCACGTCCAGCCCGGTATGATAGGAGGGAGAGAGGCATCTGATGCAGCCAGGGAGCCCTAATGTTTATTCTCGTATTGATCATGTTCGGTCTTGACGCCTATAAGTGCTTAGTGGAGAAACAACACCAACGAAAAGCTACCAGGACGATAACAGTATACTTTACATAATCATCACACCAACAATTTTCCTAGTCAACGTGATTCTTCTTTGATTTCTTATAGCTCCGTAAAACATAAGCCATCTTAGTTGAAAAACATTAATTTTGTTTAAGTTTTTGGCAGTTACGATGCACTCATAGACGTTCAAGCCCTTTGTTAATTTAGTAGTTGTACAAGATTGGAGACTCACAGAGCCTACAAACCTAGCGAACTACCAACTGGGTACTCCTGGGAGTGTTATCTGCACAAGCCTCAGATGAATCTGTGGAACCCTTATCAGCGTGGTAGAAAGAACAACTTTCCGTAGAGATGACCAGCTACGATACAGGGTACAGTTAGTTAGAGGATCCTCTGTTTACTGTCCAATTTCTGAACTTTCTCCGGGAAACATGTAAGGTTCGGCATGTTGGGCTAAACGGGACAATATATTTCACTGTCAGTGTCCAGTGATGATCAGTATGATATGATTATGTTTAATTAACTAGGAATCTAAGTCAAATGCCATGTTAATAAATGTGTACACTTTGTATAAATGTCTTGATTTCCAGTACTAGCTAAAATGTATAATTAGTTCATTCATGATGAATGCTTCAGTCACCATTCATAACTTTAACTAAATATGTTAATTGTTGCCAAACCTGTTTATAGAAACATTGATGGTGACCAGACCAGATGGCTGGAGTAAGGTAGGAAAGAAGAGCAATTGGACAGAGGAAGAACAAGTGGAGAGATGGTGATTTTTACACTGTCATTCATATACACTTTGCCTGCTGTCTTGATGGTGTAAGTGTTAGAGTGTTTAAGATCTGTATGTGGTAACCCAGGTTCGAATCCCAGTAGGATCACATGCTTTCATTAATTTAATTTGGAGGTGTTTGGTGTAGGGAGTGAAATACATAAATTAGATTATGAATAACGATTAGTCACCAAATTTCTTGGGATTTGGCGATATTCCTCTATACAGGGATTTTAACTATGTATTGAAATATTTTACATCATGTCGGAGTTATGATGATAATACTGCATATTTTATACCTTTAACATTTATTTAAAGAAACATCAACTCATAAACATGATCTTGAATAATCCTGTTTGTTGACAGAATAATATTATGTGCGGTAATTATGAAGAGCTTTTACATCGCCTTAAGCTATCAAAGAACTTGAACATACACTATGTAAACACTAATTGAATTGAATGTCAATAATCCAGTACAATTCACATTAAATTATTCCCGCTATTTGAAAGATTTTGTTTAGGTGCATTAAGTATGCATTTTTTTTCTTCTCAAAATGTCGTTAATTACCGGTATATATAAACAGATGTGCACATTCTTACTTCAGTTATTTTTAGGTATTACGATTGTTAAGCCGCTGTCACACGAACGCTTTTTCCGTCAGTTTTCCAGGAGCAAGTTTTTTCTCGCATTCTTTCCGGAGTTTTTTGCACTGGGATCGGCAACTAGACTAAAGGTAGATTATGTTAAAAGGCTGAATTCTGATAAAGTGTACATTTTGAGGCTTCCAGACCATAATTGCCCGTAAAAATTGCTCGAAAACGGGCTCGTGTGACTCCGGCTTTAGGCTATTCTCTGTCACTGCAATCGATAAAACACACCACCATTCACCAACAAGCAATTTACATCCTAAGATGTTCATATCGTTTAACAGTGATGTATTGTCGAAGTAGGTAGACCGCTTCAAGTATTCATTCCATCTTCACCTCCATATATCAACTCTGTGTTTATTGCAGATAGGAATAGGTGGTATTCATCTGTGTTCCTTTTGAGGCAGTAATCAAAGCTAGCACCTGCGTTCAAACTTTCCCTTCCACCTTAAGGGGAGGTGTTTAGTTTGTTCCGAAGACCCCCATCAAGTTGTTGTTTTTAAATACCCCCAAGACCCTCCTTCGATATATATTTGTACATACGTTCGGTAGAAAAATGTCCCGGTCGAAGGCGATTCCTCCTAAATTACATCTAAATGGCAGAAAAGGTCTTAACATTGACAGACATTGGGCCAAATGTCTTAAAATCTGAAAACTAATGGGCTAAACACGAGGGAGAAAGAGATTCGAAAAATAATCCCTTAAATGGAAATTTCCCTTTAACCCTATGAGGATCGATGGCACACTTCTTCTCTGTGTTATGGCTATTATTAGACGATATAATTCAGATTAGAAAGGGTAAGTGGAACTCAGAGGGTTGATTGAGATAGTCTTAACCCTTCTTATTCACACATATCCTTCCTACGCTGTATATAATCGTCTAATTATTATAGCCAGGATAAACTGACAATTGGGTCTAAACCGTCAGATATTTAACCTAGCCCCCATGATAACCCTTCCTGTACGCTTATTTGTGTATTAATTACGAGAGAGGAAAAATAACGACTTATCCCTTTGAGGATCATGCCGCATTTAGACTGTTTATTCTGGCTATCAGTAGATGATCTTATACAGCTTATTAGGATATGTGGGAATAACTATCCCGGTTAACCCTCTGACTTCCATATTTCCTTTCAAATCTGCATAACATCGTATACTAATAGCCATAAAACAGAAAAGAAACGCGTATTGGATCTGGAAAGAGTTAAGGGGGGTGACCTGCGTTTTGTTATTTCTGCCCTTTTCTCTCTTTCTCTGGCTTGTATCCATTCGGCCCCATTCAGCCAACTATTTTAAGACGTTTATCCCCATCTAGGTGTCGATTTCTTCCTGGCGAGCGATAGCGAGCCAGCATTTTATGAAGAAATCCGGCTTCGCCGGATAAATTTTTCTATCGAAAAATGTACAAATTTAGCCTGCTGTCAAACAAAAATAAAAAAATATGCTGGCTCGCTACAGCTCACCAGTAAAAAATTGACACCTGGATGGGGATAAACGTCTTAAAACAGAAGGCTGATGGGGCCAAAATGGATACAAGCCAGAGAAAGAAAGAAAAGGACAGAACAAAAGCAGGTCACTCCCCTTAACGTCACTGCGGAAAAGCGACCCCTTCAGTTGATATTGAAACGACAGTCCATATTGTATGTGGATGCGGCTCCTTACACACCACCCCCGGCCGAGGGATCAGTAGAGATCCTGTAGTAAGAAAGAGTGGCCATCTTTTTATGTGGACGCAATTTTAGTGCCTCAATATATATGAGTATGTTGATATATGTGCGACTAATTTGCTCGGGAAACACATTAACTTACTCATATAGTGATGTACGTTCTATGTGGTGGTTTTGTGTTAATTTTTTATATTTTTGTTTTTATTTTGCTAAAGCGTTATTTCCACTTAGTAATATTGGTAAGTTATGTTGTCTCTATATAGTGTGGTCCTGTTTTGGTTTATTTTGCAAGCTTTACATTATAACAACGAGGTATTATTTCATTTCAGATCGTGTCAAATGTATAATATTATCCAAAAAACAAACTATATATCCTGCAACGGTGTCCCAAATAGTGTATTACTGGCATACAGATAATAAATAATAATAATACTAATACTAATAATAATAATAATAATTAAAATCGTAATACTAATAATAATCGGTATATTTCGAGTGTTTGTTTCCTTGTAAAGAGAGAACAATATCACCAGTGACCCCAAGATGGCAGAGGTTGGGCGATCTCTTGCACTATAGGATCTCTAGGGAGCAAACACAAAACAAAGTGTGTGTGTGTGTGTGTGTGGTGGGGGGGGGGGGGGAGGAGGCTCTAAAATGACCCCCAAAAAACCCCGGCGGTCTGGTGCCCTTGGCCAGGGTCGATCATGAGCCCCAGAGACCTACAGCCAAGCACAAAAGTCACACTAGTTGTCCATCCTATTATTAGGTTTGTGACTACTGAAGTTTTATTATTGACCGCCCTATTCTATAACCACACTTAAGGGGAGGTTTTTAGTTGGTCCCTAGAAATCCTTCAAGCTTAAGATTACACCCCCTTGAGCCTCTTTCAAGATAAATTTGCACATTTTTCGGAAGAAAAATATCCCGGCTTAAAGCCGGTTCCTCCTAAACTACAGGCTCGCTATCGCTCGCCACGATGAAATTGACACCTAAATGGCACGAAAGGTATTAGAATTGACAGAAATGGGTTGAAAGTTCTTAAAATCGTGAAAATAATGGGGCGAACATCTTAAAATCTCAAAAATAATGGGGCTAAACATGAGGGAGAGAGTGGTAAACAAAAAACTCCTTGAAGTGGAAATCTCCCCTTAAGCGGACTTCCCTAACCCTATATCGAACGAAGATTAAACAACTGAGTGCTAATTTGTGATAAAGGTCTAAGAATTTTTCAGTTTCAGAAAAGATCCATATTTGTTTCTGCAAATTTCGCTCCTGAAGGTTTAGGGAAGTATTTAGGTGTGGTTTTAAAATACGGAGGTGAGACATTAGACACGGTGTTTGTATACTTTCAACGTAACTTGGGCACAAAAAGCACAATATTTGTCCACCCTACTATTACGTTTGTGACTACTAACATTTTGACATTGCGACATTAGACAGGGTTTGTGTAGTTTGTTCAATGCACCATGACGTACATATATAGTATGATACATACGAACGTAACCAAATATAAATCTGCAACGAGCCTACTGGTCCAAACGAGGCAGTTCCTTCTATGCCTACCTATCTGACACTACTTTCTTCATCAGTCAGCCTAACTAAGAACATCTCTCCATCTACCTAACACCACAAGGGACTGCAGTTCTTGAAAAAGGGCTCCAGTTCTGACGATATTATTGACTTACAGTGTGCTGGCTAAATAATCCAGAAGGGTTGATAGCCTCTGAAGTCCTATTTACCTAATTAACCTACCACTATAAGGCATGAACAAAACCATTGAAGCATACCAAGGTTTTCTAAAATCCAAAGAATATACCCAGCATGACATTATTGTTTAGCCTATTCACTGTGTTGATTGTTATTGTTTTTATTTTGAGTCGCAAAATAACAGCATTGGACGAACCTTTCCCCCTGACTGTGCAGACCTTGATCTCGATACACCCCGACCTCAACCCCAAGCCGGATATTGCACAAGTTAGTTTGGTTTTTACTTTGATGATAATTTCGAAACGTAAAAAAACAATATCAGAAAAAATAAACAAAAATAACACTATACCACTTGCTCATGCATCTCACAAGTACACCGGTTTCGTCTATACACCGTGTTCTATGTATCGAAAACCAGACGTCTCAAATCATGGGGAGTTATAGGAAAATATATACAAACAAATATTAACACTTATACATCTCACAAATACACCTATTTCGTCTATAGACTGCGTTCTATGTATCGAACACCAGACGTCTCTGGAAAAAAATGGAGAGTTAAAAGAAAATAAGGACAGCGAAAAAAGGGGGGCAAAAAAGACTGGAGCAATTTCCCCCTCCGAGGTACAATACCGTCGTGCACCTTTGGCCCGAGTCATGAGTTGCGACCACCCACTTCCGACCGTCATTACCCGACAATCACCGACGCTCGGAACAACTTGCAAAGGGGAAGGAACTAAAGGTTTCGCTCGCTTGTATAGTCTTGGTTAAAAGTTGTGTCCTATCCTCATAATTTTAACTCCGGTTATTTTGTTAATCATATATATCAAAATATAGTCGCGGTCAAAAGTTGAATCCTGTGGAAACAAACATTCAATGTTTTGCTTTTACCTGTTGACACCTTCAGCACCATGACGTATTTTTACCTTTGATTCTGGTTAAAATTAGATGATTATATGCAGCTTAAGAAGCACTTATGTTACTAAGAGGTTTTATTGAGATCGTATTTACCCATTTGAGTCGTATAAGTAGATTACAAACGTCTAATGGGAACCGGAATATGATGAAAATTGCGTAATTGTGGTGAAGGGGTTAAGGATATTTAATTATGAATAACTAAAGAGATAACCCAATTTGAAATGTTGGAGGTAGGATAGAATAGGAGAGATTTTACCAACATGACTGATAAACGCTCTATTGTGGTGATACAAGTTTCGATTCTGTCTGGAGTCCTCTTTAGGTGTGAGAGGACTCCAAAGAGAGTTAGAATTTGTTCTGTAGTCACGATAACACGTTTTTCCGTCTTGTGGGTATAATTTCTCCTATTTTACCTTACCCCTATAATTTCAAATAGGGTTATCTCTCTATAGTCGGTTGTATTACAGCTGAGACTAACTGAATCCTTTAGCAATTGATTTCGTGAAATGTGATGGATAAATGATGAAACTATGTCTCTGCATTATCTTATTGCCATTTTGTCATATCTTGCAACATTTTTCGCTGCAAAACCTTGGTAAGTAATTAAGATGAATATATAGCAATTTACCGTCAGCTGGGAACAAATAGACTATAGCATAGACTACAGTATATCTGGACTGGACACGAAAATGGAATTTTGCAGTAAGAGACCCCAAATCGGAGAACGAATCTCCAAGTTCGAACCTCGAAACCGGGAAAATATTACATATTCGCGGTTCCAAGGTTCGAACTTGGGGGTTCGTTTTCCGATTTTGGGTCCCTTACTGCAAAGTTCCATTTTCGTGTCCAGTCCAGATCTACTGTAGTCTATGACTATAGTTATAATCAACAAAATATCCATAAGGGGGGATGGGCGTTTTTTTCCTATTAATTTATAATTTTAATATTAGTTTAGTCTCCTCCCTAGACCTCCATCAAGCTAAACAATATACACACCAAGAACCCCCTTCAAGAAATATTTGTACATTTTTTCGGTAGGAGAATGTCCCGGCCGAAGGCCGGATCCTCCTAAATAACAGGCTCGCTATAACTCACCAGGAAAATAATTGACACCCAAATGGCAGGAAAGGTCCTAAAATTGTCAAATAAAAGAAAATGGGCAAAAGTTCTTAAAAAACGCCAAACAAACACGCCGAACGTCTTAAAATCTGAAAACTAATGGGGCTTAACATGTGGGAGAAGGGGGCCCAGAAAAACAAACCATCTACACCTCATTTCATTACCTAAATTCATGAGGCGAACGTCTAAATTCTTAAAACAAATGGGCCTAAACATGAAGGAGAAGGAGGTCCAGAAATTAACACCCCCTTAAACCATACGGTAATGCATCGTCCGAACCTAAATGACGAAAGTGGAACCCGAGTTTGATATTGAACGTGACTCAAGCAACCCGTTCGTAAGTTTGTTTTATGCAACACATATTGGAAAGTGCGTAGAGTTACTAAGCAATGTTAACCACTGTAACAAGTTAATGCATAGTTGCAATGAAATCAAATAGTTTAACCCACTTCAACAAATATTACTGTACAATGGTAAACTTATATATATATATATATATATATATATATATATATATATATATATATATATATATATATATAAATACCGGTATATATATATATATATATATATATATATATATATACACAGTATATATATTTAGTATTTTTACCCATAGCAAATCAACTCATATATAGATCATAGTAACTTCACTATTAGTATTTGAGTCAGTAAACACAAAGCCTAGGTTTTTGTATCTTTATGTATAAACTTCCCCATCTGGGTTGCATAAACAACATGCTAGCCCCCCGGCGGTGTCTGAAGGGTTGGACGTGCTTCCGCTGCCCTTCCTGTCCTTTCCGGCCCCGTGGGAATGACGGGGGGTGGGGGCCCGGGGTGGGATGGGGGGGGGGGGGGGAGCGAGAGAGAGAGATTCGGAGAGGTACCACATACAAAGTCTATGGTCTGGAGTTTCATGAATTCGTATCATCCAAGCAGTCACATTTTCAACAACGCCTTAAGTGGAGTTTTTTAGTTTGTTCTCCAGACCTCCATCAAGCTTAAAATTACACCACCTTGAGCCCCTTTCAAATAAATTTGTAAAAAAAATCGGTAGAAAATTTTCCGGCCAAAGGCCGGTTCCTCTTAAATAACAGGCTTTCTATTTCTCGCCAGGAAAAAAATAGACACCTAAATGGCACGACGGGTATAAAATTGACAGACATGGAGCGAATTAAAGTTCTTAAAATCAAACTAATTGGGCGAACGTCCTAAAATTTCAAAAGCAATGGAGCTAAACAACGGGGTCAAAAACAAATCCCTAAGGTGAAAATCTCCCCTTTTAATATATGGGCACTTTCGTATCCATGATATACTGCAAATACTCATTGACAAAACCTATGCCATCGAAATATCCTATGAAGAATAATATGGATGATACCGATTGCCCCTCCGATTCATGAGCTAAAAGTATAGTAATGATGATCTATGATCTCTCTCTCTCTCTCTCTCTCTCTTTTTTGTCTCTATCTATCTATCTAATCACTTCAGTACGATCTATTTTTTAAAGAACTCCCACTTCAGCATGCATGACTTGACTTTACCCACCATACCAGGTCGATATATAGTTTAATTATATATTTGTTTTCTATTACAAAGTCTTACCCACAACAAACAGCACATTTACAAACAACTAATCTAATAAACTGTGGGAGCACCAAATGACGCCAGTTAATCACTGCACTTGTCCCTGATGTATGTGTTCGCAGCTGTACAGGACAACATGACTCCTGTATTGTTAAGATTATAGTAAACAGTTTCCCATGGTGGAATCAAGGCGGCAGTCCTCATAATTCATATGTTGCGTGTTGTGACCGTCTTGGAAATTGTTTCGCGGTTTTTTGGTAAAATCTTGTATATGGGAGTAAGCAAAGTATATTCAGATACGAAATTTGGAAGCCTCGTACTTTACACTGCCTTTCACTGGTGCATATAAGTTTAAAGTGGTAACATTAATTAAGTACTAAATTTTACCTTTTTGACAAGGCCATACTTCTAACCCGGGCCTGTAGAGTAGCAGTCCAGCAGCAAACCGACTAGACCTATGTAAATATAATGGTTTATAAATATGTGCATTTCTTAAGCCATCTTCAGGAGTACCATATAATCCCTAAAAAAAGGGTTAACAACTCATAACAGAAGGAACAACGTGATCACTAATAAGTCAGTTAAAATAAGTAAACAATTATAATCTATTCTATATTGAATTATCGGCTTACATTAAGCCATCTTCAGGAGTACCATATAATCCCTAAACAACGAGTAAAAACTCATAACAAAAGGAACAACGGGATCACTAATAAGTCAGTTAAAATGAGTATACAATTACAATCTATTCTATATTGAATTTTCGGCTTACATTAAGCCATCTTCAGGAGTACCATATAATCCCTAAAACAAGAGTAAACACTCATAACAGAAGGAACAACGTGATCACTAATAAGTCAGTTAAAATAAGTAAACAATTATAATCTATTCTATATTGAATTTTCGGCTTACATTAAGCCATCTTCAGGAGTACCATGTAATCCCTAAAAAAAGAGTAAAAACTTTTAAAAGAAGGAACAACGGCATCACTAATAAGTCAGTAAAAATTAGTAAACAATTACAATATATTCTATATTGAATTTTCGGCTTACATTAAGCCATCTTCAGGAGTACCATATAATCCCTAAAAAAGAGTAAAAACTCATAACAGAAGGAACAACGGGATCACTAATAAGTCAGTTAAAATGAGTAAACAATTACAATCTATTCTATATTGAATTTTCGGCTTACATTAAGCCATCTTCAGGAGTACCATATAATCCCTAAAAAAGAGTAAACTTATAACAGAAGGAACAACAGGATCACTAATAAGTTAGTTAAAATGAGTAAATAATTTACAATCTATTCTATTTTGAATGTTCGGCTTACATTAAGCCATCTACAGGAGTACCGTATAATCCATAAACCAGGAGTAAAAACTCATAACAGAAGGAACAACGGGATAACTAATAAGTCAGTTAAAATGAGTAAACAATTACAATCTGTTCTATATTGAATTTTCGGCTTACATTAAGCCATCTTCAGGAGTACCATACGATCTCTACAAAGGAGTAAAAACTCATAACAGAAGGAGCAACGGGATAACTAATAATTCAGATAAAATTAGTACACAATTACAATCTATTCTATATTGAATTTTCGGCTTACATTAAGCCATCTTCAGGAGTACCATATAATCCCTAAAAAAATAGTAAAAACTCATAACAGGAGGAACAACGGGATCACTAATAAGTCAGTTAAAATGCGTAAACAATTACAATCTATTCTATAATGAATTTTCGGCTTACATTAGGCCATCTTCAGGAGTACCATATAATCCATAAAAAGGAGTAAAAAATCATAACAGAAGGAACAACGGGATCACTAAGAAGTCAGTTAAAATGAGCAAACAATAAAGTAGACCTACCATTTTACCCAAAATCAAAACGGCATACCCAACTCTGCGATAGGTTACCATCATCACTACTAATACCATCATCAATCACAATCATCACTACTACTGCCATCATCACTACAACTTCCACAATCATCACGACTACTGTCATCATCACCATTACTATGATCATCATCACTAATACAATTACAATCATCACTACTACTGTCACCATTGTCACTACCATCTTAATCACTACTATCATCATTGATACTACAACTATCAACAATCATTACTACTATCATCACCACTATCTTACAATCATCATTACTACTGTTAACATCATCACTACTAGTATCACCATCATCATTACTACTGTCACAAGTATTTCCATCATGTATCCTAACGCCATCATCACTACTACTGCCATCATCACCATTACTATGATCTTCATCATCACAACTATTGTCATCATCACTACAACTTTCACCATAATCACTACTACTCACCATTATCAGTAATATTCACACCATCGTCACTACCATTATCACTACAACTATCATCATTACTTGTCACCATCATCACTACTATTATGACCATCCTCACTACTACTAGTACTGTCACCATCATATCTACTACTGTCACCACCATATCTACTACTGTCATCATTATCACTAGTCATCATCATCAATACAACTACAACCATCATCACTACTATTATCACCATCATCACTATCACCATCAATCCCACTATTACTACCATCACTTCTAATGCCAACTAAACCAACTAATTAACCTAGCAAATACGGAGCGAGATGTTTTCGCCCCCAGAACGAATGCGTTCTTAGTGTGTGAGCCCGCCATCATTGCTGGGAAGGTGGGTAGGGGGGGTAAAACCATATTTTGGACCTAAAATCATAACTATTGCATAAATTCAAAACATCTTTTTTGACTGACGTTCGCATTCACGCAACAAATGTTCGTGTGAAATTTGGTGAAAATCCGTCCAACGGTCTAGGAGGAGTTTTGGGACAGATGGCCAACGACGACAAATTTGTTTGGGGGTACCCACTATACGGGGGGGGGGGGGGGGGATACCAAACTCTGCTTACTCAGAGTTGATTATTACAATCATCACTACTAATCTCACCATCATCACTACTACGGTCACCATTGTCACTGCCATCTTAATCACTACTATCATCATTGATACTATACCTATTAACCATCATTACTACTATCATCACCACCATCTTGCAATCATCATTACTAGTTAACATCATTACTACTACTATAACCATCATCACTACTACGAGTATTGTCTCCATAATATCTACTTCTGTCATCATCATCAATACAAATACAACCATCATCACTACTATCACCATCAATCCCACTATTACTACCACTTCTAATGCCAACTAAACTAACTTAACCTAGCAAATGCAGAGCGAGATGTTTTCGCCCCCAGAACGGGGGGGGGGGGGGGAACCCATATTTTGTAAAAACATATTTTGGACCTAAAATCATAATTATTGCACAAATTAAAAACATCTTTTAGACTGACGTTCGCATTCACCCAACAAATGTTCGTGTGCAATTTGGTGAAAATTCGTCCAAAGGTCAAGGAGTTCCTTCGAGACAGACGGACAACGACAACGACGACGATGACGACAGACTTTTTTTCCGGTGGTACCCTCTATACAAGGGGGGGGGGGGAGGGGGGGGGCGATATAATCCCTAAAAAAAAGTAAAAACTCATAACAGAAGGAACAACAGGATCACAAATAAGTCCGTTACAATGAGAAAATAATTACAATCTATTCTATATTGAATTTTCGGTTTACATTAAGCCAAATTCAGGAGTACCATCTAATCCCTAAAAAAGAGTAAAAACTCATAACAAAAGGAACAACGTGATCACTAATAAGTCAGTTACAATGAGTAAACAATTACAATCAATTCTATATTGAATTTTCGGCTTACATTAAACCATCTTCAGGAGTATCGTATAATCCCTAAAACAAGAGTAAACACTCATAACAGAAGGAACAACGGGATTACTAAGAAGTCAGTTAACATGAGTAAACAATAAAGTAGACGTACCATTTTGCCCAAAATCAAAACGGCATACCCAACTCTGAGATAGGTTACCATCATCACCACTAATACCATCATCAATCACAAGCATCACTACAACTGCCACAATCATCACTACTACTGTCATCATCACCATTACTATAATCATCACTAATACAATTACAATCATCACTACTACTCTCATCACTACTACTGTCACCATTGTCACTACCATCTTAATCACTACTATCATCATTGATACTACAACTATCAACCATCATTACTACTATCATCACCACAATCTTACAATCATCATTACTACTGTTAACAACATCACTACTACTATCACCAACATCATTACTACTGTCACAAGTATTTTCATCATGTATCCTATCACCATCATCACTACTACTGCCATCATCACCATTACTATGATCTTCATCATCACAACTATTGTCATGATCACTACAACTTTCACCATCATCACCACTACTCAACATCATCACTAATACTCACATCATCGTCACTACCATCATCACTACTGTCATCATTATCACTACAACTATCATCATTACTTGTCACCATCATCACTACTACTACTACTGTCACCATCATATCTACTACTGTCACCATCATATCTTCTACTGTCATCATCATCACTACCGTCATCATCATCAATACAACTACAACCATCATCACTACTATTATCACCATCATCACTATCACCATCAATCCCACTATTACTACCATCACTTCCAATGCCAACTAAACCAACTAATTAACCTAGCAAATGCAGAGCGAGATGTTTTCGACCCCAGAACGAATGCGTTCTTAGTGTGTGAGCCTGCCATCATTGCTAGGGAGGTGGGGAGGAGGGGTAAAACCATATTTTGGACCTAAAATCATAACTATTGCATACATTCAAAACATCTTTTTTGACTGACGTTCGCATTCACGCAACAAATGTTTGTGTGAAATTTGTTGAAAATCCGTCCAACGGTCTAGGAGGAGTTTCGGGACAGATGGACGACGACGACAATTTTTTTTGGGTGGTACCCACTATACGTGGGGGGGGGGGGGGGAGGGGGGCGATACCAAACTCTGCTTACGCAGAGTTGATTATTACATTCATCACTACTTATCTCACCATCATCACTTCTACTGTCACCATTGTCACTGCCATCTTAATCACTACTATCATCATTGATACTACACCTATCAACCATCATTACTACTATCATCACCACCATCTTACAATCATCATTACTAGTTAACATCATTACTACTACTATAACCATCATCATTACTACTGTCACAAGTATTACCATCATGTATCCTACTATCACTATCATCACTACTAGTGCCATCATCATCATCACAACAACTTTCACCATCATCACTACTACTCACCATCATCACTAATACTAACACCATCATCACTACCATAATCACTACTGTCATCATTATCACTACAACTATCATCATTACTGATCACCATCATCACTACTATCATGACCATCATCACTACTACTAGTATTGTCTCCATAATATCTACTACTGTCATCATCATCAATACAATTACAACCATCATCACTACTATCACCATGAATCCCACTATTACTACCACTTCTAATGCCAACTAAACTAACTTAACCTAGCAAATGCAGAGCGAGATGTTTTCGCCCCCAGAACGCATTCATTGCTGGGGGGTGGGGGGGGTGGAACCCATATTTTGTAAAAACATATTTTAGACTTAAAATCATAATAATTGCACAAATTAAATAAATCTTTTTTGACTGACGTTCGCATTCACCCAACAAATGTTAGTGTGAAATTTGGTGAAAATCCGTCAAAAACTCTAGGAGTTTCTTCGAGACAGACGGACAACGACAACGACGACGACAGAATTTTTTTTCCGGTGGAGCCCACTATACGAGGGGGGGGGGGGGGGGGGGGGGCGATACCAAACTCTGCTTACGCAGAATTGATTACAATCTATTAAATACTGAATTTTCGGCTTACATTAAGCCATCTTCAGGAATACCATATAATCCCTAAAAAAAGTAAAAACTCATAACAAACGGAACAACGGGATCACTAATAAGTCAGTTAAAATGCGTAAACAATTACAATCTATTCTATATTGAATTTTCGGCTTACATTAAGCCATGTTCAGGAGTACCATATAATCCCTAAAAAAGGAGTAAAAACTCATAACAGAAGGAACAACGGGATAACTAATAAGTCAGTTAAAATGAGTACACAATTACAATCTATTCTATATTGAGTTTTCGGCTTAAATTAAGCCATCTTTTGGAGTACCATATACAGTATTCCCTAAAAAAGAGTAAAAACTCATAACAGAAGGAACAACTGGATCACTAATAAGTCAGTTAAAAGGAGTAAACAATTACAATCTATTCTATATTGAATTTTCGGCTTACATTAAGCCATCTTCAGGAGTACCATATAATCCCTAAAAAAGAGTAAAAACTCATAACAGAAGGAACACCGGGATCACTAATAAGTCAGTAAAAATGAGTAAACAATTACAATCTATTCTATGTTGAATTTTCGGATTACATTAAGCCATCTTCAGGAGTACCATATAATCCCTAAAAAAGAGTAACATCTCATAACAGAAGGAACAACGGGATCACTAATAAGTCAGTAAAAATGAGTAAACAATTACAATCTATTCTATATTGAATTTTCGGCTTACATTAAGCCATCTTCAGGAGTACCATGTAATCCCTAAAAAAGAGTAAAAACTCATAACTGGAAGAACAACGGGATCACTAATAAGTCCGTTCAAATGAGTAAACAAATACAATCTATTCTATATTGAATTTTCGGCTTACACTAAGCCATCTTCAGGAGTACCATATAATCCCTAAAAAGGAGTAAAAACTCATAACAGAAGGAACAACTGGATCACTAATAATTCTGATAAAATGAGTACTAAATTACAATTTATTCTACATTGAATTTTCGGCTTGCATTAAGCCATCTTCAGGAGTACCATATAATCCCTAAAAAAGAGTAAAAACTCATAACAGAAGGAACAACGGGATCACTATTAAGTCAGTTAAAATTAGTAAACAATTACAATCTATTCTATTTTGAATTTTCGGCTTACATTAAGCCATCTACAGGAGTACCGTATAATCCATAAAACAGGAGTAAAAACTCATAACAGAAGGAACAACGGGATCACTAATAAGTCAGTTAAAATGAGTAAACTATTACAATCTATTCTATGTTGAATTTTCGGCTTACATTAACCCGTACAATCCCCAGCGACGCGCCTGACACGTCGGCTATGGATGTAACGCACAGCCCCAGAGACGCGCCTGGCGCGTCACCCTAATTGCGCCGACCGTAGCCTCAGGTGTAGCCACAAAAGAGGGCTCAGATTTATATGGGAACTGTGTACGTATCCCACGCAACCGTGCCGATGGTTGAAAACTCTCAAAGTCCACGTGCGTGTGCGTGAGCGTGCAGTAACCTGTTTTTTTGGGGTAATTGCCTTCAATGTTTTACTCTTGTAAAATACGTTTTCGGGGGCTCTGTAGGACCATTCTTTAAGCTTTTTGAGCGGTTTTTCGTGGTTTTTCCTTCATTCCTAACCCATTCGCTATTGTTTCTGGAATAAAACCATATTTTGAAAACCGGCCGCGTTCTGGTGAACAAACATTACAAAACTAGCCGGGGCTGGACGGGTTAAGCTTCAGGAGTACCATGTAATCCCTAAAAAAAGAGTAAAAACTCATAACAGAAAGAACAACGGGATCACTAATAAGTCCGTTAAAATGAGTAAACAATTACAATCAATTCTATATTGAATTTTCGGCTTACATTAAGCCATCTTCAGGAGTACCATATAATCCCTAAAAAAAGAGTAAACACTCATAACAGAAGGAACAACGGGATTACTAAGAAGTCAGTTAAAATGAGTAAACAATAAAGTAGACGTACCATTTTGCCCAAAATCAAAACGGCATACCCAACTCTGAGATACGTTACCATCATCACTACTAATACCATCATCAATCACAAGCATCACTACTACTGCCATCATCACTACAACTGCCACAATCATCACGACTACTGTCATCATCACCATTACTATAATTATCACGAATACAATTACAATCATCACTACTACTCTCATCATCACTACTACTGTCACCATTGTCACTACCATCTTAATCACTACTATCATCATTGATACTACAACTATCAACCATCATTACTACTATCATCACCACCATCTTACAATCATCATTACTACTGTTAACAACATCACTACTACTATCACCATCATTATTACTACTGGCACAGGTATTTCCATCATGTATCCTATCACCATCATCACTACTACTGCCATCATCACCATTACTATGATCTTCATCATCACAACTATTGTCATCATCACTACAACTTTCACCATCATCACCACTACTCAACATCATCACTAATACTCACATCATCGTCACTACCATCATCACTACTGTCATCATTATCACTACAACTATCATCATTACTTGTCACCATCATCACTACTATTATGACCATCATCACTACTACTACTACTGTCACCATCATATCTACTACTGTCATCATCATCAATACAACTACAACCATCATCACTACTATTATCACCATCATCACTATCACCATCAATCCCACTATTACTACCATCACTTCCAATGCCATCTAAACCAACTAATTAACCTAGCAAATGCAGAGCGAGATGTTTTCGCCCCCAGAACGAATGCGTTCTTAGTGTGTGAGCCCGCCATCATTGGGGGGGGGGGGGGGGGGGGGGTAAAACCATATTTTGGACCTAAAATCATAACTATTGCATAAATTCAAAACATCTTTTTTGACTGACGTTCGCATTCACGCAACAAATGTTCGTGTGAGATTTGGTGAAAATCCGTCCAACGGTCTAGGAGTTTCGGGACAGATGGACGACGACGACAATTTTTTTTGGGGGTACCCACTATACGGGGGGGGGGGGGGGGATACCAAACTCTGCTTACGCAGAGTTGATTATTACATTCATCACTACTTATCTCACCATCATCACTACTACTGTCACCATTGTCACTGCCATCTTAATCACTACTATCATCATTGATACTACACCTATCAACCATCATTACTACGATCATCACCACCATCTTACAATCATCATTACTAGTTAACATCATTACTACTACTATAACCATCATCATTACTACTGTCACAAGTTTTACCATCATGTATCCTACTATCACTATCATCACTACTAGTGCCATCATCACCATTACTATCATCATCACAACAACTTTCACCATCATCACTACTACTCACCATCATCACTAATACTAACACCATCGTCACTACCATAATCACTACTGTCATCATTATCACTACAACTATCATCATTACTGATCACCATCATCACTACTATTATGACCATCATCACTAGTACTAGTATTGTCTCCATAATATCTACTACTGTCATCATCATCAATACAAATACAACCATCATCACTACTATCACCATCAATCCCACTATTGCTACCACTTCTAATGCCAACTAAACTAACTTAACCTAGCAAATGCAGAGCGAGATGTTTTCGCCCCCAGAACGCATTCATTGCTGGGGGGGGGGGGGGGTAAACCCATATTGTGTAAAAACATATTTTGGACTTAAAATCATAATAATTGCACAAATTAAAAAAATCTGTTTTGACTGACGTTCGCATTCACCCAACACATGTTCGTGTGAAATTTGGTGAAAATCCGTCAAAAGGTCTAGCGGACAACGACAACGACGACAGACATTTTTTTCCGGTGGTACCCACTATCCGGGGGGGGGGGGGGGGGGGGGAGCGATACCAAACTCTGCTTACGCAGAGTTGATTACAATATATTCTATGTTGAATTTTCGGCTTACATTAAGCCATCTTCAGGAGTATCATGTAATCCCCAAACAAGAGCAAAAACTCATAACTGAAAGAACAACGGGATCACTAATAAGTCCGTTAAAATGAGTAAACAATTACAATCTATTCTATATAGAATTTTCGGCTTACATTAAGCCATCTTCAGGAGTACCGTATAATCCCTAAACAAAGAGTAAAATCTCATAACAGAAGGAACAACGGGATCACAAATAAGTCAGCTAAAATGAGGAAACAATTACAATCTATTCTATCTTTAATTTTTGGCTTACATTAAGCCATCTTCAGGAGTACCATATAATCCCTAAAAAGGAGTAAAAACTCATAACAAAAGGAACAACGGGATCACTAATAATTCAGATAAAATGAGTATTAAATTACAATCTATTCTATATTGAATTTTCGGCTTGCATTAAGCCATCTTCAGGAGTACCATATAATCCCTAAAAATAGAGTAAAAACTCATAACAGAAGGAACAACGGGATCACTAATAAGTCAGTTAAAAAGAGTAAACAATTACAATCTATTCTATATTGAATTATCGGCTTACATTAAGCCATCTTCAGGAGTACCATGTGATCCGTAAAAACTTATAACAGAAGGAGCAACGGGATCACTAATAAGTTAGTTAAAATGAGTAAACAATTATAATCTATTCTATATTGAATTTTCGGCTTACATTAAGCCATCTTCAGGAGTACCATATATTCCCTAAACAAAAGTAAAATCTCATAACAGAAGGAACAACGGGATCACTAATAAGTCAGTTAAAATGAGTAAACAATTACAATATTCTATATTGAATTTTCGGCTTACATTAAAGCATGACAAGGATTACATTGAACAAAGTATGACACAATCTTCCACCCAAATAAAACTTAGCTTAGTGTATTGCTCTCACGCCCACACTTCCCTTCTTCCGCTTCCCTTGACCCAGCCCACGCCCCTGTGGACGTGAATGGTAAGGTTCCCGTAGAGCACCACTCGGGACCCTCAGGCACATCCGGTCTGGGAATGGCAAGGAACCGCCGGGAATAATTACGTCGGTGGGAATGGGGGCGTTCCGGTCTGGCCTCTTGTCTCTGAGGATCCTTCCGGTGTTACTACAGTACTATACCCTGTTCTAAATAAGTAGGGCAACACTCTTGAACATTAACCTCTATAACTCACTAACGACTAGAGTAATCGAGCTAATATTTTTACTATTTGGGAAAGGTTAGTTAGGGAATAGGTGTGGAAATATAGAACCCATTTGCTCTAGCCCTTTTTGAGTTATAAATAATTGAGTTCACGATTTCTGGCCAGCATACTCAGAACAGCCAATATCCTATTTATAATTTTGATCCTGGGATAAAACCACCGATTTCAGTCACACATGCAAGTCTATTAATTCCTTCAAGTTAGTACGTGGAATTGAATCCATTAGTACGTAAATCGTCTGCCATTTAAAGACCAACAACAACAAACAAAAAAGAGAAAGTGATATCCAAAATCAGTAAAATTCGCCAGCAAAATTGCCTTGTGTGATGCAGCCTTAAATATGCAGAGTGTGAGTCGTACCTAAAGCAACCTAATGAAATGCTAGTGAAATATCAATTAGCTGTATATATATACTGAATTATTTTCTGAGCCTATTTTTACAATATTACATTAACAAAATACCCTAGGTTTTCTATATTTTACTAAATTGCTTGACATCACATTTCTCCCGGTTAACTAAAAATGAGCTAATTAAATATAAACGATAGCTTACATTTGCTTAAATGAAACTATTTTAAAATGCATATTTGCTAGATTTCATATAGTTGCTCATAATGTTTGTTGTAATTTACTTTATATTAACTTTATTGTTGTGTACTTGTTCTATTACATTATAAATCAAAGGAACATTTGATCAATATATCGCATGAAATAGCCATGAACGATTATGTGAACCCAAACGCGAATGTTCCGGACCTGAATGAGAATCCTGGGAGAACCACCGGCCGAGTTTCCGGTCAGCGGAAGCAATTTCACTTGTTTTTGCCATTTTCTTTACGCAGCGACCATTTGAGGCCCTTCAGGAAACAGGGACTACTATGGGTTTCAGAGGCCATGTTACACAGTTTTTCGGGAATAACTTATTAAGAAACAGTTGAATCAGTATGCTATTTTCCCACAGCTTGTTATACACCGTGCCCTAATTTTCGTTAATATTGTGCATTACTAAAAGTGAAGAATTAAGCCACTTGTCCCTGTGTCATGGGGTTAAATTCACACCTGAATGACTAGGAATCGGATAAGGCTACCGTGGCGTACCTGTGGAAACTACCAAACCAGTTTTGCTCCTCCATCAAACACGGTAGTTATCACCCACCACCCAACCCTAATATTTCCTATACGTTCAAGTTATGTCACTATCAAATATAAATATACAAATAATATGTATTTGTGTATATTTATATTTGATAGTGACAGATAACTTGAACATATGTAGCGGAATTTATTTGGTAACCCTGTTCTGCGTACATTAACCGGTGTAGCGATGAATGAATACCGTCGGGGGTACTGCCTGACGGGTGCATCGACTGGAGCTTCTGCACAAAAACCCGAGACTCGAAGATAAACAATTAATTATAGATTCATGACTTGGGGAGAGAGGGTAGCGGGACTGGGGACCGTGGGGCGTAATAACAACAACTTGGACTTCTCCGCCATGATGGAGACGAAGATCCGAGTTCGTCTGACGTCTTATAGTATATTTGATGGTTTTTATAGCGATTCGATATTCAATTTGTCTTTACCAGGTTCATATGGATATATTCAATTAGCATGTAATCTAACATGTATATACAGTACTGTATTTATCAATGTGTTTTTATCAGTAATATAGGTGATTCTTAATAGGTAGATCTAAAAAATTGGGGTTATGACAAGTTTCTTCGAACACTAATGCAGTTTCACGTGTCTGCCATGTTGAAGTAATTTAAGTTTATATTAGTCGTGTACTTTATGAAATAGTGAAGTGATATATTTAAGTGAAGTTATTATGTGAACTAATCAAAGCAATATTTTAGCTATGTTTGAATATACTGTATATTTCGCAACTCATTTATTGCAATATTATGAGCTCCTCTGTAAAATAACATACAATATTGATTGTTAATACATTGGTTATGCGCATCATAACTTAAAATATGATTATCCAATTAAAATGATATAATTACTTACCAATGTGAAAGTATAGTATGTGTAAGTGTGTGTGTGTGTATGTCTGCGTGTGTGTGTGTGTTTGAGTTGGATTTCCCAGCAATCTGATGCATTATGGAAGGTGACGACATTAAATTTGATTAGAACTTTTGTGATCAGAGCTAAATCCATCAGTCTTCATTGGACGAATACTATATATGACCGATTACAATGTTGGGGTGAAAAGTGTTTGTATTATTGAGCTTCTAAATAATGTTATTAGTCTCTCTCTCTCTCTCTCCTCTCTCTCTCTCTCTCTCTCTCTCTCTCTCTCTCTCTCCTCTCTCTCTCTCTCTCTCTCTCTCTCTCTCTCTCTCTCTGTCTCTCTCTCTCTCTCTCTCTCTCTCTCTCTCTCTCCTCTCTCTCTCTCTCCTCTCTCTCTCTCTCTCTCTCTCTCTCTCTCTCTCTCTCTCTCTCTCTCTCTCTCTCTCTCTCTCTCTCTCTCTCTCTCTCTCTCTCTCTCTCTCTCTCTCGATATATAGAGATAGATAGATATAACAGGAAATAGTTGATGCTTTATATATTTCTTGAAAGTTTACACAAGACCCGACTCAATTCTTTGTAAGTAGTTTATTTCTTTGATGTACGCAGTAGTATAACACAGTTTCAATACTTTGACGGTAATTTTAATGTAATCTGTATAATTTGTAGATGTTTACCCTCGTTCTGGGAGTGTGTATTTACTTCCAATAGAACGTGAGTTGTACTAAGTTCGTGTTTGCTGGTTTTTGTATAATTTTTCACTAATGTTTTCTCTGAAATACTTAATATGGCTGTATCAGTCACTGCAGTATAGGACTAGCTAAGCAACATGACATTTATGAAACATTAATGGTGGACGATTCGCTTATAAAGATTCTGGGTTCTCCTACCGCTAGTTTCTCCCGCACCCTGACGTCGGCTCTGTAATTAATCAATCCTTCCTCCGACGCCATAAAAACTATACTCAAATAATGGTCCAGGGTCATAAAGCTTGCAGGCAATTGTTGGACCATTCACGGGGCTCGGTACTCGTAGTGGTTTTATGTGAAGTTTGTGCGAGCAGTGTTTGTACCGCGAGTGATTATATGAGCTGCCCGTTCAATGTGGTATTAAAATGGCGTTTGCAGTAGCCTTGTTTGTACTCTGAGTGAGTATAAGATCTGCCCCTTCAATGTGGTTTTATGTAAGGTTTATGCAGGCACCCTAGTTTGTACTGTGAGTGACCATAAGAGTTGCCCCTTCAATGTGGTTATATGTGATGTTTGTGAAACCCCGTGTTTTTACTGTGAGTGTTTATGAAAGCTGCCCCTTCAATGTGGTTTTATGGGAGGTTTGTGGGACCCTTGTTTGTATTGTGAGTGATGATAGTAGCTGCCCCTTCAATGTGGTTTTATGTGACGTTTGTGAGAGCCGTGTTTGTAGTGTGAGTGATTATAAGAGTTACCCCTTCAATGTGGTTGTATGTGACGTTTGTGGGAGCCTTGTTTGTACTGCGAGTGTTTATAAGAGTTACCCCTTCAATGTGGTTTTGTGTGACGTTTGTAGAAGCTACTTGATTCTGGCTTCTATTAAACGATTTTGTTCAGTTTAAAAAGGGCCTCCAGCAATTAACAAGCTTTGAACTGACTTACTTAACCATTCTCACTACCTCAGAACCTTCTTAAACTGCATAACATCGTTTAAAGATAGCAACGATATAACTAACAACACGTCGCCGGTATAGAAGGGGTTAATGTATTTATATGTGCCGTTTAACGGACCCTTGTTTGTACTGTTGGTAATTATAAGAGCTACCCCTTCAATATCTGGCCGGTGATCCAAGCCTAGATAGATATTGTCCGCTGGCTGGAGGTTATAACAGCGAGGTGGGTGGTATGCAGGCAGGGAAAATGTCTAAATATGTATATGGCCATTACTCTCTCATAAGATGTGCATAATCATCTCCCTCACTATCGCCAAGGTTCTCTCTCTCTCTCTCTCTCTCTCTCTCTCTCTCTCTCTCTGTATATATATGTATATATACTGTATATATATATGTGTGTGTGTGTGTGTGTGTGTGTAAAGAGAGAACAATTCAGATACAAATGTTAAAAGACAAATATAAGGACTTATAGTAAAAAATCCATTGGAAGCTTTTACCAGATCGGATCAGATGGCTACAGAAAAGTAGGAGAGTAGAGAGTTTTGGATAGAGGAAGACTAAGTTGAGAAAAGGGAAGTATAGTAAAAGATAAAAGTAATTGGGCTCAATCAAGTTTTTAGCTGGCATTATAGTGGGTCATATATACGGTGACTGAACACTAACGGATTTAGCTCTGATCAAACAAGTCCTGATTCTATTTGAATTTGATCACCTTCCATAGTGCATCAGATTGCTGGCAATGCGAACAGAGAGAGACAGAGAGAGAAAGAGAGATATATATTTACATATAGTTACATAGATACACTGGCCACAAAGACCTTACGATCCAAACGAGGTGGTCAGGACTTAATTCTAGTAGAGATGGCATATCCGATAGAAAAGGAAAGTTGAAGGAAAGGATAGAAAAGAAGGAGAGAGAGAGAGATTAATCTCGATATTATATTATATAATTAATTGTCCAAAGGTTTAATGACACACCAAATAGAGCTCGAATAATCTATGATTAATGTTACACTACAGTGGAGCTATTACTACTGCAAACATTAGCCTGCAAAACTTTATACTTTGCATAGGTAATTCGTTAACATTGCTGAAAATAATTAATGAAATAACTTAAGCTCCTTTGTAATTCGCAGAATCTACCATTCAGATTCGTTATACCCTGTTCCAAATAGGTAGGCCAGAAATCAAGAACCCTAACCTATTAAACTCAAACATGGCTTGAGCAAATGAGCTGTAAATGTTCACACTTTTTCCCTGGCTGACCCTTCCCAAATGATGGATATATTGCCTCGATTACTCTAGTCGTTTGGGAGTTATAGAGGTTAGTGTTCGAGAGTTTTGGACTACTTTTTTGGAACAGGGTATAGTGTATTGTAGCCTAAGAAAGAGTCAATGTACTTCACGTTAGCTAATACCCATTCCGGTGGTATTATAAAATATTCATTCTTCCCTTCAGTTATTATCTTGTCTTTCTGTTATCGGAGTTCCATCGTCTCTTACACTCGAACACTTTTCTTTGATTTGTGTAAGTTTTACTACTTTTACCATTTACTACTTTCATTCTATGATTAGTCTTTTATTTGCAGCATGAATTATGTCTTTTAAATTATATGTTTCCTATCAATAGGCTAATTTGTTCCTATTAAGAGAGACGTTCTAGTAGTCAAAAAGTTTTAGGACTATCTAGAGACCAGACCAGATGGCTGGAGTAAAATAGGAAAGAAGTGTAATTGGACAGAGGAAGAACAAGCTGAGAAGTGAGAAATACAGTAGAAGACTAAAAGTTCTCGGGCTCAACCAAGTTGCTTCATTGTCTATCTAGAGTAACTTCTTCCTTCCAATATCAATAGTGACGCTGATATACTGTAGTTCACGAAAAAAAGAAAAAAATAGAGAAGAAAATAACTGGACAAAATTTTCCCCCGTTCCAGAGACAAGGGGTCAGAGAGGGCCAAAAAATATTAGCAAGTCAGAGGAGAAAAAAAATACAGACGAGGAAGTCAACATTATTACAGAAAACAGAATCCTGGGGAGGTCAACGGCGGTGTTTGTGTAGGTTAATAAGTGACGGGAACACCGACAACGTAGGAGAGAGACAGATGTTTCGTTCATACACGTTTTATGATTGCACTTATAATTCAACATATGTCTAAAATTATGGAATATATATATATATATATATATATATATATATATATATATATTATGGAGAATATATAACAAATAAGTGTGATCATATGATGTAGTAAAACTCGTAGGAAAAATTAAACTTTGGAACACCAAGCTTTCGTCTATTCTCATCTTAAATAACCTACCGTGAAGATGTCTTGAGAGAATAGACGAAAGCTTGGTGTTCCAAAGTGTAATTTTTCCTGCGAGTTTATCTATATATATATATATATATATATATATATATATATATATATATGATGAGGCAAGCAGATATATGAAAGGTATACCAAATGTACTTGCAACATAGCGTATTAAACACATTAATACATGATGCAAAAACGACTCCAACGGAATGAAATAGGCCGCAAGGGAAGAGAAAAGATGAAGTGTAGGTTTTACAGTTAGTGTATGCAGTATAGGGGACAAAATTGTAGTTCGACTTCTGCCTGTGATAATTTATGTGATTAAATCATATATTTAATTACAAAGAGAGAATTGTATGGGCGTAAACCAAGTCAATTATTTTCCTTATTTTCTTTAGTTTCTTTAAAAACATATGAAAATATCTTATTTTCTCCAATTAATATTGTTCATTCGCCTTTGCAAGTCAAAAGGTATTTGTAATAAAGTCATTACTTTACACTATTAAATGATCTAAATATTAGTCTTATGTATTACGACGTTTTTTGTATTCCATTCAGCTATGTTTAGATGATTTTATATAGCTTTTGAAAATAAATATTGTAGATAAACGGATTAATTGAGATAGTTTGCAACTTTTAATGAGTACACGTACCTAACCTGTATAACATTTTCTATTAATTGCCTTAATATAATGAAAAGGATGTCACATGTACTGAATGGGATATGTTAAAGTTTATCTTGGAAACTGTCAGATCAGAGTTGTGAGAAAATTTACTTGACGAATGCTCGCGTGAATCCTCCTTAAAGGGGAGCGCAATTTAGAGAGTAAAGAGGGCATCAGACGAAAGTTTTTATATACATTTTCGATGGTCAACATTATTATGGAAACTTGTCTATGATCATTTTGCCCTGGTATCTGAAGTAAAGTGACGATTGATTAAATTGGGTGGAATAATTATGAAGCTAACAGGCTAGTGTTGACGATAAATGTTGAGAGAAAACCATCTGATATGATTGTAGACAAGTAATATTGCAAAAATCAGCGCTCATGATAATTTTGCCTTTATAGACCTCGCCATCTCTACTTTCCCAAGACCCTTCACTTCACCATGTATACGTCACCATATTCAGATAGTTATTATAAACCTCACCATCTCTACTTTCCCTAGAGTCTTAGACACTTCACCATTTCTGTTTCACCATATTCAGAAAACCATTATAAACTTCACCATGTATACGTTCCCTAGACCGTTCACTTCACCATTTCTACCCCACCATATTCAGCTAACCATTATAGACCTCACCTATCACCATATCCAGTTTCCTAGATCATTTATTCCAACATTTCTATTGCATTATATCCAGATAACTTTATTTTACCTTGCCATCCCTACTTTCCCTAGACCCTTCACTATTTCCACCCCACCATATTCAGATAACCTCTCGTGACCCAACATCAAGCCATAATTAACAGGATTAATGTTGCAATTAACATACTGGCTGCCCGCAACCCCTGCGTGAAATTTGCGCATTTTTCATGCTTGTTACATGAACACAGCATTTCACTTTGTTTTTCTTAATCCATTTGATCTACTCTCTTGAGATAAATATTCATATAATGCTGTGATATAGATTGTTATATATATAAATGTTACACAATTTGGCTCTTAATAGCTAATATTTCAATTAAACACTGTACTAATACGTATCTTAGCTTATTTCATTGCTAGTGTTGGTTAACATAAACTAATTTAACATGTATTAAGATGTATACATGTATATTTAAGGAAACCGGGGTATTTTTATACCGTAAAAACACTTACTTGGCTTAATTATTGTCAGAGGGGTTCTTTTTTTTTAGCTTGAAGAGGGTCTGAGAAGGATATATATATATATATATATATATATATATATATATATTTGAAAACTAATCTAGGAGGCAAGCTAAAAATAAGTAATCGAAAATGGCAACACCAATAAAAGACCTTCATTAATAATTAGAACAAAATCGTACTAACCCCAAAGCGTCGTACCAGGGAGTGTTAAAACTGATGACACAGTATAACAGCTGATTGTACTATAGTCTTGATTTTCGCTTAACCCCATTTGTACCGAAAACGTCTTCTTTATTATATTATAGCTATATGTAGACGACATTGTGTAGCTTAAGCAGGATCTGTGGTAGTAAAAAGTTCGAAGCCTTTTAATTGGTGAAAGCCCTTCTTGAACTGAACAAAATTGTATAATAGCAGCCAACATCAAATTAGAATGTAGAATGACGGCACTGGTACTGCAAGGGATATAACATGGATAGTCCAAATCAATACTTCATCGAAAATATTGTTCATGAACTTAATAGTCTTTCGATAATGTTTCTAATATTAATGCAGACATATGTTTTGTTTAGTTTGCATGCAACACTCAAGTAAATATTTTACTAAAAACGTGAAATTATCCAGAGAAAAAAAAATGCTTTCAGTAGCCGATGTCTGGCTCTGCATATTATATATTTTGTTCACTATCAAAATCTTTTTGCGTTGGCCTGTCTGGTTTTTTTTTTTGCGAATTTTGTTTAATCAATTTATTGTTAAATTCATTGTTGTCAATCTCACAGATAAAGAAATACAAAAACAAAAACAAATCTATAAAAAAGACAAATCACTTATTCCCAACCATTGCTTGCCGGATTCTTGACCTCTGACTGCCAACAATCCTCTTTAAGCCGAGGCCCATCATCCTGCGTTAATCAGAATACAATCTAAATGACCTGGCCTGGTGGAGGTGAAAGGGTTACAAGGCAGCACCGGTGATTAATCGGATTTCTCATTCAGTCAGTCAGGTGCTAAGGGCGTACCCCACATGGTATGAGGAAAGCTTGGGCGTTGGGAGATGTCGGCCTAAGAAAACTAGGCCTCTATAAAGTTTCGGCCGCTGGGAGTACTTTAGATTAGATTAGGTTAGGTAAGTTGATTAGCTACGATAGATTAGGATAGGTAAGTTTATTAGATACGTTAGATTATGTTAGGTAAGTTTATTAGATACGTTAGATTAGGTTAGGTAAGTTGATTAGGTACGGGGATATCATCAATGGGGAGTGTGTTAGGAGTGAGGGAAGATAATTATATATTTTGGTGATAACACATGGTATTAGGAAAACTTGGCCGTTGGGATATGTCGGCCTAAGAAAACTCGGCCTTTATAAAAACAATTCGGCCTGTGGGGATAGTCTAGGTTAGATAAGGTTAGGTAAATCAAGATGATTAATGATTATGAAGAGGTTATCTGAAAAGTTATATCCGTCAAATTAACAGTAGAAGACCGAACAATAACCACTGTTGATAAGTTATTCAACATTATTTGTTTGTTCCTGTGTGTCACCTTTAGTTTACAACGCCTAGGCCGTACATAACTAGCTTAACTCATTAACCCCTTGAGGATTGTGACACGTTTTAATAGTTTATTCTGGTTACCATTACACGATTATATGCATTATAGGGATGATCTGGAAGAGTCAAAAGTGTAAAGACTGTGTTAATTATCCCGCTGACTTCCCTGTACCCTTCCTAATTTGAATAGAATCATCAAGTAATAGCCAGAAATTTGAAAAGAAATAAGTTATACAATCTTAGGAGGTTAAGCTTGTGACTCCGGGTATATATACTGTATATGCAGATTGTATGCATACAATATAACTTTCTTATCATATTTACAGTAGATACATTTATATTCGTGCTAAATGCATTGGAATATAACGAGTGAAGGTATGTCGGGGAGCCATTTAATGCACACCAGTATGGTGTCTATTCGCAACGAGGTATCCTGAAAACATTAAAAAAAGCAGAATTTTCAGATGTATATTCATACAACTAACCTGTTTCGTAAATATACAGTTACTCTCTTGTTTAAATAAAATGAAATATCAGGATTTCAAGTATGTCAGAATGCTATTCATGTCAGCCCAGTATGTTGTCTCTCCATTCACAATGCCGTGTTCTCTCTTCAACTGAGGGCCACACCAATATTATCTCTGGAACGTAATTAAGCAGATTCCCGGGCTTGATCTCTGACACCTGGGCCGTGAACCAGTTTGGCCACGACCTCCCATTATTATATATATATATATTTTGTTTTTCATATCGGGTTACAGCATATCAATCTTTCATACACCGATCCTTAGTTATTCATATGTAGCAGCTGCAAATTGGTCAACAGATTTTAGGTTTTCAGATATTGTTATTTCCAGGTATGTTATTAGTGGTGAACTTATTATTCGTTGGCCTTTAATTTTGTATGAATATTCTTATTTGTTATATTTATTTATTGTTTTATTTATATTTTGCATTACTCTATTGCAATATCTGATATTTTGCTATATTGAAGGGCATCTGCCACTGTTCCAACCACTCTACTGTCTTGTTTAAATCGGATTGCAGTAGGTCCCTGCCTTCCTTAGTCAAAACTGTGTTTCCTATCTTTGTATCATCGGCAAACTCGGAAATTGTGATATTTAGTTCTACATCAATGTTATTTATGTAGGTAAGAAACATAACTGGTCACAGAACCGAACCCTGGGGTACTCCACTAGATACATATTCCCTCTCAGATTGCATTGGATTTATTACAACGCTCTGTCTTCTGTTTGATAGCCAATTTTTAATCCATGTATGAGTTTTTTTCTGTTATGAGTATGCAGAGAGAGAGAGAGAGAGAGAGAAAGAGAGAAAGAGAGAAAAGAGAGAAAAGAGAGAAGAGGTCACGTCCCCCTAGGAAGCAACTACTACAAATAGCGTCATGCCTGGTTGTGTCGTGATCCCAACAGAATAGAGTGACCTGCCCACCACCACCACCACCACCTACCCCTGGTCAACTCACTCTCCCCACCACCACCCCATCATCATCCCTCGCTTCTCTCATCCTACCCATCATTAATCAAACCATTATTTCTTCCATCCCATCAACATCTTTTCTTTTAGTGTGGAGGTTATCTGCAAACCTTAATATACTGTATATGAACGTTTGGCGATGTCCAGATATGTGTACCAAAAATGTAATTGCATTGTGTCCAGTGTCCTATGGTCTAGTTGGTAAAGGCGATAGTATAATGTCAGATGCATAATATTAATTAATTCCTCATTCAAGCTGATATTATTATGGCACGGGATTGTATTACCGCACGCTGATATTCCTCCTTTCATTAATCCTGGGTACTAAAGTTTGCCAATGTTGCCTTTTCTAAGAGCAACGGAAGATGTTATTCAGATTAAGAGAGAGAGAGAAAGAGAGAGAGAGAAAGTGTGTGTGTGGGGGGGGGGGGGAGGGAAGAAGAAATATCGTAATCGGAGAAGCATATAATTATACAGTATATAATATAAACAAAAATGTTCTAATAAAGCGTTGGCTCCCTCTATGCATCTAGTTGTTTTTAGAATAGAATCTCAACGAAATTATTCCACCTAATAGCAAGTATTCATGACTGTCTGACAATATCATACCATATCTTCCAGTAAGCTAGACATTCGTGAAATTCATGTTCGTACTGAATAATTCCCTATCAGCTACTTTAGTTAATTCATTATAAGTAGGCCAACAATCCTGACCCCTACCCTCTGTAACTCACAAAGGGCAAGAACAAATGGGCTGTATATTTTCACATTTATTATTTGGCTGTCTCTTCCCAAATAGTTGATATAATAGTCGGGTTTTGTTTTTAAGTTCTAGAGCGTAATAGTTAAAATGTTTGAACAAAATATAATGAAAACGCTTGGTATTATATTGGTTGTGGCCATGATAAATAGAGATGGATCATAATACAAATTCCTGCTTATCCATAAATAGTAAATTTGTTCACATAATATAGATGTCCAATTACATGATGATTTGCCCTCAGTTCAAATTTCGTAGTGATTGCATAATTATAATGTGTAAAGTTCATGCCAAAGTGTCTATAATGTATAGTTTTTCTAAATATTTGTATCAGACATTCTTCTCTCCTCCCCCCCCCCCTCTCTCTCTCTCTCTCTCGCTCTCTCTCTCTCTCTCTCTCTCTTGCTCTCGCTCTTGCTCTCTCTCTCTCTCTCTCTCTCTTGCTCTCGCTCTCGCTCTCGCTCTCGCTCTCGCTCTCTCTCTCGCTCTCGCTCTCTCTCTCTCTCTCTCTCTCTCTCTCTCTGTGTGTGTGGGTGGGGGTGGGTGGGTGGGTGGGTGTGTATCCATTGTATTCATGCAATCAAGCTTCAGATCCTTTATCACTATATACTTTCAAATCTCCTAAAAACCTATAATACTCTGAAGTTGGTCCCAGCCCAGCAAGCAGTGCGTCTATACTGCCCCATTAGACGGCCATATCCTTATTAGCCAACACCTGAACCCTGGCTTCTTCGTGACCAACAGAATACTTTTTATTTTCTCTCTCTCTCTCGCCTGGACTGTGCCCCAGGGAGAGTCAAGAATAATCCCAGGTCTATAACACAGCGGGCGAGGTCCACTACTAACGATATAACCTATGATCCCTTAGAAGGCAGAGAGTAGACGATTATGTAGAATAGTCCCATTTTAGGTTCAGACACCAAGCATAAGTGTCGAAGTATAGCTTTGAATAACTTGGACTCATATTGCTAGTGTCTTCAGTAATGGTGTAGAAAATTAGAATGGAAAACAAATTCAGTGTACACAGAAGACACTTAAAATAAATCCTCAACATTTCAGTTATCCAGTCTCTGTTTACTGTAGAGTGGGTAAGGAAAGCTGGCGGTACTACGAGTAATTGGACAACACTATGCAGCGAAGGTGGGGAACATATTTGCCTAATAAACGACCCACATTAATTGCCGATACTCTGGGCCCTACCCTATTGAAACTTTGAGGGAGGATGGAACTTTCTATATAAAGAGCGAGTAGGGGTTTTTCATTAGCCTTTTAATATGATGTCTGTGTTTAGTAGCCAGTTAAACTCCATATGGCTGTAGTCAAATTAAGGAGAACTATTGACTCTATAGTGTGTGTGTGTGTGTGTGTGTGTGTGTGTGTGTGTGTGTGTGTGTGTGTGTGTGTGTGTGTGTGTGTGTGTGTGTGTTCCTTCCATCAGTACATTTTTTCTAAAGAATTAATTAGATGTTAGGAACGTATGGTCAATGAGAGGTTAATCACATACATACAGATTACAAATATGGTTCCATGCAATATTAATAATGTTAAGTGGTGTAATTTACTTTTTGTGTTTTGTTTTTGTGTGTTCATTGTTTTTCTGTCGTGTTGCGTTGTCCCTATTCGGGCTCTGTCTCGAATCAGCCTCCCCAAGAAAACAAAAATGGGGATTGGGCCAGAGTAAATAGTAGTAGATTTACTTCACTTACTCAGTGGGCTAGTATAAAAAAAAACATAAACAACAATAACAACACAAGGGACTGGAGTTTTCGCAGAGAGGCTCTAGTCCTGACGTTATTCTTGACTTAGTGTGCTGGCTTAATAATTCAATGGGGTTGATAGCCTCTGTAGTACTATTTTAACTAACTAATGACAACAACTTTACTTACTGAAATATGTGTGTTATCTTCCACCAGGTACATCGGGTGTAGTAGGTGCCACAAGAGGAGGCCATGAGCGAGTGTGGGAGGTGCCTTGTCCTGATGACTTGTCCTGCCATAGTGAGCTCTTCTACCATGGTGAGTAGTCCTTTGTAAATTGTCCTGCCATTGTGAGCTCTTCTACCAAGGTGAGTAGTCCTTTCATAGTGTATTGTTCTGCCAATGTGAGCTCTTCTACCATGATAAGTTGCCTTGTACTAGTGAATTGTCCTGCCATTGTGAGCTCTTCTACCATGGTAAGTTGTCTTGTACTTGTGAATTGTCCTGCCATAGTGAGCTCTTCTTCCATGGTAAGTTGGGGCGCCCTGTATTAGTGTATTGTCTTCCCATGGTGAGCTCTTCTACCATGGTGATAATTTTGTCCTACACTATTAAATTATTCTGCCATAGTGAGCTCTTCTACCATGGTAGTGGTCCTGTCCTTGTGAATTATCCTGCCAATGTGCGCTTTTCTACTTTGGAGATAATATCGTGCCATAGTGAGCCCGTAGAGCTAAACCTGCACACACCATGCCTGACATATATTCCTCTTCTACGCACATCTTAAGGGGAGGCAGACCGTTTTTCTGGACCCACTTCTCCCTAATGTTTAGCCCCACTAGTTTTGAGATTATAAGACGTGCGGCCCATTAGTTTGGCGATTTTAACACCTTTTGCCCCATTTCGTAGTTTATTTTAAGACCTTTCGTGCCATTTAGGTGTCGATTTTTTCCTGGCAAGCGATAGCGAGCCTGCAATTTTAAGAGGAACCGGCCTTCGGCAGGGACATTTTTCTGCCGAAAAAATTACACATTTATCTTGAAGGGGGGTCTAGGGTGTGCTTTTCTAAGCTTGATGGAGGTCTAGGGAGGAAACTTAAAACATATATGAATAAATTAATTAATTGACCAAACAAACGACCAGTCTCCCCTTAATAAGGGTAGTAAGAATGTAAGGGTAACCACACTATCTTGATCCTACCTATGCACGGTATTGTACGATAATATTAAATATTGTCTCCCGTAACCTTCCCGTTCTGAGTATTTTTTTATCATTTGTTTTATTATTTTAAAAGATTTTGCTATTTGAAGTACGCATGCCGACATGGACTTGCATACCTTCTGGAGATATTTTGCCCTGTATAGCTTCAGTGCCTCTTTGAGTCATATAGCCTTGTCTGCCGGGCGGGTTGTGGGAGTTTATGTTGGGTTGCCGTATTAAGGGGGGATGGGCCGGTTTTCTGGACCACTTTCTCCCTCATGTTTAGCCCCAATAGTTTTGAGATTATAAGACGTTCGGCTCATTAGGTTGTCGATTTTAGCACCTTTTGCCCCATTTCGTAGTCAATTTTAAGACCTTTCGTGCCATTTAGGTGTCGATCATTTCCTGGCGAGCAATAGCGAGCCTGCAGTTTTAAGAGGAAGCGGCCTTCGGCCAGGACATTTTGTTTTACCGAATAATGTACAAATTTATCCTAATGGGGGGTCTAGGGGATGTTTTTCCAAGCTTGATGGAGGTCTAGGGAGGAAATAAAATAATAATGAATAAATTAATTAATAGACCAAACAAACGACCAGTCTCCCCTTAAGGTGTATGGTTGTGTATTGTTTGGGTTCGTTCAGGCGTGGTATTATTGGAATTATAGAGCAGTGTCTGGGGTGTATTTAGAATGAGACAGCACAGGCGTATGTATGTATGTATGTATGCATGTATGTATGTAGAGTATGTATGTTTTTGAATTATGCTATCCTCTAGAATGGAAAGCTACTCTGTAGGTTTCTCTATCTGTCCTAAAAATATTTTATCAATAACTGACACAGATTATTAGCTTTTAAGCCACAAAACTCCACGATTTGGGCAGGGGGATTGTTATAATTTGTGTAGTATGTCTGTGTTTGCAAGTTACAATAAATAATCGAAACAACCTTCAGCCTTCAGATTGTTCTATCGAAAAATGTACAAATTTATCTTGAAGGAAAATAGGAAGGGGACTTTTATAGCTTGAATGAAAATAGGAAGGGGCCTTTTATAGCTTGAAGGAAAATAGGAAGGGGCCTTTTATAGCTTGTAGGAATGCTTGGAAGGCATATTTGTTAGCCTAGGGAACAAGCTAAATTACATAACATAATACTCAATATTAGTGAAACGAAACATGATTACCCTCAAGACGTCGTACCAGATAGTGTGAAAATTGTGAATGGTTGATGTGTGTATACAATTAGAACAGCATAATACAAGCATTATGCCATAATACTGAGAACAAACATGGCTGGAAACGAGAAATGATATTATGTGGGGCAGTTTTTCCGGCTTCTCTGTAAACATTTGAACAATTTATTATAACAAAAGTGGTACAAATTAACAGTCTTTTTCGGTGTATCTATTAAAATTAGACCACGTAAACGATTACAATATTCTTTATTTGTACCATTTATGAATGTATTTATTTATATATGTATTTATTTATATATGTATTTATTTATATATTGATTTATTTGTGTTTTTATTTGTACAATTAAGTGTTCATTTTAAAGTGTATTGTGCAAGCTATAATCCCTCCCCACCCCACAATCACTACGACCTGGCAGCCTTTATTATTACACAGATCGACACTCTTGATTACGGTCATCAGGCGGTCACAAGTAGTCGCTGGGAGCCACAAACCAACACCAAACAAATTACCGTTATAAGTGGGGCACCTGTTTTGTTTTCTCTTTTTCTCCTTTTATCTCTTGCTCTGGCTTGTATCCATTCGGCCCCATTCAGCCAACTGTTTTAAGACAGTAATCCCCATCCAGGCGTCGTTTTTTTCCTGGCGAGCGGTAGCGAGGCAGCATTGTATGGAGAAATCCGGTTTCACCGGAGAAATTGTTCTATCGAAATATTTAAAAATTTAGCTTGCTGTAAAAAAATATGTACAGTATATATATATATATATATATGCTGGCTCGCTACCGCTCGCCAAGAAAATATTGACACCTAGATGGGTGTAAACGTCTTAGAACAGCAGGCTTAATGGGGCCGAATGGATACAAGCCAAAGAGAGAGGGAGAGAAGAGAAAACAAGCGAGGTGGGCCCCCTTAATTTATCATGAAATTGGTCTTGCGTACACCGACTATCACTCGTAGTCACAGAGGTAATTACTACTCTCCTGACAGCGATAGCAATAGCTTTGTGTTGTCTACTATTGAGCTTGAGATCTAATCGAACTTTTACTGTTGTAAAACGACAACTATGATATTGATGATAATTACAATCAGCATTCATAAGTTAACTGTTACTCACCTCACTCACTTACAGATATTGTATTAATCATTATTAAAAAATGATCATACAGTATATTGTGCTTAAATTGGTAATAATATTATAATAAATATGAACAAAAAAATATATGCGCTAATATTTTTGAAATCATGGAAGAAAGATAATTATTTGCAATGTTTTTCTTTTTTAGACAACGCAAAATTATATTGTGAAACAAGTCCCATACTTCATTTGTCTTCAGCTTATTTGAAAACTGGTAGGCATAGACGCCTTGAAAAAATTGTAAATGTTATCGTGATAATATAGCTTAATATAGTTTGCATTCTTTTCTGGTTATTATTATTTGTTTGTTTTGTTTTACAATCTCGCCTTCATTACTGGTCCTATTTTTTGTTTTTGTCTGAACAGCTTTGAGGCACGTTAATGCTCCCTGGCCTCCACTTCGTCCGGGGAATATCGACGATCTCTTGCGTGGGTTTTCATGGGCGCCGGACGAGAGCTTAATTGACCACTTGGAAATTTTGGTCTATAAGGAAGTTGGAGTTGTGGCCATCAATATATAGTAGAATTATCAGCTAAAATACGGTCATAATACTTATATAAATACATAAAACCAAATTGATCATACTTTTTATTCATCATAAACCCACATTATTATTGCATGTTTCTTTATAATCGATGTTCACTGCTCCAAATTCCTTATAGGTTGAAACTCGCAAGTGGTTAATTGTAGGCCTGGTCCGCGAGGGTGGTCACGAGCCCCGGGAGGATTGGGTTCATGATAAGGGGCCAGCTGGTTGTTTGGCTGTAATTCACAGTTCAACAGATATGATTTCCTTTTGGCTTGCTGTGAACTTAGTGTGTTACCTAGCCATAAACATTAAGTTTATTTATCCTTAAGGAACATCACAATCACTCTTAATCACTTCCTACAGGGAGAGAGTTATTACTGATTTGACAAGAGCTGTTCATTAAGCAGACTATTGTCTATCGTCTGCAATGTATCACAAACCAAACAGGGATAATAAGGTTAGTGAGGCAGCTAACATATTAAGTGGTAAGTTTTAGAGTAATGGGAAGACTTGGTGCTGGATTAATGGGCAACGAGATTAAACACCTTAAATTAGCTGACAAAATATTTCATGATAAAATACACATTTTGTATTTCGTTTACCATCAAAGAATAATAATAAACGGTATTTATGTATAATTACACATTATTTTAGCCAATTGTCGGAGACCCGTTGAAGTTGACTATAGCTAATGAATATACACATAGATGATAGTGCGCCACGTAAAATAGTTTGGAAAATTTACATGAACACAAATCATGAGCATCCGTGTATTATCAAGAGAGTCCAAAGGGTCGCAGGGACCATATATAATTCATTAATTATTTGTATATATTTATATACAACATAAGGGAATATACTAAATCTACATACCTACATAATCATCGGTTTACATTAACGAACAATATTATTCTCCTAAGAAATGTATATACAACAATTTAAACTAGCAGACAGGGATAGATGATCACATAACCTACGCATAATTATGTCTCTCTCGCTATTCTATCGCTACTATAATAATCAGTGTTCCTCAGAGCTTTCCCAGTGCATACCACCTCCTTTACGTAGGGCACGTGGTACCCGTCTTGCAACTCAATCCCACCCCTACTCTGTGCAACTCTCTAAGCCAAGAGTGAAACGTTACTCTCAAACTTTCTTCTACTCAACAGCTGAGCTCTGGAACTCTCTCCCAAAATCAGTCTTTCCCTCTTCCTATGACTTAAATTGCTTCAATCTCTGTGTGTCCAGGCATTTTGGCTCGATCGTCCCTTGATGTCACTCTTTCAACTATGGGGGAGGCACTCGCTCTAGGCAATTCTGCCTTTTGCCTCCCTCAATCACATAGACAAAAAAAAAAAAAAAAAAAAGATTAAACAACAAAGTCTACATACAGTAATCATGCCTATAGTAAACACTGCATAACAAGACCCTTAAGGGGAGATGGGTTGTTTATTTGGTCCCCCTTCTTCCTCAAGTTTAGTCCCATTATATTTCAAAGTTTATGACGTTCGGTTCATTAGTTTGGCGATTTGAAGTCCTTTCACCCCATTTATTTGTCAATATTAAGACTGTTCGTGTCATTTAAGTGTCGATTTTATGCTGGCGAGCAATAGCAAGCCTGTAGTTTAAGAGGAATCGGCCTTCGGCCAGGACATTTTTTTATCGAAACTAATTACAAATTAATCTTAAAGGAGGGTCTTGGGGTGTGTTGTTTTAAGCTTGGTGGATGTCTATGGAGGAAACTAAACAAAATTAAGACAATATATACAAATTAACAAATAAATACGCCCATCCCTCCTTAACCGCTACCCAATACTGACACTGCGAGATGGACGATAGATCCAATCCCGTTGAACAAATTATTCCCTGACATTTGTATGAATGGCTAACCACCTTTTAGCACGAATCAATTTATTGATGGACCTCCCGATAACGGCGGGTGTAAAAACGTCTTTGCATACAAACTAGACAGTCGCGTGTTTAATCATGGCATCTTTCCTCCTGCGGCTGAGAGGCTAACCCTTTCTGTACCGGCGGCATCTATTTTACTTTATTTTGGCTACTATTAGGCGATGGTATTCAGTAGTAAAAAGGGCCTCCGGCAATTAACAGGCTTCGAACTATCTTAATTAACCCTTTCTACTATCACACATCCTTCTTCAGCTGCACACAATCTTCTAAATACAGTTAGACTAAAATAAAGAAGACCTCATCGGTACAGAAGGGGTTAACAGACCTTTTGTGTATCACCTCTGGCTAAACCCCCCCCCCCCCCCCCCCCGAGGCTGTGTGGCTCACCGGTTATGTTAACAAACCTTTTTGTGTTAGTCATGTGCTCTTCTCTCCCAGCGGCCGTGGGGCTCACTGTGGTAGCAGACGTGTTTTGCTCACCACCGGTTATTTCGACATACAACCAAATAATTCATCGAAAACCTTGATTAAAATGTGTGTGAAATCTAAAGATAGGTACATTTACTTAACACTACGACATGAGACAATTACAAATACTTCGAGTCAAGGGCTATCAAGAGAAAGTGAAGGTAACAACAGATACAACGTTTAAGAGCAAAGCAATGGCGAACCATAAATGTTGACTGTACCGTCAGTGGCAGTTGGGCTTTCCTTACCTCTCTTCTTTATGATGGCCTATAATTAGAATATTCAGGTGCCATTGTACCAAGAAAACATAATGTTGAACCACATTAAATTGAGGCCTTTTCAATAAGTGTTAAATATTTTCATGAACAAAGGATACAATCAAGTCCATGGATGCAGTCTGCATTGCAATTTATTTGTCTTACCTTCCTGCTAGACGAAGGGACAGATTTCAGCATATAGCTTTGTGTTCGACTCCTCACAATTAGGACGCATTATGACAGTGTGTTCTGGCTTTCATTACACGAATGTATTCAGATTAGGTATATTATATGGAAGTCAGTGGGTTAATTGAGATAGCCTTGACCCTTGTGATGCTCACAGATCCTTCCTAAGCTATAACAAATCGTCTAATGATAGTCAAAATAAGCTGTCTAAACGCGTCATGATCCTCAAAGTGTTATAAAGGAAACAGTTTGTATCTCAGCATAGGCAAGGGTGTCCAGGTAGCCAGTGGTATATATAAGCCAGCCAGTCACCTGAGGCTCCACAACAAAAAAGAAAAAAAAGAAGAACAAAAAACATCTCCCTTGTTTGGCAGAAGTAATAACGAAAACCGAGCTCATTTATAATTCCTCGTTCTAGATCAATTAAGATTATCGGAATCAAACGAGTACCGAATGTGACCGCTAATAGTAAGATCTTCGCTAAGAGGTTTGTAATGATATAATTACCATGCGTCACGAGGGTCTGATTTATATTAACGAGTGGTTTGTGAGAAGAACCTGATGGGGAACTGAGTGAGACGTGAAATAATAATAAGTCTCCTATCACTGACATAATGTTCTTTAGTTGTTGCTTAACTTATCCCAAAGCAAAACACACCAATGCTAATTAAATATTAGCAAGTAGTAAGGAGATGGGTACGATTTTGTTTTTCTTATTAATTAATTTATTTTTTGTTTTGGTGAGTGCATTCATTTGTCTAATCTTACTTTAAAAGTATACTCAGTCTCACAATTAACCTCTTCAGCTCGTTGACGTAGTTTTCGTCTTATTCTGGTTACCATTAGACGATTTTCTATAGCTTATAATATGCCTCTAATATGCCCAAACTAACAGCCCAAATTTATTTTACTTGGTGCCATTCGATTTCTATTGCCCAACAGATTCCATAAATGGTCGTAGATTCCATTTTCGACCAGCCATTCGCCCAGAATCAAACATTTTTTTTTTTAAACTGGGGTTTAAGTCCAGGCGAAACCGAGTACCTTGGCAGGTCATGTTCGAATTTTGTGTTTTAAAGGGTATATATGGATTCGTCTCTTCGTTGCGATACTAACTGTATATAAATATTTAGATTTAGACCATTTTGTAGGCCCAATAGGCCTAATTTTGAGTTTGATTTTGAAAACTTCTAAATCATCCATAGACGGGTTATTTATGTATGGATTTTTCTCAAATTTCTATCGCAAATACACTTTCACCGGCTGAATCCAATGACACAAACATAATTCAAATCGGACCTGCAGTTTAGGATTTGGATTTTGATTTGACCTCCAGAAACGCCCGAAATGAGCACTTTTCAACTTTAAAAGTCTTTTGTAGCCCAAACTAACAGTCCAAATTAATTCTACTTGGTGCAATTCGATTTCTCCTGCCCAACAGATTCCACACATGGTCGTAGATTCGATTTTCGACCAGCCATTCGCCCAGGATCAAACAATATTTGTTTAAAAAACCTGGGTTTTTCAGGCGAAACCGAGTACCTTGGCAGGTCATGTTCGAATTTTGTGTTTTGAAGGGTATATATGGATTCGTCTCGTCGTTGCAATTCTAACGGTATATAAATATTTTGATTTAGACCATTTGGTAGGCCCAATAGGTATAATTTTGATTTTGATTTTGAAAACTTCTAAATCATCCATAGACGGGTTATTTATGTTTGGATTTTGCTCAAATTTCTACCACAAATACACTTTCACCCGTTGAATCCAATGGCACAAACATAATTAAAATCGGACAGGTAATTTAGGATTTCTATTTTGATTTGACCTCCAGCAACGCCCGAAATGAGCACTTTTTCAACTTTAAAAGTCTTCTGTAGCCCAAACTAACAGTCCAAATTAATTCTACTTGGTGCTAAATTAGATAAATTTTGTTTCAGAAAAGATATAGGCAAATATTGGTTTGGTAACAGAGTTGTAGATGGGTGGAATGGACTACCAAGTGCTATAGTGGGATTAAAAACGATAGGGAGATTTAAGATAAAATTGGATAAGCATATGGACGAGAAGGGTTGGGTGTGAAGGGGGATCAGCAGGGTTGGGCCAATCAGCGCTCTGCTGACCCCCGTAATCCTGCGTTAATCTCTAACCGTTTTGGTAGGATGATCCTCAGGGTTTAGAGTGTTGAGCCTATAATTGGGCTTTGTAATTGGGGTTGTGTGGGACAGGGATCTGCCTTGCTTAGGCCAATCGGCTTTCTGCAGACTCCCATTTTCTTATGTTCTTATTTTCTATTCGATTTCTCTCGCCATACAGCTTCCACACATAGTCGTCGATTCCATTTTCGACCAGCCATTCGCCCAGAATCAAACAATATATTTTGAAAAAAAAATTGGTCCAGGCTAACCCGAGTACCTTGGCAGGTGATGTTCGAACTTTGTGTTCTCAAGGGTACATATGGATTCGTCTCGTCGTTGCAATTCCAACGGTATATAAATGTTTGGATTTAGACCATTTTCTATGCCCAACAGGCCTAATTTTGATTTTGATTTTGAAAACTTCTAAATCACCCATAGACGGGTTATTTATTTATGGATTTTTCTCAGATTTCTACCACAAGTTCACTTTCACCCGCTGAATCCAATGGCACAAACATAATTTAAATCGGACCAGTAGTTTAGGATTTCGTTTTGATTTGGCCTCCAGAAATGCCCGAAATGAGCACATTTTCAACTTTAAAAGTCTTCTGTAGCCCAAACTATGAGTACAAATTAATTCTCCTTGGTGCCATTCGATTTCTCTCGCCGAATAGCTTCCATACATGGTAGTCGATTCCATTTTCAACCAGCCATTCGCCCAGAATCAAACAATATATTTTGAAAAAAAAAAATGTTTTTAGTCCAGGCGAACCCGAGTACCTTGGCAGGTGATGTTCGAACTTTGTGTTTTCAAGGTTATATATGGATTCATCTCGTCGTTGTGATTCCAACGGTATATAAATGTTTGGATTTAGACCATTTTGTACGCCCAACAGGCCTAATTTTTATTTTTATTTTGAAAACTTCTAAATCACCCATAGACGGGTTATTTATGTATGGATTTTGTTCAAATATCTTCCACAAGTACACTTTCACCCGCTGAATCCAATGGCACAAACATAATTTAAATCGGACCAGTAGTTTAGGATTTCGTTTTGATTTGGCCTCCAGAAATGCCCGAAATGAGCACTTTTTCAACTTTAAAAGCCTTCTGCAGCCCAAACTAAGAGTACAAAATAATTCTACTTGGTGCCATTCAATTTCTCTCGCCAAACTGCTTCCATACATGGTCATCGATTCCAATTTCGACCAGCCATTCGCCCAGAATCAAACAATATATTTTGAAAAAACCTGGGTCCAGGCGAACCCAAGTACCTTGGCAGGTGGTGTTCGAACTTTGTGTTCTCTAGGGTACACATGGATTCGTCTCGTCGTTGCCATTCCAACGGTATATAAATGTTTGGATTTATACCATTTTGTACGCCCAACAGGCCTAATTTTGATTTTGATTTTGAAAACTTGTAAATCACCCATAGACGGGTTATTTATTTATGGATTTTGCTCAAATTTCTACCACAAGTAAACTTTCACCCGCTGAATCCAATGGCACAAACATAATTTAACTCGGACCAGTAGTTTAGGATTTCGTTTTGATTTGGCCTCCCGAAATGAGAATGTTTTCAACTTTAAAAGACTTCTGTAGCCCAAACTAAGAGTCCAAATTAATTCTACTTGGTACCATTCGATTTCTCTCGCCAAACAGCTTCCATACTTGGTCATCGATTCCAATTTCGACCAGCCATTCGCCCAGAATCAAACGCTATATTTTGAAAAAAAATGGGTTTTAGTCCAGGCGAACCTGAGTACCTTGGCAGGTGATGTTCGAACTTTGTGTTTTCAAGGGGGTATATGGATTCGTCTCGTCGTTGCAATTCCAACGGTATATAAATTTTGGATTTAGACCATTCATTATCACTCATCAGAACTGTATCATCCGCAAACAGCAGTATAGGTAGCTTCCACTCAATTCCCCCCCTTTTCAGCGATACACCAACATCCACTGCTCTTGATAGTATTTCTTGCATGACTCCATCCATATATACGGTAAACAACCACGGTGACATCAAACACCCCTGTTTCAAACCAACATTCAGGTCAAAGAACTCGCTCTGCTCACTCTCCACACGTACTGCCGCCTTTGCACCCTCATACATGCTCTAAACTGCTTTCAGCAACTTGCCCTCTACTCCGTATATTCTAAGTACTTTCCACAAACCTTCTCTATCCACTCTGTCATAGGCCTTCTCCAAGTCCATAAAGGCAGCATACACCTTTTGTTTCTAAAACATGATTGTGCTTAATTACCATGTACAGCAATGGGATTGACAAGATATATATCTAAAACTAGACACAAACAGTTCACCATGTAAATACCAATGTAACACCCGCCAGCAATGTTTTTCTATATGCACTATTTAAATGTGCCTCCCTCTTTTCCATGTTTTGTCTATGAGGTAACATTTCGAAGGAACAATAAATAATTTTAGCCTGTTTACACTGTCTTGCCTGCCAGCCAACTAGCCCAGCATTTTTGTCGTCTACATGAACATATTCCCTTATGCATGTGGATCAATAAAAACAATAATAAATGAAAACACACATATATATATATATATATATAAAATAATTAATAAAATACATTAATAAAGAAAAATAAATGGATTAAAAAACAAAATAAAAAAACAGCATATTAGCCTTCACCCCATTCCGGTATACTTCAGGGCCTCTGTTAAGCCAATCCACCCAGATCAGTAACCAGGAACGAGCTCCCTATTAACCAGGTAATTGAAGCCATTTACCACACCAAGCTCCCGACCTCACGAATACATCACCACGGCAGAGAGAAAGAGAGAGAGAGAGAGAGAGAGAGAGAGACAGACTGAAAGACAGACAGACAGAGACTGATGTAGTCTTAGGTCTTTGGAGGGTTGAATAATTATGAGAAACTCTGAGAGGGACTGACAATTCTTTAGAAGGAATTGAAAAGATGATGGGTATATATGAACATGGTCGAGAATGGAGGAAGCTGAAAAGTTAACACGAACATAAGTAAAGAGAGAGAGAGAGAGCGTGTGTGTGTGTGTGTGTGAGTGTGAGTGTGTGTGTATGTGTGTATGTGTGTAGGGAGTGAGAGTGAGTGAGATTGCAAGACAGAGAGACAGACAGACAGAGATTGCGAGAAAGAACTACAAAAAGAGAGCCAGCCAGCCCAATGAACGAGCGAGATGTGACGATAACATAGAGAGAGAGAGAGGTAGAGGTAGTGATGGAAAGATGCGAGAAGCCATAAGAGCCGCGGACTGAATACTAACCAAGCCCCTGTGAATGTGATGGCTAAGGTGCTAACGAATTGGGACTAAGATCACTGAATATGTAAAAGGGAAGAGATGGACAGGATTATTTGAGGATCCCTTGAATAATGTACACTCAAATGCCATAGTCTCTAGCCCACTCATAGCAATTCGTGGACCGAATGTGTAAGAATGTGTAAATGATCCAAGTAACACTAATGCAGAATATGTGACATACCAACTGCATGGTTTATTATAATTTTTCTTGAAATCAGGAACATCGATTTCAGTCTCATTAACTTAAGAATAAATTGTTTGAGCCTGATGTAACTGAACACACAGGATACAATAATATACATAGCTAGTATTTGCTAAGACGTATACTATTAGAGTGTCCTATATATTATGCAATATTGAGACATCTACGCTACATTAATGGTGTTCTAAGTATATCACCATTAATATGTATTGTTCGTCTTATCACACAACGCATTATTAAGTTATACCTTCTGTTTCTGTGTCATTGCCTATAAATACTTTCATATGCAATAAATCACTAATATTGAACCAATTATAGTCAACTGATTGTACGGAGATGGTCGAAACCTTTCGTTACCAACCCATAGACTTTTGGTTATTTTGACCAATGTAGTACGTGTGACTGAAACCTTACTTCAAGTGGATTACCGTACTTAGTCTTTAAAATGTATGTATGTGTGTGTGTATGTATGTACGTATGTATGTATGTACGTAGGTATGTATGCATGTGTGTGTATGTGTGTATATGTATGTACACTCACACGTACTAAACGTTGCTCAGGGGTGGGTCCTTTCTTCCCCTACTCCACCCTGGGCATGTGAAAAGGAGGAGTCGGGTCCAAGTCTACCCCACCTTCCACCCCCAAACTATCGCCAACTCTCCCACCTTCCTTCTCTAGCTGGCAGTTAGTGATAAGCGGCGATTGTTATCATGTATTGAAAATGATTGTTAAACCATTATTGCACATGCTCACAATGGCCAACCTTAAATATTGATTAGGAATATATATATATATACAATATACTGCATAAATGTATTCTCAAAATGAGTTTCTATGTACAACGTGGGTTATACGAATATTTGCTGTCGTGGTCTTGTGCTGCTTCTCTCTCTCTCTCTCTCTCTCTCTCTCTCTCTCTCTCTCTGCGTGTGTTTGTCTCTCTCTCATTGCACTACTTTCTACGATCAAGATGTAATGAGATTTGAATATAATAATACCGTAATTAAATCTAATCTCGTACAGTATTCAGGTTATTATGTTCACCATTATTGCAATACACATTAATGTGCCCTCTACGATCTACTCCTAGTTTCTCAAATTACTTACACAGTCGGGCTTTTGTATCGTAAAAGGAAAGGACTAAAGGCAAACATGGGCTGGAATAGTGTTGCGACTGTTATTGATAGTTTCGTTCATAATTTCAATCAGTTTCTCCCATTTATTCAATACCATCCATACTTAAACGGTCTGTATTTCATTATATGTGGCCTATACACTTTGATTTAATCAATTAAATGTAGAACTCGATACAACTTACGATCAAAGTCGGTGTTCATATTTAGTAAGGTTTGAGTATCGAGCCCTTGAGTAGCCTTCTTTCTCACTTCCCCATTATTTGACTCTATCTGTGATCCTAGCCTCTCATCTCTACAAACCCCATAAACTCTCCTCTGTATATCGAATGCAGGCAACATTCATCACACACACTAATAAAGGGAAATCAGTTTTAATCCATTCAGACCAGTTTTAACTTGGTTGTAGTCAATGTGTGCTATGAAATAGTTATACGGAGTTACAAAGAATAGTTAGTATCTCCAAGACCTTGTGGTCCATTTCAGAGAAATATTCGAAGAGGAAGGAGAGGCATTGTTTAGTACACTACACTCCTTACAGAGTGTGCAAAATACTATCTACTGACTACTGTCTTTGTGAACTGCTCAACTGAGGAAATGTTTAAAACTTCTGAGGAAAGTTTGTTCCAGGTAGAACGGATCTTATATGGGAAACAGTGTTCACAAATACTAGTGTTGAACCTTTTCAATTCTAACTGCTAGCCATGGTTGCGTATTGTATTACTATTGAAGCTAAACAATTTGCTATGATCCACATTGTCAAACCCATTACATATTTTAAAAACTTAAATGAACTGACCTCGTAGTCTGCGTGTTAAGAGAGAGAGAGAGAGAGAGAGAGAGAGAGAGAGAGAGAGAGAGAGAGAGAGAGAGAGAGAGAGAGAGAGAGAGAGAAGCTGAATATTACTACAGCTGAGATTCTTGTAACTCACGTTGTGTATAGAGACTCATTTTGAGAATACAATTATACAGTATATTGTATAAATAAATTCCTAATATATTTTAAATGTTGGCCATTGTACGCAAGTGCAATTATGGTTTAACAATAATTTGCAATACATGAGAACAATCGTCGCTAATCACTAACTGCCAGCTAGAGAAGGAAGGTGGGGGAGTTGAGGATAGTTTGGGGTGGAAGGTAGGGGTAGACTTGGACCCGACTCCAGCCTTCCACCTGCCCAGGGTGGAGTAGGGGAAGGAAGGCCCCACCCCTGAACAACCTTTAGTACGTGTGAGTGTACGTATGTATGTATGTATGTACGTATGTGTTTATGTATGTATGTATGTATGTATGTATGTATGTATGTATGTATGTATGTATGCATTGCCAATAGTAATTTTGGGTATTGTAACTGATATGTTACAGAGCAGTATAAATAGCCTAGACACACTTAAGGGGGTAGTGCTTATATGTTGGTCTCTTTATAAATATCATTATGTATTTTTTAGTTTCCTCGCTATAGACTTCTATTAAGTTTTAAAGAAACACCCCCTAGACCCCCTTTCAAGAAAAATGTGTAAATGTGTTCGGTAGAAAAATGTCACGGCCTTAGGGTTCCTTCTAAAACTACAAGCTTGCTATCGCTCGCCAGAAAAAAAAAATCGACGCCTAAATGGCATGAAAGTTTTTAATATTGACAAACAAATGTGGGGTATTAGATCTCAAATCACCAAACTAATGGAATGAACGTCTTAAAACCTCAAAACAAATGGGGCTAAACATGAGGGAGAAGGGGGTCCAGAAAAAGCGGCTACATCCCCCTTAAGATAAATACTGTTTATCGAAAAATTAAATCATTAATATAATGTCTAATATATATTTACGAATGCTAGTGCTTTTACAACAGTTCAGTTAGAGCGCTTCTTTGGTTTATGAGTGTGCGTTTTACCTGCTTCACAGACGAGGGTTAATTAATACAATGAGGTGATAATATTCATGATGTTGTTAGTAGTGTTGTTGGAGTGGCTATTTCTGTTGACATTTATCTCCGTTGACCACTACTTATTCATGCTTGAAGACAATTTGATATTGTCAACGTATTTGTCGAGTTTCTGATAAGACATTAAACAGGTATATGCAGTGACTATGAGCAAGAATACATAACATGCATATCACTTCATAAGAATTATTTGTATATCGTAACGATTACTGGAGGCGTTTATGTTAAGCAGTATTTTTTCATTTTTTTAGTGGTTGGTTCAATTGTAAAAAGTTTGTTTTAATGAATCTTGAATTTTGACTTTGTTTTAACCCATAGAGTACCAGTAACGTCCTTTTCATGATATTATGTATAATTATAACATTTTACGGAACTTAAATTTTGAAGCAGCGAGGTACAAAACCGAATGATTGTGTAGTGGTATTGCATTTCTGTTCCATAAGTTCTTAAGATATTCGTTTGTTTAGTCTCATTCACACTGCCTAACTTTAATACGCATAAGTTTGGGGTGAATACATATTCAATCGTCCACGATAGAATGATTTGTTAATAAATGTAATTGTTGCTTTTACCATTAATCTGTATATCGTAGCAATAGTATGCCGTGTAACTCAAAGGTAAATATATTGAACCTTGTCAAGTAATATCATCACAAACATTAAGGGGGGTGACCTGTTTTGGTTCTGTCCTTTTCTATCTTTCTCTGCCTTGTACCCATTTGGCCCCATTCAGCCTACTGTTTTAAGACGTGTATCCCCATCCAGGTGTCAATTGTTTACTGGTGAGCTGTAGCGAGCCAGCATATTTTTTATTTTTGTTTGACAGCAGGCTAAATTTGTACATTTTTCGATAGAAAAATGTCTCCGGCGAAGCCGGATTTCTTCATATAATGCTGGCTCGCTATCGCTCGCCAGGAAGAAATCGACACCTAGATGGGGATAAACGTCTTAAAATAGTTGGCTGAATGGGGCCGAATGGATACAAGCCAGAGAAAGAGAGAAAAGGAGAGAAATAACAAAAAGCAGGTCACCCACCTTAATGGATCAACCAACCAAGGATCAGCACTAACTTAAGGGGGGATGGACGTATATATTTTCTCATTTATGTACCTCTTAAATATGTGTTGTTAGTTTCCTCCCTAGACCTCCATCAGCTTAACCCCCCCCCCCCCCCCTTCAAGATAAATGTGTACATTTTTTTATAGAAAAATAGCCAGGCCACAGGATCGCTATCGCTCGCCAGGAACAAAATGACACCTAAAGGCCACGAAACGTCTTAATATTGCAAAGGTAATGGGGCGAACGGTTTTAAAATCGCCAATCTAATGGGCCGAACGTCTTAAAATATTAATACTAATGGGGCTAAGCATAAGGAAGAAGGGGGACCAGAAAAACTACCCATTTCCCCTTAAAGAACAAACTTCATAGGTTGACGGACATTAAAATTAAGTATTAGTAATTTAGTATGACCTCGTGGGTTCCACGTTAATCACACCATGGCTGAGTCATTCCCGAAGTCGCATACAAGTAAAGCGAATCACACACGTTATGAACTTAAACATGCACCTTCCGGCAAGATTATCGTATTACTGTTATAAATCGAGCCATCGTGGAAACTTTGAACCTATGTATGTATGTATGAATTTACTCTGGCACATACCCCATAGCTGGGTGTGGCCGACTCGAGACATAGACCGAACAGAAACAGTATTTAAAGCTCCAATTCTTAGGGTCCAGGACCACTTTCACGTTCTCTCGCCCACATCTCTGTCTCGTCTAATAGGTCTAGTCAAGTAGTCTCGTGTCTAGTGTCTCGTCTAGTAGGTAAACCTATAATGATAATTTGTGTCGGCAATCAAGTCATCTATTTAGTCTGTTAAAAATATAATTGTGTTATTAACTCATCTCTTTTTTAATATAGTTCATATATAGAATACTTAATCTCTTTATTTAATAAATATAAACACAATAGGTTACATTAACGAATAGACAAACAACTGATGGCAAGCGCGTGACCTGCGATAATTTGCACGCCATACACCCTTCCCCACCGACATCTTGGTTGCCTCTGGTCGCGCTCTCTCTCTCTCTCTCCCTCTCCTGAGACACACACATACGCACGCATCCACCTCCACCACCGCTAACGTGGCGAACTTACACACGGACGGACGAACGCACATCACAACACCTCCCCCATTGCCCCCTCCTCCCTCCCGCACGCCCCCCACTACACCTCCCTCTCACACGCCCCCAACTACACCTTCACCTTGCCCCCTCCTCTCTCCCGCACGCTCCCCCAACACCTCCCCCTTGCACCCTCCTCCCTCCCGCGCCCCCCCACAACACCTCCCCCTTGCACCCTCCTCCCTCCTGCACGCCCCCCACAACACCTCCCCCTTGCACCCTCCTCCCTCACACACACACCCCACAACACCTCCCCCCTGCACCCTCCTCCCTCCCGCACGCCCCCCACAACACCTCCCCCTTGCTCCCTCCTCCCTCCCGCACGTCCCCCACAACACCTCCTCCTTGCACCCTCCTCCCTCCCGCACACCCCCTAAACACCTCCCCCTTGCACCCTCCTCCCTCCCGCGTGCCCCCCATCTTAGCCCCCGTCCAGTGTACCTGGCCTGCGCTGGCTCACCTGTAGCGGAGCGGCGGTAGACAGTCATGAGGCAGGAGCCTTACCGTGCACATCGCCCCTCTGTCTCTTGCTCAGGTGGAACTCCCCCCTCCCAGTCTGGATTGGCACCCTCGTGACGTGATCGTGCTCCATACTGATGCTGGATTTCCTGGTGCCTTGTGTGTGTGCAGTTAAATGAATAGTATTTTACGTGATTTGGTGTATTAAATTGTGAAACTGCAATGGTGCAAAGAAAGTGCCTTATATTTACGTGGTTCTCAAATATGGTAACAACGTAAAACAGTGATTCATCGTCAGTAGTCGGTGGTCCGGAGTAGTGTGATCCTCTGACCCCGTGTGTTGCTACTCGTCGGTTCTGTGTGATACTGGTGAAGTGAACTAGCCTTAAAGGAACTATCTGACAAGTGGGCGTGTGCGTGTGTGTGGGGTGAGGAAGGCTGGATGAGAGCCATGACGGATCTTGACACCCCCAGCGCTGTCGTCTGGCCCAAATGGTGTTATTCCAGTAAGTCAGCTTGGTATCATTCCCGTAAGTCAAACCTTTATTACTTGACTAACTTAAATGTATTGCTCTTCCACTAATGCCGAAAAGTAGTGTCTCCAACTCGTAGTCGCCAAATTCTATTAAGATATAATGCGAGTGTGATGTTATATAAATGAAAGCTACACAAATAACATGACCAATACGTTTAAGACACTCGATAATTGTTGTTACAAGTAAGGTAAACAAGTACACGGAACAAAATAATGAAAACATACCTTCAAAACAATTAAGATTTTCATTACGAGCACATCAATCAATATTTATTTTCTTGACAAATAACTGTTGATGTCGATTATACAGTATATATCATCGAATGTTAGTCAAAGTTGATCCAACACGCTACGTATCTTCTCTTGTCATTATTGCTACACTGTCAATTTGCCAACTTCATAAAGAGTGCCGATCCGGTGGCACCACTCTTGACACTTAACCGTTTAAAATCAGTGTTTATTTTTTCCTTAAATACACTCATCTGACGTTATTCAAATTACGATGGGAATGAGCACCAATTAATTTCGAGGTATGCTTACGTTACTCGTTGGTAATTACTGATGCCTGGATCAATCCAAATGGCATATATATGCACAGAACATGTTACAGGTACTTGGTATTACAACTGTAGTTCGAAAAGTGTGATCAAATCTGAACTCATTCCTCAAACAATAATTCATATCAATGGGATTAAGCTGATAATATGGGTACGAGATATCTCGCTTAAAATAGGGAGGATATCATGTATGTTTCTATTATCGTGTATTACTTACCATACATATACAATCACTAGTGCGCCTCAAATAATGTTGCATGATCACAAACTATAACTGTTTCTATTCTAACATTCGCTGCGGTTTCTTGTTCAAGTCAAAAGAAAAAGAAAAATCACACCATTGACGTTTGATTATATACATATGTTAGAAAATTCAGTGGAGTAATCATTAGTATTATCGAAAATTTTAAAAATGTACATGTCTTATCCAATCGTATATGTATTAGGATTGATGGCATTTAAATGAAGTACATAAACTCTTGAGTAAACAACAACTTAGCAAAGGAACTCATAATAGCAAGAGATAATTTATGAGGCTGCCCCCTCCGACCTATTCCATTGAAAGTTCATGGGTCATATTTTCCTATGCATCATGGTGCTATGTTTACTGCAGTCTTCCTCTTAGAATTCCTTAATTTGGGCTTCTCGTCACGATCTCTGCGACAAGTTCCAGTCTTGTGGGGCTCGGGTGGCGGAAAGCAGAATTTGATAGTCTATTTGCATTCGCCAGAACTAACCTTTACTGTTTGCAGTGGCATTTTCTATTGAAATAACAAAGTAAATTCCAGAATGTTGCACTATAGTTTCACATGTTATCAAGTACTGTGAAGCAAATTAATCATGCTATTTACAGTATGCACTAGTGATCAACATGTATACATCAGTGAATTAATTACATTGATGAAACATATAGAGGATTTGATATTGAATCTTAATTTCCAGTTAAACCTAAATGGGAGTCATCACAAACGGTTAAATTTACTTTTGATTGCGGTTCTAACTATTTAATTGTTGTGTTACTGAGTTTAAAATACACCTAAGAAAGAGTAAATAATTACTGACAATATATTATCTCATCTGGACCATGGTAAGATAAATAATGAAAACAACCACAACCTACCTAGATTTATTCAGTAAGAAAGACGAAATAAAAACGAAAACTCAAGAGTTTTTAGATTGGCAGTTGAAAATATACACATTGTGTATTTGTAGACATAAGTGATGCATGTGGAGATTACTCAAAGATATATTGAAGTCACTAGAACCCTTCAGCAAAGCATCAAGAAGTACGTGGACAAGTCTTAGCTATTGTGCTGCAACTGTTACAAACTGTCCAAATTTGTAAATCCTGGAATTTGGGAGAGTAAGCTACGATTTCCCTGGTTTGTTTATGTATGTTTTAATAATGGGTTCAGTGTTATATATGTTACTTAAAGGGGTAAGATTGCTGATGATACTGAGAGAACAGTATAATTAACCAGACGATTTTATGGATGACTCAGGAAAACCAGGATTAAACCCATAATTATCCCTCCAAGTCTCACAGTTCATTTTCAACCTTAATAAACTACCATAATGGCAACCAAACATCTTGACAAATAGCCTCATCGTATACTGCACTCGTCTATTGATAGCAACAGGAAATATAAGTTAGCGTCATCGAATGCTGTACGAGTTAATGGGGGTCACCGACTTTTGTTTTTATCTTTCTCTCCCTCTCTCTTTGGCTTGAATTCATTCGGCCCCATACAGCCTACCGTTTTAAGACGCTTACCCCCATCTAGGTGTCAATATTTTCTTGGCGAGCTGTAGTGAACCAGCATATACTGTATATAGCCTATATTTTGTTTTACAGCAAGCTAAATTTTTACATTTTTCGATAGAAAAATTTCTCCGGCGAAGCCGGATTTCTCCATACAATGCTGGCTCGCTATCGCTCGCCAGGCAGAAATCGACACCTGACTGAATTGGGCCGAATGGATACAAGCCAGAGAAAGAGACAAAAGGAGAAAAAGATAACAAAAACAGGTGACCCCCCTTAAGAAAACCAAAGTATGAACGTTCTGCTCTGTCAGTCTCTCATTAGTTTATACCGGAAAAAGGAGATATAATTATTGGATGAAGGGAAGAAAGAGAGAACAAAACAATAAACCGAATAAACCAAATGACACGTCAATTTGTATTGAGTATTGTTCACATGTGTGGGGAGGTTCCTCTCACACCGCTCTCCTAGACAAAGTTGAAAGGAAGGCCTTTCGTATCATTAACTCCCGTCCACTCACCAACTCTCTGCAATCTCTCTCTCTCCGCCGCAATGTTGCATCTCTCTCGCTATTCTATCGCTACTATAATAATCAGTGTTCCTCAGAGCTATCCCAGTGCATACCACCTCCTTTACGTAGGGCACGTGGTACCCGTCTTGCAACTCAATCCCACCCCTACTCTGTGCAACTCTCCAACCCAAGAGTGAAACGTTACTCTCAAACTTTCTTCTACTCAACAGCTGAGCTCTGGAACTCTATCCCAGAATCAGTCTTTCCCTCTTCCTATGACTTAAATTGCTTCAAACTCTGTGTGTCCATGCATTTTGGCTCGAACGTCCCTTGATTTTGGTCCTGTCACTCTTTCAACTATGGGGGAGGCACTCGCTATAGGCAGTTATGCCTTTTGCCTCCCTCAATCACATAGAAAAAAAAAAAAAAAAAAAATCACTCACAATCATTCATCAGTCCCCGAAGTTACTGGCTGCAGCTCATATGTTGTAATTTGTATCCCCCAAATTTTGTTCCAAGGCAAAATTTAGGGTGAATAATGTCCAAGTATATAAAGCTTAATATGTACACATAATCTCCAAGAATTTCCCTTGCTCAACTTCTGCATGCATAGGCCTACTTGTCATTTACGAATGGTTTTGTTTATCTACTTTGTTATTTACACTTTGACCCACGAAGACACCATACCAGCCTATCTTCTTGGCCAATCATGGTATTTGGTACATTCATAGTATCTACTGCTTCCATATGCATTTCTTTTTAAATCCATGTTCACTGCTCTTGCTCTCGATTTGTCGTGATAATTTCAATCCAGCCTTTAACAGCTAAATGTTTCTATTGACATTAAGCCTCTCATGAAATTTTACTCTACCCATGTTCAAGTTTTTGCTCATGATAAAAGTTCTGTTGCAACATCGATTTCTGCCATTGTTAATTACTTCTCGTACATAATTCAAGTGATGGTATTACTATACAGGGCATAACCCCATTACCAACTACAGTATTTACAGTGTGTCTTCATTTACCTCAGTAATACACCAATGGCCCATTCTCATATTTTTACCTTTACTATATAAGTCAGTATTTCTAGTATAGTTCTACCACTATTTCAATTTAGATGCACAAATCAGGCTCACACAATAATACGCACTGTTTTATCCCCTGCAAACTAGTAATTATATACTGGTACACCCTGATTCTGCTACGATCAATTAGTAGTTTTACTGGACTAGCTAATATGTATTTGATATTAAATCATTCTAATAGGATATTATGAATATTCACCAGGTGTAGAGTATGTTAGTCTATGTTTTCTGATACAGACTACCCAAACTCGTTTTTCGTTAGAGTATCCCCAAACATTGGTGTGCTCGACGCCTCCTGGTCCAGATGGTTGATGAGGTTATATATGGTTAGGGGCAGCAGTAGCCGTGTGGGCGTTGGGGAAGTTGTTGGGACGGGAGACACTACTGTAAATACTGTCTGGACAAAGTAATTCCCTCATTGATGTTTACTTTGGGACATTATACCCTGTTCATTATGAGTTCTCGAAAAGGGGATCCTTTCCTGACGCTATTCTTGACTTGCAGTGTGCTGGCTTAATAATCCAGAATGTTTGGTTGCCTCTGAAGTCCTATTTTAACTAACTTACCATAATTTTACCATGGTAAACAGTACCAGCCATTAATATGGATTTGTTCATACTTCAGCATCGAAATCTCCATAGATAAGTAAATAACTACATATACTATTTTCTTTACCTGTAGATCGAGTACCATATGTTGTGTTATATTTAGCTTCATTAACCCTAATTGATCCAAGGGAGGTCTTTTTGGACCTCCCCTGTTTCGCTCCAACAGATTGAATATGCTTGGACGTTTCACATTATTAGTTTGGTGATAATATGACACATCATCCCATTGAGATGTCGTTTTTAATTCTGGGCGAGCGATAGCGAATCTTCAAAGATTGATAGTGATTTATAGTTATGGTATATTTGTATCTGTATATAAACAAATCAAAGTTATACAGCCATGAATAATGTAATAGTTTGAGGCGGAGTATTGGAAAACTTATCTAGGACTTCTTACCAAATAGGAGTTAAAAGTTTGCGTTTGTATGTAACTTAACGTTTTCTGCTATGTTACACTATTATATCATTCGTGACATAGACTACACATTCTTCCTCTCTCTGAAATATTTTGCTTAAGTATTCTGAAATATAGTTACCGCGATTAACTTAGGTCGTGGGCCGGTAGTCAGAACAGTATGAATATCGTGATCGGAGTAAGTGGAATATCAGTTACTTCTCGCATGTTTACTCCGCCCAGCTACACCAAGAGGCACGAGCCACCTCACCGTAGGAAAATTGTGCATTAGGAACAGTTAAAAAATAAGAATTCAGAGGCTATCAACCCATCTGGATTATTAAGCCAGCACACTGTAAGTCAGGAGTGGAGCCCCTTTTCGAGAACTCCAGTCCCTTGCATTAGGAACATCCTCCTCAAAAAATCATAAATACACAGTACACTCTAGGTTAAAGATCGTGGCCTTAATTAAATGTTCGAAGCTATTCCAAAGTGAATATAATTTTCTCATTAATGTTTTACCTAATATTACAGTACAATTTTGGAGGTTCGTTATGATGTTCGATGCTTCATATTGGAGCTCTGATTGTTTACTTGGAGTGTAACAGCTAAATGAATTAAAAGAAACTGAATATGCTAATAGAAAAAGCATAATCTTATTTTATATACACCCTTTTAGCATGAACAAGTGATTAACGGACACACGAACGCCACTGTCGTCGAAAATGAGGCCGAGCTCTGTGATGGTAATGAGTGTGGGGTAATTATGTAAATAGCGTTACTGTAGACACGAGAGAAGACGCCGGGGGTGGGGGGGGGGGGGGGGGCACCACCATTCCCTCGGGGGCACGTCACACCCTCACCAAGAATGTGACCATTACTTACCCTCGACCCATCAGCACTCGACGAGGGCAAGGGTTCTGAGGCTAGGCTAAAGCAAGAAAGGAAAATACGGGAGCTTCATGTTAATAGAAATAGTAAACATATAAATATTACATGTAAATAAAGACAACATTGTAACAGTTTCGAGTAACGTCAAACATGTAATGTAGGATCAGTTTAGCAATGTGTAGTAGAATATGGGCTACTGCGCAGCCATAGTCATATTTATATTATTGTCTACCTTTAATGCTAATGATATTAATCATATTGCAATTAATCACAATTGTTATGGTATCCAAAGAACAGTGGATACAACCGGAACCTTATTTTGATAAAATTGATCGAAATTAACGTGTCGTATCAATGTTAGCCTACCATTTGCTCAGGTATTCGTTTTAATTCATGTTATCACCTGCCCACCAATTAGCTTAATATACCTAAATATACCTAATTGATGAAATCAATGAAACTAATGAATATATGTAGCACTCCAAGGATTCGAACCTAGAATACTCACACCGAAATTCCGCGCACTAACCATTACGCTATAAAGACAAACTATTCATACTACTCATTGGTTGCTACATTCATCCATCTATTAATTCCGTCCCTTCTATTCAATCACCTTACTGTTTCATCTTTCCCTGTCCTCCTAAAGCAATTCTCCGGCCCCTAGATCACTTAGGCAGGTTAAAGGGAGATATTTATTATTTGTTGTTTTATGATTTAGTATTGTATATTTTCGTCCCTAGACCACCATCACACTTATATAATATATACCCAATTAGATCCCCTGTCAGGTTATATTGATGCAGCCCTGGCCAAATGCCAGTTACTCCTTTATTGTAGGGCCGGTATCGCTCACGAGGAAAAAATCGACACATAAATGCCACGAAAGGTCTTAATATTGCCAAACTAATGGGAATAATGTCTTAAAATGTCAAAGCTTATGGGACAAAACATGAGGGATAAGGGGGTCCAAAGCACCCCTTCCTCCCCTTACAAGTAGCTTGAGCCATAAACTATTGCATATCTCCCTTGGGTTCAACACATACCTCAGTGGCAGGTCATCAGACAGGGCTTAAACCTACCCTTGAAGACAGGTCATACATCAAGCGGGATCGGAGCTTCCAGTATTATGCCTGTCGATCATCATAGGCACACACACACGTACGTACGTACACAAGCACACATTTATCTCTCTCTCACTCACTCTCATACTATCTCTCGCGCTCTCTCTCTCTCTCTCTCTCTCTCTCTCTCTCTCTCTCTCTCTCTCTCTCTCACACACACACACATATACACAAGCGCACTCACACACACACTCTCTCTCTCTCTCACACACACACGCACACATATTCTCTCTCTCTCTTCCAAACACGCACATTGTACTGTACATAAATACATATCTTCCATACAGACATATTTACACACATATAACTATACAATGTGTTTATAGTCTCACAAATATTAACCAAAATCGGGGAACAAGTTAAGCCAATCTCGGATGCATACTTCTTTCTCTAAACCAGCCCCTCATCATGGTACAATCGGATGCCATAGTCTCTAACCCACTCATAAGAAGTTGTGGACCTCCTATGTTTTTCTCTATACAATTATATCTATCCGGAATAATTTTTGGATAGAACTTGCTTTCCAATAAATAGTATTTATAGTTTTGTGGTTGATTTAGAGAACATTTGTTTCATAAATTAGTGTCCAGAGATATATTTACATAGTTAGACATGTTTGAAACCCATGAACATTTATGAGTGGGATAGTGACTATGGTGTCCGAGTGTACCTAAACATGCTATTCAGAGATAATCATGAGAGGCCACGCGCAACTTCAGGAGGACGCCATGGAGACACAAACCCATGAATAAATCGATTCCGCCTCTCAGCCATTATACACGTTCACGGGCGTCTGCTGAATTCATCTGAATTGATCACCAAATAGTCAAAGATGAATTCCTGGATAGAGGGGTCAGGTAGCCGTGGCCATCAATACATACGAGCTAGGCGTCGCTTTGGGTGTTTCGGCATATTAGATTTCCCGGTTGATATTATTGGATTCGATCTTCAAAGTTCAGCTTAATTTCAAAAGGGGTATGTGTCTGACCTTATTGTAAAATTCGTGAAAACATGTAGATTGCGACGACTTAACAGGTACCTACGACTTTAATTGCAGGGTGGTTTACAATGTTAGGCATTAAATATGACAGCTGGTGTAATGTAATTGGCATGGTCTCCCTGTAGATGATCCAGTCGTAAGACTGGGCTTGGTTGGATTCAGGCGAGGTTGGCGAGGTTGGATTCAGTGGCACGTCTTGATAACCTATTGACACTTGTTTATCGTCTGGTAGCTGTGTTGTTTATGTTATCGTTAATTTATTGTTTATGATTGACATATATTTGTTTGTGTTCAGGTTTTCTGTCCAATGCCGGATAATTTTATTGTACTGCATATATGTTCATACTCTGTTATTCTTCTATAGGAATATATCAGCTCTTATGTTTTGTTTTAATGACATCGAACACATCAGCAAGGACTGGAGTTCTCGAAAAGGGGCTCGAGTCCTGACGTTATTATTGACTTACAATATACTGGCTTAATAATCCAGAAGGGTTGATAGCCTCTGAAGTCCCATATTATCTATCTAATTTATTCATCATATAACACCAATCACTTCATACAACCATATACTTGTTTACTGACAAACAAATTGTACGTTCACAATGTTCCAATATATTCATTGATGCATTCCATAGTTTTGTCTTGTATCCGAATACACTTTTCAAATTGAATAGTCCAGTCATAGTTACACTGAACTAGTTTTGGGATAACCTTTATATTTCAAACAAAAGAATAGCTGGTTCATTAATTTAATATTTTTCTAGAAGACCTTTAATCATATATGGATATAATGATCAGTATACTTCAAACTTTCTTAGAACTTTACTCTCTTAGTAATGTCGCCATAGTCTGTTATTTAGAGCAAAATCTACTGTCAAGAGTATTAATTTGGAAGTCTTTAGAAGTCTAAAACGACATTCTATAAAGAGGTTACTTAAAGTGACCCCTTCGCAGTGCATGTCGGCGAAGTGAATATGAAAGTGTATCTATTTTGCTTTCGGTTTCTCAAAAGATTAATAAATGCCAATCATTTGGTAGACTATGTGGTGTTTCTAATCCACACGCGATTATTTACGATGCAGACATTCCTTTGCGCTTCTGTAGTCATCTAGCCGACGTCCAGTAGGATTTCGTATCGCCACTAGTCAGAAAGCGGAATATACAGTACTAGCGATACTGATTCATATGCTAATGGGCAACAGCTTACGATTTGCCCCAGTGCCGGTGAAACTAACCTTTGACACGGATTTAGATATCCTTAGAGTGCCTTTATAGAGAGAGTGGCGACATAGGGGGTACCGGGAGACAGAAACAATATGTCGCCAGAGGAGTTGAGGGCGCTAATATATATTGATTGATGGGTAGCGAAATAAAAATAGGTATGGACAGAGTAATAAAATTGATAAATACTAAGGCATTAAGTGCAAAAATAATGGTGTTCAATTGGATAACACGTGAGGTAGAAACAATATGGCGTCCATCAGCCAAGTTGACACTACCCTCTTGTATACACGTACCCTACCCTCACCAAGTCAGAGATCAGAGTGCTTAGATACCTGAGCTGCCCTTTACATCAAGACCTTCTCTTTTGGGCGTCTCCTGCCTTATAGTTTTGAAACTAGTATTTTTTATTTGCCGATTTCACATGAATCTAAATTATTATTTTTGTAAATGTATTGGGATGTGATCAAAAACTACTGTATTAGTTCATGTATCCAAACTTCGAAACAATTATTCGCTTTGAATTCTAGTTAATTAGTTATCATTTGTGTATACAGTGTATGTCGTATACACGTAATGCATCTGCCTAATAGATAAATATACATAGGGTTCATGCCCAGATATAACTAATTGTGCTGAGGGAAAGGAACAGGAAACATTGCACAGAACAAATCTTCTTCTTAAGGGGAGGTTTTGAGTTGATTCCCTAGACTTCCATCAAGCTTAAAATTACTCCCCCTTGACCCCCTTTCAAGACAAACTTGTACATTTTTCGGTAGAAAAATGTCCCGGCCGAAGGCCGGTTCCCCTTATATTACAGGCTCGCTATCGCTCGCCAGGAAAAAATCGACACCTAAATGGCATGAAAGGTCTTAAAATTGACAGAAATGTGTCGAAAGTTTTTAAAATCGTCAAAATAATGGGGCGAACGTCTTAAAATTAGAAAAGCAATGGGGCTAAACATGAGGGAGAAAGGAGTCAAGAAAAAAATCCCTCAAGTGGATATCTCCCCTTAAACTGCATAAAATCGTCTACATAAGGTTAACATATACTTACAGAAGGGGTTAACATATGGATGGAGTTAATTTGACCATTGACTAGCCACTATATGTAATATGGTGCAAGCATTGTTGAGTTTTCTATGTATCTATACAATCAACATCACGTATATCAAATTGAATTAAAGTTTGTATATATATAGAGATAGTGTTCAACATTCCTAAACACTTTATAACATCTTTTCATCAAGGTACCGTTGTTTCTCTGTTTTCACAATGTACAGTTAGCCACATAAGTTCTCTTCCTCGTAGGGATCTTATGTATGATAGTAAAGTAGTATGAATTAATTGTGTGCGTGGTTTCTTTTAATTGTTAGTTGAGTAATCAGATGAGTAAACCACGGCATAAAAATAACAACACTCGTAATTCAATTATGCCAAATATATCCATGAATAAGATCACGGAGAGGAACAGAACTTATCTGGCCAATTGTACGTTGATAATTCGTAAATGATTAAGCTTGTCGATATGGATAAATTTATACTCAACCAATAAACCACCTAAATAGTATAATATTTTAATTAAATATATAAGAATTGTGATGAGGGTGGTGCAAGAAAACAAAACTTACCAATAACATTTAACATTAAAGTGTTGCTTATATAAATGTATAGCATAAATACAAACTATTAGTATCACATACAAGGAACAATGTAAAAAATAAATATATAATGGTTCTGCGTCCACCGAAATGCCAAGTTCACTTAAAAGGAGCTGCAGCCCCAGACAAAAATAGCCTTACACGGGAGACACCGTAAATTAGTCTCGATTAAGGGCGTAGTGCTTCTTTTTTGGTCTATGTATTCATTAATTGATGTATTTTTTAGTTTCCTCGCTAGACCTCCATCAAGCTTAAATAAACACCCCTAGAAGATAAATTTGCAAATTTGTCGATAAAAATATTTCCCGGCCGAAAGCCGGCTCCTCTTAAAACTACAACCTTGCTTTCGCTCGCCAGGAAATTATCGACACCTAAATGGCACGAAAGGTCTTGAAGTTGACAACGAAATGGGGCGAAAAGTATTAAAATCGCCAAACTAACGGAACGAACGTCTTAAAACCTCAAAACAAATATGCTAAGCATGAAGGAGAAGGGGGCCCAGAAAAAGCAAGCAGTACCCGCTTTAAACTTTTATCGAAGTTCAGGGGGTCAAAATATTTCGACATGTAATGTTTTTTCTTTCGGGGGCAGATTAGAGAAAGGCAGCCGAGCGGAGGATAATATCTATAAAAATCAGCGAGGTGTGGAAACGTTCGCGGCCGCATTATGTTTTTGTCCTTTTTTCTCCTTCGGACTGACTGTGGAAAGAGCAGGGTTAATAATAATAATAATAATATTAATAACCAAATCAAGTCTACTAGATAGTACGTAAGTGTCGAAAATCGCTCGAATAATGCTATGTTCTCTACAATATCGCTCTAAAATGGCTAAACTATCCAACATATCCAACATATCCAACATGTGGTGATGGGCTGGTCTATCAGAATGAGAGTTGAGCGTTCTCTGCCATACCCATAGCTTACTCTGACTGTTCCTTTTACTTATATATTTTCTAGATCTCAAGTGGCGGCGTCTTTTCCGTGGATTGACCTCCCTACTGCCAACCCTGGCAGATTGGGAGCCAAAGCGTCACATTTTTCCTTTTTCCTTTGCCCCTCAACTTTCCCTTTATAATTGCTGAGGGGCACAGGGCCTTGGGTGGGGCTTTGGTTTCCCGGGCGTTTCCGCACCCTCCTCAGCTCCCCGCCTTTGAGTGGCTTCGGTCACCTGGGCATTATTAGTGGTAAGCTGGGAGGGTTCTGTGGGGGCGCTCGGTTATGGCCTTGGCCTTGCTCGGGACCTTGGGGCTGCTCGGCCAGACAGTCTGAAGAACAGCAACAACAACATATTGCTAGAATTGATGTCGCTAGATGTGAAAATGTGCCGCTAGATCGAAGTAAATACCTCTAGATATAGCGGGAAAGTAGCTAAATCAAGTCCACTAGATTGTAACTAAATGTCGGAAATCGCTAGAATAATGCCATAATCTCTACAATATCGCTCTAAAATGGCTAAAATCTCTAAAATACCACTAGAACTCATGTCGCTAGATGGGAAAATTTGCCGCTAGATCAAAGTAAATACCTTTAGATCTGGTGGGAACATAGCTAAATCAAGTCCACTAGATTGTAAGTAAATGTCGAAAATCACTAGAATAATGCCACAATCTCTACAACATCGCTCTAAAATGGCTAAAATCTCCAAAATATCGCTAGAATTCACGCCGCTAGATGGGAAAATGTGCCGCTAGGCCGAAGTGTGGAATGGGCTTCCCCGAGACGTTATAGACTGCAGCACCGTTGATTCATTTAAATTCCGCCTAGACAAATATCTCGCATCAAACCCGCGACTGACTGCGTTTGTAAATGAATAACTTTATCCTCCCCTCAGTTACTAACCCATATGTCCCCTACTAACTTCCTAGTCCTGCCACGTTAGTGGCAGGGCAGTAGTTCCCTTTCCAATGTTCCCTTACCCACTCTAAACCACTGTTTGGACACTTGATCCTCAGTGTTTTGGAGGACAAGCAACCTAGAAGGGTCACTAGATCTGTTGTTGCTTGATTTCCTTTGTACTCCTTTGTACTCCTTTGTACCTCTAGACCTAGCGGGATAAGTAGCAAAATTGGCAACACTGGTCCGAAAGAGTAACAAAAAGTAGAAAGACAAGGAGACGCCAGAGGACAGAAGAACAAAGAGGCTGTTTAGAAAACAATGTAGTGAAGTGAAAGAGCACGACACAAATAAAGACAACAAAATGTAATAATAATAATTAATTAGGGAGGCGCCGATGATAAGGTGTATTGAACATTTTCGAGCCCTCCGATGCATGCCCCCCCCCGCCCCCCCGCTCCCCATTATCGCCCAAACTTACACCTTCCCCCCAGACCATTGTTGGCTTGGTCAATATCTATAATCAGCTGATGTGGGCCGGCCAGTTATTATTATTATAAGACTCCGGCTGATCCATATCGGTCCAGAAAGCTGCGTGGAAAATACTCTAACTTACCCTAGACCTCCATCAAGCTTATTAAAAACACCCCCAAGACCACCCTTCAAGATCAATTTGAAAACAATTCTGTAGGAAAAATGTCCCGTCCCAAGGCCGGTTCCTCTTAGAATTACAGGTTGCATATCGACTGCCAGAAAATATATCGACACCTAAATTATATAAATGGTCTTAAAATTGATAACGAGATGGCGCAAAAGGTGTTGAAATCGCCAGACTAATCGGCCGAACGTTTTAAAATGTCAAAACCAATGGGACTAAACACGAGGGGTCCAAAAAAAAAAAAAAACAAAAAAACAAACTTCCCCCCTTAACAGGCCCCCCCCCCCCACCACCTGCTCTCACCGGTGACTCCGGAATGGCCCCCTTGGTAAATGCTGGGGGGGGGGGGGGGGGGGGGGGGGGCTTGCCGAACGGTTTATTTATATATTTATTTACTTGTGTATTTTTGTTTCTTCCCTAGACTTCCATCAACCTTAAAACAAAATAAATCAATGGCCACTTTTGTATTATTAATATATTTTAGTTTCCATCCTAGACCTACCAAGCTTTAAAAAAGTACCCCCAAGACCTTCCTTCAAGATAGATTTGTAAATTTTTTGGTAGAAAAATGTCCCGGCCAAAGGCAGGTTCTTCTCAAAATTACAGGCTCGCTATCGCTCGCTAGCAAAAAATCGACACCTAAATGGCACGAAAGGTTTAAATTTGATACCAAATGGAGCGAAAGGTGTTGAAATCACCAAACTAAAAGGCCGAACGTCTTAAAATCCCAAAATTAATGGGGATAAATACAAGGAAGAAAGGGGTCCAGAAAAACAACCCTCCCCCTTAATATGCCTCCCTCCTCTCACCCGTGACTCCAGTACTGCTGTGGTGCTTGCCCAACGGTGTCATTGTGATGCCGGCCGATAGCGCTCGATGCCCGGCCGTAAGTTGTCGGTAGTGGCTGATTGGGGTGGTGCGGGGAGTCGGGATAATCTTATTGTGTGTGTGTGTGTGTTTGTGTGTGTGTGTGTGAGACAGAGACAGAGAGAGAAAGAGAGATCTGCTAGGACTTCTATTATTATTTTCAAGTGTCTGATTGTGGCAGTGTGAGTCGGGATTATCTTAGTGTGAGAGATAGAGATGTACATATATTTACATAGATCCACTGGCCACACAGACCTTACGTTCCTAGTGAGGTGGTCAGGACTTAATTCTAATTGAGATAGCTAACCCGAGAGTAAGGGACAGTGGAAGGGCAGGATAGCAAAGAAGCAAAAAAAGAGAGAGTGAGATCTGCTTGGACTTCTATTATTATTTTCACATGTCTGATTGTGGCGGGGGGAGTCTTGGTGATCTTACCGTGTGTGTGGGTGTGTGTGTGTGTGTGTGTGTGTGTGAGAGAGAGAGAGATAAGAATGCTATCATAATTTAATGTGTTTATTTGATTGAAGCAGTGAGGCTGGATTGTCCTATTGTGTGTGTGTGTGTGTGTGTGTGTGTGTGTGTGTGTGTGTCTGTTTGAGATCTAAGGATGCTATCATAATTTGATGTGTTTATTGGATTGGAGCAGGGAGTCTGGATTGTCATATTGTGTGTGTGTGTGTATTTAGAGATCTGGAAGGACTTCTATTATATTTTATCATGGGAGGGGGTTTGCATTTTCTTATAGTAATTTTGCTTTGTTTTTATTAGAGTTGCTAGGACCTCTAGTATAGCTTTAACGTATTTGATTGAGGAGGGATTTGCCTTCTGTTATCGGGTTTAGTGTTTATATGACAGTTGGGTGGACTTTCATTGTATGCTTAACGAATCTGATGGGGGGAGTCTGGCTTTTTTATCGTCGCTTTGTTTATGCATGAGCTACTATAGGACTGCTAATATATTGTTCACATACCTGATTGGGAAGTGGTTTTGCTTGTTCTTGTTGTCTTTTTGTTTAAATTAGAGGGTTGTTGGGACCTTTAATGCGTCTGGTTGAGGTGGTATGTCTGAATATTGTTATTGTTTCCTATTTGTGTTTGAAAATTACTAGGATTTGTTATATATTCTTAACGTAGCTGATGTGTTCTCGTGTTCTCTTATTTACTTTTTTTTATTATATGCCAGTTCCTTGAACATATATTTTACATATATTTATCTGATTGGGAGGGAGCTTGTTTTTTTTTGTTTTTTTTTTTTTTTCAAACGTTTGTCTTTTTTTTCTGGAAGCTGCTTGGACTTTTACTTAACTTTTAAAGTGTGGAAGGGCGTTGCTCTGTCAGATTATATATTATAGGTTTAAATGAGAGAGAGGAAAGGCAATGTAGAGTGATAGAACATACATAATCTTGCTCTCAGGGTACCCATTGTTATGAAGACAAGCAATAATCAAACTGAACACCTTATGCGCTCTCTCTCTCTCTCTCTCTCTCTCTCTCTCTCTCTCTCTCTCTCTCTCTCTCTCTCTCTCTCTCTCTCTCTCTCAGTGTGTATTATATACTGTATATATATATATATATATATATATATATACAGTATATAAACAAAAACAACAAAAATATGATCAATTAGGCGTATCTGATATAGCGTGTTGGTGCTTTGGTTCCCTACTTGTCATCATGATCCAAATAGTGTCCGATATCTGCGTGTTAAAAGTTTCGCTACACCACCTCATTATACCTGGCTGTAGAGTGTGGGCTGGGGTACAGGTAGGTGGGGCTGGGGGCTTGCATGTAGATTGCATGCTCCACCACATATTATACACGGGCCAACGGGCGCGTGTTCACAAGCATACATACATACACAGAAACGCACACACACACACCACACACACACACACACACACACACACACACACACACACACACACACACACACACACACACACACACACATAAATAGACACATTCACACACACAGTAATGTATATGCAGATAAACACTCGTAGGTAACAAGCCCAGACCTATAGATGATCGGATATTGTAAAATAGATAGATATGCCTTGATACATTATAAATATCCATATACATGTCGCTATAAATTCTTTCAATCCAAAGTCATATAATAATGTATTCTTTGATATATGAATACAAGTAATTGAAATCCACCTTAGTTTTTCATTCACGAGTTGGTACTCTAATCCAAATATCAAAATATCAAAATATCAAAATGCTTCAAGTTCTTGCCACTTTACGTATATACATTGGGGAGATTTTCACTTCAGGGATTTTTTTTTCGAACCTCCTTCTCAATCATGTTTAGCCCTATTAGCTTTGAAAATGTAAGACGTTCGCCAAGTTAGTTTCTCGATTTAAACAAATTTCGCCCCATTTCTGTCAATTTTAAGACCTTCCGTGCCATTTAGGTGTCGATATTTTCCTGGCGAGCGATATCGAGCCTGTAATTTGTGATAAAGCGGCCTTCGCCCAGGACATTTTTCTACCTAAAAATGTACAAATATATTTTGAAATGGGGTCTTGGGGATGTATTATTAAGCTTGATGGAAGTCTAGGAAAGACACTAAAAACCTCCACTTATAATCATTAACTCGGGATACTTACTAACATAAAATCTATGTAGTCTGCATACCATCCCCTAAGTAGCATAAAGACTACTGCTATTGTATTATACTCTGAAAACTGTATCTTTTTCTTCTAATAGTACATGATAATGAATAATAAATATGACCATTGATGATTGTTTTCTATCCATAGATAATCATATTAGATAGAGCGTTTGCATAATTCGTCTTACTTATTCGTTTATTTACATGCCTACACTGCCCTCGTTAATTTAATGTGTGTTAACAATATATATATATATATATATATATATATATATATGTATATATATATATATATATATATATATATATATATATATATATGTATATATATATATATATGTACATATGTGTGTGTGTATACTGTATATCATTTGGTTTTAGTAAATTGAACGCTAGAGACGAAGCACATAAAATTACAGGAATCATTAAAGCAAACGCCCTAAATAGAGGAGCCACGCGTCCCTCTTAGCTAGCCGACTGTTGGAAATGATGAGTGATAATTGTTTTATTGTGGGAGGGACCGTGACAGAGTGGCCAGGTGGAGAAATCATCTAGGAAACAGTGACTGGACATATACAGAACAATTGGGTTAGTTTGGTCATCAACCGCCATTCGTTTGTTAAATTGACCAAACATTTAAAATATACTGTATGTCATTCATGTGCAAGTTGTTCACTATTCTAAAATGTAGGAGTTTTGTTATCAGACTGTCATCATGGGGATATGAATTTATCACAAACTAAAATATATATGAAAATAATTTTCAGACAATGAGAAGCATTATAATTATCAAAATGGTTTGTTGTGAAAAACTCTCCAGTGTGTGTATATAAAGAAATTAGGTGACATCAACCTCTATGCTATATGTTCGAGGTTCCAAAATGGAGTCACGGGAAAGAGTTATCCGTGTTGTAAAGGTCTCTTTAGCCTGGGGGGAACCGTGCTAGGGGAGCCGAGCGGCGGCTGGCTGGCGTAATTCTCTCTCCCGATGGTCGGAGATACTGGCGGTGGGCGGCGCTCGGGGCAGGGTTACCAAATCAAGTCTGCTAGATAGTAAATAGATACCGATAACGTATATAGACTAAACACACATAACAAAGCCACTCCAACAGCTTCCTCTCTCTCCAACACCCTTTCTCCCCTCTCTACACTCTTCAGAAAAAATAGGAAAAGTAGAATGTAGATACGAGGTGCCGTTGTAAAGGCTTATCCCTCAATACCTTCATCTGATCTGAATTGCTCGAAAAATGCCACAATCTCTATAGCATCGCTCTGTAATGGCTAACATGTCCATAATATTGCTGGAATTTAAAAGCTACATGCAAATATTTGCCTCTAGATCAAAGTAAATAGCTCTAGATGTAGCGGGAAAGTAGCTAAATTGGCAACACTGGCTCGGGGTAATTCGGAGCAAACGGTGTAGAAAGTCGGTTGGTCGGGGTCCATCTGGGGGCTTTCTAGAGCGGTGTGTGACGGCCGGAGAGGGGGCCGCTTGTGACGGACTGGTGGGGGAGAGGAATGTGTGACTGCCGGCTATGTTCTTACGGATGACCACGGCAATGCTTTTCACCTTGTTGAATTACATAAGTTGTAATGATTTTTTTTTTTTTTTATTATTTCACTTTAAAGACACTCGGCAATTTCAAGTTGTTGTTCATCAATCATTTCCTTTTTCGATGGTTGTCTTTCAATATGAATTTTGCAATTCACTTCCCACAGATTTAAACGTACGACTCAGAGGGAGACTTTGTGATGGAGAAAAGGAGACCTACTGACGTTTTGATAAATTGGTAATAGTGAGAGGACTGTCTGAAACATAGAGAAGGTTGTGTGTGATGGAGCGGTGGCTGTGTAGCTGACGAAGATGGGAGTATACAGAATATTAAAGATACCTACAGTCGTGGACATATTATACAGTATATATTTAACTACTCTGTGATTTTCACTATGCAAGTATTAAATAAAGAAGCAAACAGTTTATATATAATAGTTAAACATAAATACAATTATCAATTTGTTAAGTTATGCAAAAATCAATTATGCAAGTTTGAATTGCATAATATAAATCATAGGGTGGTTAAGATCATAATATGTCCACTGTTGTACCTATGTATATAGAAAGGGCTTCATGGATTGGTGTAGCTGTCTGTGTGATGGATATAATGCGCATGATGAAAATATTGTTGTGTGTTGTGGAAGAGGGATTGAGTGACGCTGTGATTAATATATGTGACGAATAAGCAGAGGGATATTTGATAAACAGCTATATTTGACCTAGAGGGATTTTGTGTTATAGAAACGAAATTGCGTGTGCTGGAGAGAGCTTAGGACTGTTTATGTGAGGGAGAGAAGGTATTGCGTGATGGAGAGGGGATTGTGTTTGATGGAGAGAGAGGGTTGTGTATGATGGAGAGAGAGGGTTGTATGTGATGGAGAGAGAGGGTTGCATGTGATGGAGAGAGAGGGTTGCATGTGATGGAGAGAGAGGGTTGCATGTGATGGAGAGAGAGGGTTGTATGTGATGGAGAGAGGGTTGTGTGTGATGGAAAGAGAGGGTTGTGTGTGATTGAAGGTGTGTGTGTGTGTGTGTGTGGAGGAGGGGCTGTGTTGGAAGAAAGGTATAATTATTTGTAACATGAAGCTTCTTTGATGGATGGGGAGATTGGTGTAGAATTATAAGGTGTTGGATAATTCATAAGATCTGTTTGGTATGATGGTATTTTCTAACTATAGTATTCCAATTTTTCTTTGTAGTAAGCGAACATCATTTTGGCAAATTAATACACAATTACACTTACTATTTAGTATATAATACTTGTCCAGATATTATGAAATCAAGACATTGCAACAATTGTAACAACTATAAATACCTTCATCAGACGCACTGTCCACTTCTATGTTGATATATGTTAGTTAGCTTCTAAAAACTTTGCGAAAGGTATTCCATATACTGTATATTAGATGAATCCATATGAAATACACTTACAAGTAATATATGCCCATTTATATTGGTAGCAAATTTAACATTATGTTCTACTGTGGTAATATTGTAATTGCAAATATTGCAAACTATTGGCAAGTAAGTGTGTAAAATGCAAGTATATTGCGAAATTATTATATTCCAATAACTGAATTAATATTCGCTTATGGCAGTTAGAGTGTTAAGCTATACGGAAGCAGAACATATATCAAATACATTTGTTTTATTAACTGTTCTCATATTGTTGAAAACAATAGAATGTTTCACAATTCAATAATTCAGTGTATGCAGATGATCTTTTAGTTGATAAAACAGATCCGTTTTTAATTAGTGATTTACCATTTTATGAACATTAATTGTAGAACCATAGACATTCCTAATGTCTGCATTTACCGAACATTTAGAAATATTAATATATATTTTGTATGCTTCGGAATTGTTTCGGAATTTGTTTATACTTCATGCTGGTTATTATATTTCTTAAATATATAAACATATTTTGGGAACCGATAATTCTTCATTTTAACGTTAAACTGATAACCCCCTGTCCTAAAAAATCCTACTCGTTCTAGTCGAATGCCATAATCTAAAAAACTTATTAAGCAAGTCAAATGGGAAATCTGTTCTTCCTTCTTCACTCAAATCAAGGAAAACCTACGCAATCTACTCCAAGGCGTGTGTGTGTGAGTGCGTATGGAGTAAGTATGTGTGTGTGTGTGGAGTGTGTGTGTGTATGTGTGTGTGTGTGTGTGTGTGTGTGGAGTGAGTATGTAAGTCTGTGTGTGTGGATTAAGTATGTGTGCGTGTGTGTGTGGAGTAAGTAGGTGTGTGTGGAGTGTGTGTGTGTGAGGTAGTTGCGACGGTAGGTGGGAGCGGTGACGCGTGTACGGGGCCGCTCCGCCACACGTCGCTGGCGGAGCTGCCGTGACCCTTAGCCCCCTGCGGTAGCCTGGGGCCCCGCCGTTGGTACTGGTGGGAGCGGCGGGGGGGACCATTAGTACACCCAGATTTACACTTGAGGGATTTTTTTTTCTGGACCCCATTCTCCCTCATGTTTAGCCTCATTGATGTTGAGGTATAAAGACGTTCGCCCCATTAGATTGCTATGTTTATAGTATTATGTTTCATATGTTAAACGGACGAAGAATTGTCGTTTCTGTATCATGATAACTGAGTTGTAGTTTGATATCATTAATGGATTCCATCGTCAGTTATGACGACAAAAAATGTCGGTAGTTTATATCGTACATGTGTTAGGAAATTGGCTGTTAAGTGATTGAATTTCTCGCCTGGTTTAAGTTAACATACTGTATATGTGTATATGTTGAGTATAAATTAGATAATTATAAAATTATCAAACGCATATCCTTTGTATATAAAGTCCAAGATACTGTCGCTATTGTACACGATAGTTCCATACTCACTATACCAAATATATTGTTGGTCAACCAGAAATTAATCGAGATCTCCGTTTTAAGGCCAAAGCTATATGCAAGTCAGAGTGTTAATTGAGATAGTCTTTACCCGTATAATGCACACCTATCCCTCTTAAACTGTATAAAATCGTCTAATGATAGCCAAAATAAACTGTCAACATGCGTCACAATATTCAAAGGGTTAAATCCCATACGATGTCTCCACATTTCAACACAAGTCATGATTTAGCTCAACCAAGAAAGCATCAAGATCACCACTTCAACTGGCCCACTCACCCCTGATCTCTGGTCCCCAAAATTACACTATCCGAGTTCTGGTTGTTATCTGGCGGTATCGGAATGCAAGGGTTGCTGGCGGCAACCCCCTTAGGTGGTGGGCGGACCAGGTCACCATGCCCTCTAAAGTCACCACCACTACGACCACCAGCTACCACCACTACCAAAGTCATCACTACCACTACCACCATCTCTAAATCACCACTACCACAGCTACCACCACCACTACAACCACCACCTCTAAGTCACCACCACCACTACCACCACAACCACAGCCACCGCTACCACCATCTCTAAATCACCACTACCACCACCACCACTAGCTCTATCTCTAAGTCACCAATACCACCACCACCACCCCCGCCATCACATCTACCACCACCACCACCACAGCTACCACCACCACCCCCACAGACACCAACATCACCACGGCCACTACCAATCTCTAAGTCACCACTACCACCAACACAGCCAACACCACCACCACCACCACTACAGCTACCACCACCACCACAGCCACCACCAGTGTAGGGGAGACAACACCAACCCACAGTGGAGATGAGTGTCAGATGGAGACAAGAAACGGTTGCAGGATAGTTGATATTATAAACTATCATGAAAGCATAACTTTTTGACGAATACTATCAGATTCCATTATGGTGTAATAATGGTACTTGGAGTATATATATATATATATATATATATATATATATATATATATATATATATATATATATATATATATATGTACCGGTATATATATATATATACAGTATATCCATCCCGCCGAAGGGTTAACAGACAAGTAGTTAGAGTACTTTTGGAAGCCGCCTAAATCAGTATACCATCAACTAAGTTAAAGTATATCTAATGTGGGAAGATAATTTAACCTGAAGTGTTTAGTGATTGTGGTACTGATAGTAGTGCTGGTGATAGTAGTGGTGGTGGTGGTGGTGGTAGTAGTAGTAGTAATGGTGGTAGTGGTGGTAGTAGTAGTAGTAGTAGTAGTAGTCATAGTAGTCATAGTAGTAGTAGTAGTCATAGTATTAGTAGTGATAGTGGTGGTGGTGGTAGCAGTAGCAGTAGTAGTAGTAGTATTAGTGGTAGCCCGAGGGAAGCTGTGACCTCTGGCCCGCGGCTCACGACTCGGGTCTCACTACGAATGCCACAGTGGCGGCCCCGGGCGGCCCTTGCAGCCAACATTAGGAGGGCGGGGGGAGGAGAGATGGGCTACGCGGGAGAACCAGGACCGCCTAGCTCAAAAGTTATGCCATATTTTCAAGTCTCTCTCTCTCTCTCTCTCTCTCTCTCTCTCTCTCTCTCTCTCTCTCTCTCTCTCTCTCATAAAAGTAACTCCTACTATTTGTTGTGGAATAGGTCTCTATTTTAACTACCAACATTGTATTCCATCTTTATGTTCTTGCGTCAGGTGTATTGCATTGCCATCCGAGATTAAACGTGTATAATGCTCGTAAAATTACCTAAAGGATCCTTCACTGCGTATTTATTGCTCTTCACGTGACTATAAAAGCTATCGATATAATTATGTGAAACTTTACATGCATACGATAGATTGCAACTTATCCTAATTAGTTTCATTTCATCTAGTCAGCTGTTTTATGAATAGTGGTATGCATGTGTCTAATTCAATTTTGTGTTAATAATAAGCACACAACAAACAGAGAAAATATAGAAGGACTAAGAATATCACAAGTAAAGTCGCAACAATGAAAACAGAAAAAAGTAATTTTTACTTAATGAAGACAGTAATACTCAGTCGAATTTTTGAGAAATAGTATATAGTCTACTTAGTCTTGATAAATATAGAGAAGTGTAAGGGAAGTCATGCAAGTCCACATCATTTATACATATCAATAGGAGTGAATTGCTTCTACAGTATAGTCCTTTCATTATAGGTAGGCCAAAATTGTAACTCGTAACCTCTGTAACTCAAAAAGGGCTGGAGGAAATGAGCTGTAAGTTGTCATACCTATTTCCTGGCTGACCCTCCCTAAATGGTAGAAATATTAACCCGATTACTCTATTAATTTCTGAGTTATAGGACCTAGTCATCGAGATTATTGGCTTAGATTTTCCAAGCCTCGCAGATGTGATCGCGATGGTGGTCAGACACGAAATGAGCCCCTGTCTCTGCTCTCCGGGTTTTCCTTTCTGGCCCCCTTCACCCCGGTTCGCCTGCCTCATGTACGATGATACAGTATGCCTCCATTCACTTTAAGCTATCTATACATAATTCAAGTTTTATAGATGATGCGGCGGTTGCAATTAAGTAGGATACAGTTATTCGTATATTGTATGAAAGGAAGTGATCAACCTTCACCTTTATTATACTCGCCGTGTTTTGTTAAGGAATGTAGAGATGCCAGTAAAGCTTTCCATTAGGAGTTGCTGAGCCTCATGATTGGCTGCAAGGTTGTGACGACACGCAGCTACCAACCTACCGCATGTCTTATAGCCTCTGCATATATTGTTTCCCTTCACCATCCCTTGAACATATCGTATTTATGGATTCGTTCCGGCATTCCCAACTGGGCATCTGTTGGTGAGGAATTATAACAATTAACTCTGTCTGTACAATGACGCCTCTTCCATTGTATTTTGGGTAACATTAGACGACTTTCTTATATAAGAATATAAGAACATAAGATTATAAGAAAATGGGAGTCTGCAGAAAGCCGATTGGCCCACACAAGGCATATATCCCTTTCATAGGACCGATCTCACCAAAACGGTCAGACGTGAACATAAGAAACCGGGAATCTACACACACCCAGCAGATCCCTCTCACACCCAACCCATCTCGTCAGTTTTGGAAATACGTCTTTTATTATAGTCTAGTCTGTTCACTATGTTATGGTCAGAAAATTTGAGCACTAACATCTTATTTATACTAAAATGTACTACAGTAATGCAATCTAGGCAACAATTCTGCCATTTGGAAAGACTCAGGCAGGAAAGAGGTGTGAAAATCTACAGGCCATTTCGCTAGTTGACTCTAGCGTCCCTTAAATTTGGCTCTCTATTACTCTTTCAACTTGTGGGGAGACACTTGTTACATCGTACAGTACATCTTTGCCTTTTGTCTCTTTCATACAAAGATGCATCGGATAATCAATTTGTTGTAAATAGTCAGGATTTCTAGTCTAAGTGTAGTGACTAGACTATAGAGGGTTTTACTAGGCTTAGGAAAGGTTGGGAGAAGTGAAGGGAGTTCCTTTCCCCGCTCTGACATGCCCGGAGTGACAGACACGGGTAGCGAGGTAATGTTATGCAACCCATTTCGGATAATTCGTAGTTTCGTACACATAATAGATTATACATACACTAGATGACTTAGACTAACCTAACCTAGTATAATTTACTGCAACAAATAAATACCGGTAATGTAAAGAGGGGGGGGGGGTATTCGCCCCATTAGTCTGGCAATTTTATGACCATTCATGCCATTTCGGTGACGATATATTCCTGGTGAGCGAGAGCGAGCCTGCAATCAAGGGGGGAATTTTGCAACCGTAAAATGCACAAATTTATCTCGAATGGTGGTCTTGGAGGTATATATAAAGTTTGATGGAGGTTTAAGGAGGAAACTATAAACATATTGAATAATAAATATATAATTAGATAAATAAAAATCTCGCCTTAAATTGAGATCATCGGAACGGTATAATATACATCTAGGAAGATAATCAGACGAAACGTAATGTCCCCAAATGTACAGTTGGCAACACATGAACCTGGGTCATATGCTATGGTGAGGTGCCTGTATATAATCACCTTAACTGATTAACAAATATAATTAATAATAATATATTGTCTTACCCACTGCAACCAACATTATCACAAGAGGGTAAACTCATAAACTAATAACCTTCCTTCTAGTGAAATATGTGTTAGAACATAAAATACTGTCACTATTTTTCACAACACTCGTCTCAGTTTCATGTCACATCAAAGCAACTGAATCAGGAATATAAGTGTGTAAGTGTACTTACATCTATAATTCAGTTTTGTGTGTAATTTATACAGTTGCTTTGACATGTATAGTATACATTAATTATAAAACCATATTTGTAATTCACAGAGACACAAATTACACCCCACAAATCAATCCTCACATAAAGAAAAATTTAAGCGGTTCACAAATTTACCTGAGTGACGGTACGACTGACCAGGATTGGGTTGCGTATAATAAGTTTTGGAGGCGGGCAGCAGTTGGGGTACAAAAAGTGGTCCAGGCGGCGACGGACGGGTCAGCGGGCGAGGAAGGGGTCAAGGGTACATGGGCCTTGGAGGGGGTGGGGGGGTTAAGAAGGGGACCCCACACAGGCAGCCACAGGGAGAATTATTGGTTGACGATTGTTTGAATTATACTATTTATGTTCTCTCTCTCTCTCTCTCTCTCTCTCTCTCTCTCTCTCTCTCTCTCTCTCTCTCTCTCTCTCTCTCTCTCTCTCTCTCATAAAGACAGACACACACATACACACGTTGACCATATCTCGCAATCAGTGTGACTGCTGCTCAGTATTATATTTGCATGTCTTGTGGTTTATTTATCAAGTTACAAAAGTTCGTTTTAGGGAAGCATACATGTCACTGCTATTGTGTGAAACAGCCTACACAATTATTTTGAATGTCAAGTATGCAACGTGACAAATGCTAAGCACGAGTTGTTATATTAAATGTTGTCCCTGTAAGCTGCTCTATAAGATATCCTATAGGATTAGGAAGATCGGAGCCTTTAATTGCCATATTACCCAGGCCAGAAAACCGTAGCAAGTAGTTGTTTTATAGTAATGGAATAATTGGCTAAAACTTATAACACACATTATGAATATGTCTTAAATGGTTCCGTTTCTCGCTTTCATGTTCCAAAAATATGTATTATTTAAGGTATCGGTATTGATAAACTGACTATATAAACCGACTGCCATGATGTCATCTAGAACATAACTACAAAGCTCCTCTAGAGATATAGCATAGTTGGTGCTACTGCAAGGTTCCTGGTTCTCTTTCCCCCCCCCCCCTCCCCCAAACGCCGCAAAGTAGCGCCCGTCTCCCAAAATTACACCTTTGATCCTGTGGGCGTGTCGACAGGTTCCACAGCCAAAGATTCAGAGTGGGGGCCCAGCAGCGATCCTTTACAATACAGAGATCGGACATTCTTAATCTACGCGACATGTTGGAGGCTTCAAACGCATAATATTACTACTGTTTCTACTATTACTACTACTACTACTACTACTACTACTAATACTAATACTCCTACTACTACTACTACTACTATTACTACTATTACTAATGATAATTTATCAATGCAAGCACGCTGAAAATTAATCCAACAATACATTCAGTATTAATATACAGGGAATTTATGTATTTCATTACATGAGTGCTTAATAAAATAAAATTTATGTTAGACATTTGTTGTCGTCCTATATTAAAGTGTTACTTGGAGTAGTGTTAAACTAATCCAGCAAGTTTGATCCTTATAATGTATTATATTAAGGTTATCAATAGATGATATTATTCAGTTTAAGAAAGGTTTGAAGGGGACAAGTGGGAAATTGAGGTAGCATCAGCCATTTATATATCCACTGGTCCTTCATAATTTGTAAAACAAATATAATATAATGCACAATGCGTCTTCATACCGAAATATGCAATGATAGGTTCATGTGCTAGCCACAATCAAATGAAACTGGCATCATCGGGACTATAATCGATTTGTTTTCAGCACATGGTAAACTGAATCCCTTGGCAACCGGTCTCTTGATGCCTAATGGAAAATGTGAGACTTCTCTGTCGCAATATGATATATTATAGATCAAGGTTTCATAATTAAGGACATACATCACAAGGGACTGGAGTTCTCATAAAGGGGCTCCAGTCCTGACGTTATTCTTGACTTACAGTTGCTGGCTTAGTTATCCAGAAGGGTTGTTTGCCTCCGAAGTCCAATTTTAACTAACGACAAATATCGCTCCAAAATGCTCGTAATAGCCGAGTAATTAACCCCTTATGTACCGGCGACATCTTTTAGCTTTATTCTGGCTACTGTTAGACGATTGTATTCAGTTTAAAAAGGGCCACTAGCAAATACCAGGCTTCGAACTAGCTTCCTTGACCCTTTTTACAACCATAGATCCTTCTTAAACTGCACAAAATCGTCTAAATATAGCTACACAAAAATATAAAATACGTGACCGGTACAGAACGGGTTAAGGCGAGGACATTGCAGTTTACTGTCAGTTGATAATAAACAAAGTATAGATGCTATTATGCAGAGAAGGCCGCAGCAATACGGTAGGTGGCCCGTATCGTCGTACTGCAGGGCTCGGGGGTCCCAGGGCAGGTTGCACTCCATACCCAGTCCAATGTGTCCCTGGGGCGAGGACATGTCAGGGCATGGCAAAGGTCAAACCACCTCCCGCGGCACCCTCCACCACCATCACCTTCCTACGCTTACTGCGACTTAAGGGGATCGGGGTCGTTTTTCTGGTCCCCCTTTTTTCCTCATGCTTAACCCAGTTAGTCTTCGGATTTTATGACGTTCAGCCCATTATTTTGGCGATTTTAAGACCTATCACTCAATTTAGTCGTCAATATTAAGACTTTTCGTGTAGTTTGGGTGTCGATTTGTTCCTGGCGAGCGAAAGCGAGCCTGTAAATTAAGAGGAACCGGCCTTCGGTAGAGACATTTCTCTATTTAAAAATTTATAAATATATCTTGAAGGAGGGTCCTGGAAGGTGTATTTTTTAGAGCTTGATGGAGGTCTAGTGAGGAAAAAAAATATATATAAAGATATATAAATAAGCAAATAAATACGCCCATCCCCCTTCATCCCTTAACATACACCAATGTATACACCATCAGTTGCAGAGGTTCAGTTAATCTATAAAGGTCATGGATATCTCATAATTTAAATCTGTAAACACGAATATATTTACGTAAATCAAAACGTTAATCTTATTGCTTTGTGAACAAGGACACATACCAAGGACCACGAATACTTGTATAGGTGATTGCAAATTAAATGACAAATTATGATGCACCGATCTTTGTTTGTGGATCTCTCTCTCTCTCTCTCTCTCTCTCTCTCTCTCTCTCTCTCTCTCTCTCTCTCTCTCTCTCTCTCTCTCTCTCTCTCTCTCTCTCTCTCTCTCCATATATATATATATATATCATTTAAAGAGACTTTCTGTTAACAATCTATTACGCATTCAACACATATTTTATTACGACACTTCACCCACCGTTTCTTATATTGTATATAGGAAATGGAAATCCCTAGAAATGTAAGAACATAATTGCAAAGTATGTATATGTATATATATGTTGCATAATTGTACCTACAGCTGTAGAGAAAATACATCCGAGTCGAATAGCAATATATCGATCTCAACATTCATGGTGTGTTTATTGTGTACAAACGGAGGTACGGCAAATTAGTAGGTTATACAGAATATCCCCATAGTAAGTTCAAAGATTATAATACAGTATATATATTGATCTTATATACCGGTATATATATATATATATATATTTTTTTTTGCTAACATCTTATTCTAGAATCCCTTGAGTATTTCAGTCAAGTCTCCTCTCATATTCTACGAAATCAGGTTCACAGGGGTACACACATAGAAAAGTACTCTATTGTTGTATATATTGATACTTTCAATACGCATACAGACCACCTCAGAATTTTAATTAATCTGCTTTGCAATTGTCTTTTTATGCGAATAAAATGCTCTGATATAATTTTAATTCTAACATGACTATGATTGCTATGTTGGACAAACGTGCACAATTGTGGTCAAACCAAACATTGGTGTAATCTATTCATCCATGGACATTGGACCTTACTGATGCATTTTTTTCTTCCATTGCAGGTAACCAAGTTGAGAGTGAGGCTGCTCAAGACCTGGCGCTAAATAATAATAATAACAACAACAACAACACGCCCATCACCAAAGATAAAGAGCTGGCTGCGGTCGCTGCCGCTAACGCCGCAGCTGCCGCAGCCTACGGCGCCAAAGCCCGCAAAAAGGGGCGGCGAGAGGTGCCCAACGGAGTTCGCATCGAAGACAAAATGACCTCCGACTCCAGTAGTGACGTGAAGTGTGAGAGACTATCCCCTGACCCCGGTAGTGACGCCCCCTCCACCACCCATGTCACCCCCAGCCCATCAGTATCACCCAAGTCCCCCGCATCACATCGTACCCGCACCCCATCCTTCCCTGGAACGCCCCCCAATCCCGCCTTCACGCCGCCCCCCGCCAGACCCAACGCCTATGATCGCTTCAGTCCGGCGGCTCTGGGTGGTGTGGCCGGCCTACCGGGGGGCCCGGGGGCAATCAAGCAGATGGAGTCACTCATGAATAGAAACTGCTCAGATCTCATGCGATCCCTCGCAGCCAAGTACAACAACAGTAATCCCAATGAGTGAGTATTATTTATTTATTCTTAGATAACATATGAATATTATTTTATCAATATTACCAGATTCTGCTCTATAATCCGAGAACTGTGTTAGGAAGATGATTCTAACGGTGTTTTCCTGTCTATCAATGTTTGTGTGTCCGTTCAGTTCCATCTCATTTTAAATAATATTTAACATTTATTAGGGTATGTAATAATAGTGGCCTGATGTCATCGAATGCTGTACACAATATGTGTTATTATTATTTTTTGTTTTTACTTTGTTTGAATGAGAGTATAAACTTACTCATTTCCTTACAATGTATTTAGTTATAACATCTTCGTAATAGCTGAATAGTTAAGGCGAGGACATTGCAGTTTACCGTCAGTTGAAAATAAACAGACTATTTTGATATATGCAGAGAATCATACGATTGTTTTCATTAATCTCACCGGGTAGCCTGGTCTATAAACTTTGATTAGGATTATACGAGTAACCCCGCTCCATATTAGATAACCTCCCCTCCTCCTCTAACCCATCAACTGTGGAATGTGAGCCGGAGGAATATAGTGGTCCAGTAGGGTTCCCGGATAACTCAACCAGTAGACCATTTTGACCACTACATCTCAACTAGTGTCAATTTAAAGTCATAAGCCATTGCAACCATTAGATATCAACCACTGCTAACCAAACCTCGCCAATCCTAAATATTGTATAGTTTTTGTTTACATATTTTATAATTTTCTCAAATACATTTCGACTTTAAGTAAAATGGTGCCAAAGAAAAGGGTCTAAACTAATCTAATCTAACCTAATCTAACCTAACTAAACCTAATAGAATATTTGAGTTGTTACTGGTTAAGCACCATTCCGCTGATATAGTCTAGTTTAAGTTATCCAGTAGACGTGTGTTAATGTTACGACCACTAACCATGGTGACCTCAGTGACCTGCCAAGACTCCAGACTCTCCTTTACCACCACCATTATCTAGACCATCCACTGTAACTTGATCATTAATAGTCTCGCCCGAACAACTTTGCCGATTATTGCTATTATTTGTGTCTACGTAATTCACAAAATATATGCGCATGATCTTAATTCCTTTGAGTGCAATGACGTCATTTTAAAATTAATTCATATGTATATTACATTATTTTATACTGATCATTAACAAGCTATAGTAGAAATAGATTTATCTAGGTTTCACAGCTGTTTCGATGCTAAGGTGAACAAAATCGCTTTACTTTAACATAAATCAGATAATGCTAATGTTTATGTTTTTTTTGTGTTTCGTTCTGAAAGGCTATACCATACATGTGGTTATAGTGTTGTCGTGTCAATTACAGTAAGGGTATTTATCAAGTTAACCGTGCTATGCAATTTAGGAGAAACTATCTGTTCTATGGTTAACACACTCTATAAGGATAATCTTTAATTGATAGCAAAATATCTACAATTTAAGTAATTAGTGCATAAAGATAAACTCGTGTGCTCTAAACTGGATGAGATTGAGGGATTTTTTTTCCCCCAGCACAAACATGAAACAGCCTAATCTTTACTACGTGATACCGGTTTTATTTTATACCTGGCCCATCTTGTAACCTTAATGGCCTTATCGACCTTTATCTTCGTTGACCTTACCGACCTATATCTTCTCTGAACCTCTATTATTGTCCCTGTATATTACCTAATGGCAAGATTATATGGTTAAATAAACAGGTCCTATTGTTTACATAATTTGTTGCAAGGTCACATCATTTTCCTGGTTGCATTAACAAAATCACAAACATAAGCTATACTTAAAACTATTTATTGCTGAAATTATCGTTGTATAGCAAAGCTTAAAAACTAATGCCGTACACTACACACTACACATCTCATAACACACATTAGTCCCTTATGATGCGATTATTCCTCGCTTAACATAGCTAGTAAATGGTTACGAAATATTCACCTCACTCTAATAGTAATTAATCAAATGTGTTATCAGCTAATAAATTTAAAATACTGAATCTTCTTCCATACCGGATATACAGTAGATAAATGCAACACATTAATAATAAATGTAGGATAACTTTTATGTGACAGGACTAAATGAGATAGATAACGTGTAATGCCATACATACCGGTATGTACAATACTATTAGCAGTAGATGACGAACAACAAATATACAAATCTAAGTCGAAAAAAGTGTGCCAGTGAAGGGAGGTTACAAGTGAAAAATGGAAGTAAATTTCTAAGGTGTAATTATAGGTGGCTGGTTATCCCAGGGGCGGGTAGTAGCGGCAGGGGTCAGGAAGAGCTTTATATATTCTTCCTAGTTAGTGCACGCATGTTTATGGTAACGCAAATTCACATCCGATTTACTTCTTAGACACACACACATACACACACACACACACACACACACACACACACACACACACACACACACACACACACACACACACACACACACACACACACACACACACACACACACACACACACACACACACAATTCCCTACCTTTTTTAGGTTAGCAATTAATGTTTATATATGTATGTAGAATAACTTAAACCTATTTCGACCAAGTTAATTGGTGTAGATTGGATTAAATACTTTACCTAATAGATGCAGTTTGAGGTTGTTACTACGCAACCCAAATTGTATATAGACCACGAAATAAGAGTCCTGGAATGTAAACAAAACAAACAAAATCCAATATCGGGGGGTTAACAAAATAACTTGAGGGTCTAGAGCCGTGTAGGTATAATCATTACCGGACAGATACGAATGGCTGCCCGGGTGTCTAAGGCCGCTGCTGGTATATTGTTTATATTGCTGGCACAAAAGGAACTATAGTACTTCGGGTTGTTTATACAGGTTGGACAACAGAAACTGTATTGTTTATTATTATAGGTTGTGAGTAGGCCTATATGCAGTACATGAATGTTCAGTAATAACAGAGCACAATGAGAAGGATATCATGATTAACTCGTGAATGAAAATTCACATAATGATATGAAGTATTTCCGTAAATTAATGGTTTTCTAGTCAAAATATGATTAAGATTTTATTAAACAAGATATATGGGACATGTATATTTCTGGCATATATGAATTTATTTATACAAGTAGTTGAATCAATTACTTTGGGAAATAGTTATTGTTGAATATTAAGTAACTGTAAAATTATTCCTCCTAATCCTTTGTATTAACTTAGTTTATGAACAAAATTAAATTAACACGCGAAGTTCTCCTATTAGACGTTCGGTTACTCTCTCCAGTAGGTTGGTGTAAGGAAACAACAAGCGACTATAATTTGCGATCTTATCAGACTCCACCTAATCGAATGTCTTGACCCAAACAGATCATTAGAGACCTTTGGGTTTATCGTGGTGGGGATGCTGGTGGTACGACAATTGAACACTTGCGAGTTTCAGGCTATAATGAAGTTGGAGCTGTAAACACCGATTGTAAACATAAATGCAATAATAATACAAATTTCTGTTGGATACTATGTATGTTCAATTTGACTTATGTGTGTTTATATGTACTAAAACCATATTCTAGCTGGTAGTGTTGTAAACTATTGATATCTACAGCTCCAATTTCCTTAAAGCCTGAAATTCAAAAGGGGTCAATTGGCTTTCCTTTGATTTGTTGGTGCTATTTGTAATTGGCTTTTGTCTAGTTATAAGCATAACAAATACCTACATAATCTACATTTGTAGAGTATGTTTATGTCCCCCTACCTTCAAACCCTTGGGACTATGAAAATGAGACTTTCCTGGGGTACTCTGTGGATCAAAAAATAGTTTTGTAGATGAAATATATACTAAAAATAATATTTATGATAATGATAAAATATGCTAAGGGTTTGATGTCAGTGGAGTTTGCTCCTTTGAAAGCCTTTGCAAGTGTTATAATATAATAAGCACATTGACCAATTAAGTTAGTTTTCCAAGAAAAATATGTTGACTATTGTAAGGAACTTGCAAAGCTGGAGAATGACACACTTGTCAGAATTATAATCTTTAGCTCAGAAGCTGAAACTAAGTGAATCAATTTGCATATTAGCTGAAATATTTGGTAGTATATTTAATTGTTGATATTTTAGAGAATATGGTGAGTATAGTCTCTCACACGACATACTGTACATCATGATAGTAAACAGTATACCGAACATTCCTAATCACAAAGAATGCATATACCAAATATTGATAATGTTAGAATCGGCCACCACAAGCGAGCCCTGTGGTTAGCCTAATAGAGGGGGATGATGAAGGTGATGGGACCGCACTTTAATTGGAATGGTGACCAGATCATTACTAGAGAAGGGAGGAGAGATTTGGGGAGGTCAGATGCTACCCTTCTCTCTCTCTCTCTCTCTCTCTCTCTCTCTCTCTCTCTCTCTCTCTCTCTCTCTCTCTCTCTCTCTCTCTCTCTCTCTCTCTCTCTCTCTCTCTCTCTCTCTCTCTCTCTCTCTCTCTCTCTCTCTCTCCCCTAATAGAGGGGGACAAGGGAGGTGATGGGGCCGCAGTGTAATTGTGATGACCGGATCATTACCAGAGAAGGGGGGAAAGATGTGGGGAGGTTAGAAGCTACCTTTCTCTGGCGTGTTAATCTTGGTTTAATATCTATCTCTCTATCTCTCTCTCTCGCTCTCTCTTCCCTTTGGTATCCTCTCCATCCACTTTCCCTTGCTATCGTGTGTTTGCTATTTCTACAAGAATAATGTCATGACCACCTCGCTGGGATCGTCTTGACAGTGTGACCCGTGTATCTATTGTATATACCTATAAGTAAATCTGTCTTATACACACACATAGTTAAGGTCTACATTTGAGATGCATGTCCCGCCTATTGAACTCGAATGCTCCAAGTCGCTCCACCATTGTTAAAGCTAAGCTACATTTTCAGACATACACCGTGAACCCTCGAACAGCAAAAGCGAAACTCCGAAATGTAATGATTAGGTTCAATATTAAAAAGAAGATTCGATTAAGTTCGGAATAGCCGTGAGCATTTTAAGCCACAATGTATATCTTTAGACGAAAAGGGACTGGAGTTCTCGAAAAGGGGCTCCAGTCCTGGCGTTTTTCTTGACTAACAGTGTGTTGGCTTAATAATCCAGAAGGGCTGATAGCCTCTGAAGTCCTATTTTAACTAACTAATGTCTTTCGAATGTAGCCCCGGCACTCCTGGACGCGGCAGGTGTAAGGGAGCCGGGGTGGCGAGGTCTCCGCTGCCGATATAAGGCATTCCATCTCACCTACCCTGCATATTAACCAGTCTCAAATAAGGTGTTAGCGAGAAGCCCCTGGGAGGACGCTTGGTATTCTGCTGTTCTCCTCCCAGCCGTGGCTATCATTTTCAAAGGAGTGTTAGTTCGTTGTTTCTTTTTGTTTCTATAAGTGTCGTTTCGCGCAGCTCGTCTCCATATCTCCATCTGTTCGATGGGAGACCCGCAGAAGGGTCTGACGTTCTCGAAGAGGTGCTCCAGTCCTGACGCTATTCTTGACTTACAGTGTGCTGGCTTAATACTCCAGAAGGTTTGATAGCCTCTTAAGTCCTATTTTAATTAACTAACTAACCTGCAGATGGCTGTTCTCGACCAGTTTGAAGTGTAGAGGTTGCGGTGAAGGGTATATTTTGAAACACGACAGTTGACATAGTATACCATTTCAAATCTTATCGCTTAGTTACAAACATTGCTTATCTAGAGCAATAGCTGTTGCACAACTGTTGCACTTATTTTGTAGCTACTATGCCCTACACCCTACTTTTTGCTATGTATCATATTTCACAAAACAAACCAATTCACATATCTTAGGAAAGTTCAGCTTTAATTGGTTATTACTGGTATAAATACAAACTTATTGGTGATACCAGTTACTCAACATGGCTTAGTTAGTTAGTTATATTAGGACTTCAAAGGCTATCAACCCTTCTCGATTAGTAAGCCAGCACACTGTAAGTCAAGAATAACGTCAGGACTGGAGCCCCTTTTCGAGAACCCATGGAGTCCCTTCCCAACATGGCGGTTGTTATAAAGATATTGGCACAACTCTCTCGTCCCTGCTATAATTCTGGGGTAGCCACTCAGACGCGGTATACAAGTGGCATGAGGAAGGTGCCGGTGTTCAGGGAGAGGCGTGGTGGATTCTTTTGGCATTGTTCTGCTGTTTATATCGGCCTTATGGTACAATTATATTATTATTCCACCCGTTACTAATTGTCCATGTTAGGTCATATTACTGAATGCATTTCTTACATCACAAATAAGGAGGTGTGCACTTATTGTAGACAACACTACAACAAATCCTACGGGTAATGGCAAATGGCGTTGTTCTGCTGTTTGTATCAGCCTGAAGCCGGTATCACACGAGAGCTTTTATAGTCAACATTCGATTATCAACAATTGTCTGGCAACATTGCTAGAGTATTTTGCCCTTTTTCAGAAACTAGACTGATGATAGATGAATTTTTGCAACCTAAATATTATTAATGTTGACCTAATCCGCTGCCAGACCGGTGTGTGAGATAAATGTTGAGGGAAAAAGCGCTCGTGTGATATCGGCTTTATGGTACAATTATATCATTATTCTACCCGATGCTAATTTCCCATGTTAGGTCATCTGAATACATTCCTCTATTACAAATGAGGAGGTGTGCACTTATTATAGACATCACAACAAGAAATCATACTGGTAAGGGCAAATAATCAACCTTCTTTACAAATGTATATCATTAATATACAAACTGAAGAAATCCATGTTTTACACAAATCTAAACTAGACAAATGGTGTCTCTTCATAGACATAGAAATCTAGGGCTATGGAATATCTTAAAACACATCATAACCAATTGAAAGACAATGTGTGTTGAAACCATAGACTCCTCTACATATGTAAAGGGGTCTATGGTTGAAACTGAATATGTACAATACGTGAAAACGAAACGATATGAACATCTTGATTTCTTTAGTGAATAACTAAATTATTGATTAACAGTGTTGGTTAATAAATTCTCACTTTAATAAGTATCTAGTGCATTCCAAAAAAATACCGAAAAATGCAAAATATTTCTTTAGAAAAAGGGGTTATCTAAACTTTGTACACCAGAAAATGGCATTTGATGTAAATATTGCCACTCTTACGAGCTACTTTCCTACCAGTAAATTGATTAACTCATATTTCATAATGACTTCAAATTAGAGTCTATGTTCAGATATAGGGACCGAGTCCCGACCACATTTGTTTAGCAAATGTCTGTATTCTGCCTGTAACTCAATGTATAAACTCGAATATTCAAAGCAAGAGTACTTTAGCTCATAGTGTTGTTATTATATTTGTAGTACATATTTGTATATTATAGCCCTTCAGCTTAATTTGTTTTCAAATATCTAAATGTTTTGTTTTGCAGTTAAAGATTGAGATAAACTACAACCTGTTGTTCTACGATATTCCCTTACCCGTTCTTCTCCATCGTTTATATCTCAAATTGCCGACTTCTTATAATCTGATACCGACCGTGTCGCTGGACAGGGGAAAGTTTAAATTGGCCATAAAACTCCCGATCCTTAACTATTTCTGTGGAGTCCTGCTCCTGGCCCACGACCGGCTCACAGGCGATAGACCTGGTAGGCAGCGAAAATTTGTGGGGAAAAACATGAATGCCTGGCAGTTTAAGGAGGGGCCACCTGTTTTGTTTTACCTTTCTCTCCTGTTCTCTCTTTCTCTAGCTTGTATCCATTCGGCCCCATTCAGCCAACTATTTTAAGACGTTTATCCCCATCCAGGTGTCGATATCTTCCTGGAGAGCGAAAGCGAGCCAGCATTGTATGGAGAAATCCGGCTTCGCCGGAAAAAAAAATCTATCGAAAAATTTACAAATTTAGCTTGCTCTCAAAACAAAAATATGTATATGCTGGCTCGCTACCGCTCACCCGGAAAATATTGACACCTGGATGGGGGTAAACGTCTTAAAACAGTAGCCTGAATGGGGCCGAATGGATACAAGCCAAGGAGAGAGGGAGAGAAAGATAAAAGAAAGCGAGGTGGGCTCCATTAAGAGTCTACCTGGTAATTTGTATTGCTCGTGGAGGATTCTCCTTCTCTGGCCTATTGTGTTGCCTCGTCACACACGCTTCTGCTGTCCCAGTCTCTGTCTTTATCCACTTACGACGCCATGGAGGATCGGCAGGAGGTACTGGAGTTTTCGCAGAGAGGCTCCAGTCCTGACGATATTCCTGACTTACAGTGTGCTGGCTTAATAATCAAAGTACTAGTTTAACTAACTAATAGGAGGATCAAAGATAAAATGTTATCCCTATTTCATCCGTAACATTCGGTAAATTTGTTTAAAAATGTATTAGCATGCTATATAATCCGATACATATGCATAATGTAGCTAAGGAAGGCATGCATTCTTTATTATATATAAATGCGTCTTCCTCAAAAATATGTTTAACACCAATGTACAGGCATTCAAAAATACAAGTTAGATATTATGGTTATAGATATACTTAATGCTATCAGTTATTTCTGGAATCCCTTTTGGCCCTCTTAACATTAAATTATCTAGTATGTATGGCAGCAACCATACAATTATATGAACCACACGGTGGATCTAAGCATAATTAGTTTAAATAAGTTAGTTCAGAACTTACTGTAAATCGATTCAGAGAATTCAGTAATTAATTGGAGGTCGTCTGATCTTATCCTCTGGATACAGTTTCTCCCTGTGTAAAAATGTACATTTTATAACAATCTTGCGGATTACCAAGAACCACTGCCCTGAACTAATGCGGCAGGAGAGAGAGGGAGAGGGAGAGAGAGGGAGAGGGAGAGAGAGAGAGAGAGAGCACTTTCATATATACTGTACTGTAGTGGAGATTGTAAAGAACACACTTTTTCAGGTCACTTCCTTGCACATTTGTATCACTTGTTAGCTTCTTAAGACCCTTTAAGAATGCAATTACCTAAGTTCGTGTGATTTGATGTATCGTTGCTGGTAATGTTCACGGGACTCCTCCTTTCTCTTCTATTTGTCAGTCTTTATAACAATGAAAAAATGCCTATTGCTGCTTATTTTAAAATATTATTCCTACATCAGCGAGTAATTCCTCTACCCCCTCCGCATCATATTGTCCTTCTCCTCTTTCCAGCCGTAATACACATGCAAATAAAGCCTATTAATTACTGCTCGTTTCAGAAGACGTATTCTATTAAAGCCTTCATAATCGGCACAACCACTACCACCTCAGTTCTTCACCATCCTCCTCCACGAAAGCTTCCACCACAATCACTCCTTCCTCGACAATAACTTTAGGTGTATCTCCACTACCACCACCATCTGTCTTTCCTCCTCATCTGCCTCCATGATTATGAACATGTCCTTCTTTTCTATCACCACCTCCTCTTCCTTCTCTTCCACCTCCTCCTTCCATGTCCTGCCACGGACATTAGTTCCAGGGAAGTAGTTCCCTTCCCAATTTACCCTTACCCACTCTAAACCACTGTTCGGACACTTGATCCTCAGAGGTTTTACAGGACAAGCAGCCTAGAGGGGTCACTCGATTGTTTTTGCTTGATTTCCTGTGTACCTCCTCTTCCACCATCTCCTCCTCTTTCACCACCATCACTACCTCTTCATTCATTTCCACCACCTCCTCCTCCTTCACCACCACCACAACCTCTTCCTCCTTCTCTTCCACCATATCCTCATCCTTTTCTACCCCTTCCTCCTTTTCTACCCCTTCTTTTCCACCATCACCTCTTCCACCACCACCTCCTCCACCGGCCGAGCATGACAAACCTCCTCTGACCCCTAACACGCACGACCATTTATTAACTCACTCAGGCATCTCTCTCTCTCTCTCTCTCTCTCTCTCTCTCTCTCTCTCTCTCTCTCTCTCTCTCTCTCTCTCTCTCTGTCTCTCTCTCTTCTGCTTTGCTATCCTTACCTTCCACGATATAGCAAATGTTATGTTAGAAATAAGTGACCCAGACTGCCTATTTATTTTGGTGCATATATAATAAATACAATAATTCCATCGCACTCACATACACAAATCAGCTTCCTTATTTGCCAAATCCTGGTCTCTCTAATGACACATAGACTGCATATTGGATTATAGTCTAATCCAATATGCAGTCTATGTGTCTTTGGTTTTCTTGTTTCGTCTGGTTAGTGCCCCATCCAATTAGTATTTGGTTCTAAACAAATAGAGTAATAACTATGATTGTAATTTATATTTATATATATATATATATATATATATATATATATATATATATATATATATATATATATATATATATATATAAAGAGACAGAAACATAGCAAGATCATTATGCACCTCTGTCCATTTAATAACTTTACTTTTAATTGTTCATACTATTGTCAGTACCTATTTCAGAAGGGACTATTTGATTATTTTCGTAAGTAAAAAACAATTCCAGCCTGCAATGTGACTCTTCTCATTAACAGACCAAATTACCTTTAATATCTAGTTCTCCATCTAACCCGTCCCTTGTAAGAGTCTCTTCGCCCGTTTCTCCACTCTGCTTATCTCCCCAGCCGGTCTCTGTGAGCTGAATATACTAAGAAAACATACAAATAAATAAATAGAACCTTCGCACCTATGACAGACTATAACACACTTCTGTTTTTACTGCTACATAGGATTAATACTATTGAAATAATATTACTGACCTAATAATTATATTTTTCTTCAGTGATATTCGCCACTCCTATTGAGCTCAAAATATCATACGTGTGTTTAACTGTATACGTGTGAGCGCTCCTTTTTGTGTAAGTCCTGATGTTCATGTCCTGACAAGGCCCTAGCCAATCACTAGAAATTACACCCTTCTGCTGTACTGCTATTATTATGCTAAGTTCACCACGCCTTCGATTTCCATTATTTATGCTAATCCTTATTGTTTTCAATATTCATTTATATATGTTGTATTCTAATTAATATATGTTTGTTTCTTTTCTATTTTAATTGGGTGAATATGTTTTTTTTCAAGCAACTCACAATGAAGATATTACATAAGTTGTTTAATTATCGATGCATACAGTAACTGAATCTAATATAATATGGATGAGTGGAATTATTATTTATGTTCTTCATAGCCGATTTATTTATAAGAAACTTTATATGTACAGTATTCTTAATTAAGTCATATGATTGTATTCATCTTGTTTACTTCCACACGTAGGTATGAAACAAATACTCTATTCCGAAAATACAATGCTGGCGCATATTTTTTCTAAGACATATATCTTTCCAAGTGTCCTATAAAACACAGGTTGTCAGCGGTGAGGTGTAAAATATATTACCTATGCCATCCCCTCAAGGCTTAATGTAAATGTGAACTCTCTCCAACCAGCTACTTGTCCCTCTTAGAGTGTGAAAATGGAATTACTATGCTAATTTTCTCTTACGGAAAAGACAATTTGTATGGATCGCCAACCCTGTTATTAGAGGGGCTTCCGTAATATTTCAAGACTATGACAGCGGAGGGTAGATTAGACCCGTTGTAAAGTTAACACATTTAGAGAGACGGTAAATCTATAGTACCTGAGTTAATAAGATATCTCTCTCTCTCTCTCTCTCTCTCTCTCTCTCTCTCTCTCTCTCTCTCTCTCTCTCTCTCTCTCTCTCTCGACCTTGTAAGTAGCCTACCACCATCCCTCCCTACCTCCTCCAGCTTCACCTGTCCCTTATAATCACACACCATCCTCATCCCCGCCTCCTGACTACCACTACTCTCTCTCTCTCTCTCTCTCTCTCTCATGTACGGATAATCAAAGACACAGGAGGAGGAGGATAGGAAGGGATGTGGGTGCTTGCTTGAGGTAGGAGTTGGATAGGGCCAGCAGGGATCCCACCTTTGACCTCTACACTACACAGACACCCACCAATACTTCCCGGGGCGCTTTCCTATTATTCCATTATTATGATTTATTTGTATATATTTTCCTGGTGTATGCGTGTTTGTGTGTGTGTGTTTGTGGGGGGGGGGGGCTCACATAATGATATAATATTTAAATTTGTGTCTACGGTATATTTCAATATACACAATACCGTAAATGCAAAGCGTAACTGCATTTTTTAAACGTTTTTTTTCATGTAGTATATATATATACTGTATATATATATATATATATATAATATCCTTCTTTGCCTAAAGCTTAACTTTCAGTGTTCTCTCTATTATTGTTAAAGTGATTCTTTGCTCCTCTTCTTCTCACCTTCCTACCCCAAGAGATGCCCCGGGCTAAATAAATCAATATACAGTACTGCTGGGAGCGTTAACGAAAGGTTAATAGTCTTGTCGCCCTTCCTTGGTTATAATTCAACAACCTCATTCCATCATGGTTCGTCTTCTTGGATGGTGTTCTTAGTTATCATTCTTTACCTTTACTATTTCCTTTAATATGCTTCTCTATTTTTTGTGACTGCAGCAATCCTAATTGTCTGGGATATAATATTATGTTAGTTGATGTTGCTTGGTAATAAATATCCACTGATCATAGTACTGTCACATTATATTTACGTCTAATTAAATGTGTTGGTAATTTCGATTAGTGTTTCTATCGTTCTTATACAGCCCAATAGGCACAACTTACTACCCATAACACATGTTAATTTCACAGTGTGTTACTTTATTGGAAAATTATGAATTAGTATTTGGGAGCAGAAAGGAATTGCAGATATTTTTTGACACACAAAAATCACGAAAATATTATAGTTTTTAAGCTACCACCATGAAATGTAATTGTTTACTATCATGCATTGTAAAAATCAATCTTTAGACCATTGAGAATCCAGACAAGTGAATCAAATTAGTCGGCTCCTTTATACCTACAGTCCTTCGGTCCATAATGTAACCTGGGTTGTTCTTTGTGTACCCATAACCAATTGATTATATGTTCACAGATACTAGCCCATTGTCTCTCCCTTCTGCACCACCATGCATGGCAAAAAGTTAATTCGTTATGCCTCTGACTCTCACTTTGATGTTGCAGAAATACGTAGTGCATATTGGTTATAAAGTGGACTCTGAGGGTCTTGTCCGAGTAAAATTAATCCAAATACCGTTGTGTCAAAGATTCAGGTCCTGAATCTCAAGAGTGCCATATATCTATCTATCTATCTATCTATCTATCTATCTATCTATCTATCTATCTATCTATCTATCTATCTATCTATCTATCTATCTATCTATCTATCTATCTATCTATCTATCTATCTATCTATCTATCTATCTATCTATCTATCTATACATCTATCTATCTATCTACACTGTTTTTATACGATGGAAAAAGTAACGTCATCAAACAAATAGCAAGGGCAACAGCAATAACAGAGGTGCAGGACAGCAAGTGAAGCGTAACATGGCCGAAGTTCAAGGTAGTGTTATGGAGGATTAGAAATGTAGAAAAAACGATACTTAACAAGGTGCCTGGAGGGTGACCCAGGCTGCCTCGGGGTAAAGGTCAAAGGTCGGGAGGTGAGGGACGACTTAGGCCAGGGGCGGTCAGGAAAAGAGAGAGACAGACAGACAGACAGACAGACAGAGGGAGATGGTGGAGGTTAAATAATATGTACATTTAGATATTAATACATACATATTTGACAAACATAATGTTCACATGAATTAAGAGTAAGTTAAAATAACATAAATCAAATACTTATATACAATTCATTAAAACAGGACAAAATATAACCAGCCAGCATGTAAATTACCCAATCTTTTATCTTTTTTAAATCGCCGTTGCGTCTAGACAACTGTAATAAATAATAATAAAACAAATACCTATGTTTCCTTGAAAATAATACCCGCCATTTTCATTGTGGTCAACGCCCAGTTGCTTGATTGTAATTGAATATTATGCCCATCTCAAGCTTGTTTTTAAGCGCTTATTACTTTCTGCAAAACGTGCAGTTGGGAGTTGCATTTTTATTGTAAGCAGTTGTATAAACAAAGAGGTATTCTTCTGAAAAAAATCCTTTTGTGTATATTGTTGTGTAGTCAAATACTAAACATTTTAAGTTCCGGTAGATCAATGCTGATTTTGTGGTTTGGGAACAAATAATATATATGATTTGTGTACACATACGGGAATATCAGCATATATATAACATTGTGTATTTATGAATGGATTTGTTCGCCAGCTTTGGGAGTTATTATCATTTTATGGGAGCTTTGGTTTACATTCAGTTCCACCCAGGCGTATTTTTCCATCTATCATCGCATTTTGGGTTCAACATTCTTGTATTTTTGCTTTATCGTATATCGATTTTGAAGATATATTCAGATATAATATTTCCTATCTGTAAGGTATGTTGTTCTATTTAGCATCCTATTTCATCTTCTGCCCCTTCCTGTTTCTCTCTCATCTTAATTGTTCTGTATTTCCATTGCTGAACGTTCCCATCCTATTCAGTTTCTCTCCCTTCAGGCTTTACCTCTCAACATTCCTCTTCCATCTTTCCACTACCAAGCTATCTCAAAACTTATCGACGCGAAGGCCTCCTCACACAATAATGCCATCCGTCCCTTATCAATTAACAAACATAACTCATGGTCGGACTTAAGCCACTCCTTATCCCTGACGTCTTCAGCAGCAATGTAATAACCACCTGGTAGAATCTGTCGGGAGAGGGGACGGGGGGGGGGGGGGGGGGGGTTAGGAAGCAGTAAGCAAAGTAAATAAAAGTTACAAACAAATGTTAATGAATTAGAATTGAAAACATAAAAACGGTAGATCATGGAGACGGAGTGACAGAATATGTTGAAGCTTGTAGACAGCCAGGTAAAACTCAATTATCACCCCTATAGCGCTACTGATTGGAGGTCTCCCGAGTTCTAAGATACCAAGCGGAAAATTGATCGTATTGCCTAAGTTTTTTGCCTGCTACACTTACTCCGTTCGTCATATCCTGGCAAACACTCACCAACCTGTTTTAAGATAATTTTTGCGTGTGAAATTGATTAAAACAAATACGAAATCGTCAGAGCCCTGGCCTAAACAAACCTTCAAACCACTAACACAAACTTTCAAAATAGTCTGCACAATACTCAGCCTGGTAAGCCTAACTCAGGGCGTGTGGCAGCCTTTTCTATTAGGGGGTAGAAGGCCAACGCTCCAGGAGTCCTGTCAGAGGTTCTCTACTCATGTTGTCCTCCAATTTATAACCCATTGTTGGGGAGAGTATCCGAGAACATGTAGGACTTGTATTTATGACTGTCCTCTGGTAGGTCGTAAGTCACACTCACAAACTGGGTCTTTGAACTTTGGGTATTATATTTACTGAAAGACGGTTGGTAATACAAGTTTAATTTGTGTGTGCAGTGAACTTTTTCTTAACCCGTTAAGGATTATGAACGATGTTCACAGTTTATTCTTTCCTCTCACTTAAACAATAGGTTACCATAGCGCGGTTGGGAATATGAACATTATTATCCCGTATTCGAGAATGGATAATAAGTCGTAGGCGTTTGCATAAACCTTTAACCGTCTTGGTGGTGTAATGGTTATAGTGTTTAAAAATGTGGGTGTAATAACCCAGGTTCGAATCCCGGTGGATCAAATATATGCTTTCATTAATTTCATTGGAGGTGTTTTGGTGTTGTGGTGAAATTATTAAAATATGGATTTCATCAGACGTTTGTATGTAGATTAGTAAGGATATGTGGGAAGTATAATGGTAAAGACGATTTCTATCATCCCTTTGATTTTCATATACCCTTCTTAATCTTAATAAGATCGTCTAATAATAGCATAAAATATAAATTAAATGTGGTCTTATATCGTGATGGCGTTGGCTAATTGTTTACGCATACAATTGTCTCAACTATTTTATATTAGTTTTAACAACGTTTTTAACACCAACAACCCGCAAATAAAATTAACGAAAACGTGTGATTTTCCCAGGATTCGAACCTAGGATATCTCATACAGAACTTACACGCTCTAACCATACACCATAAAGTCATTTACACATAAAATTGTGTTAACCAATTTGTATCACACAATAATATACTGCATGCAAAATAGTAATACCCAATGAATATAATTTGAAAGGTCGAGATGGCCATACCGGTTTTACCCAATTTTTCCAATTGTAGGTGTTTCATATTTACTGCATACACTTGTATTATGACTCTCTAATCTAGATAATCAAAGGACACGTCTATGGGCAAGATACATTATATATGCAAAGCAAATTATGTGTAAATAGAAAATTCCTCAGTTTTTGCCTAGCTCAGGAAATGACAGTGGCACGCATAACAAAGCCTCTTTTATCCTTGACTTTTAGGTTTCTATATTCTGCGACTTTGCTCAATATTAAAAAAACAAAAGCAAGTATTTCATAGTATAAATGAAATAGGGCATGCTTTAATGTGTTTGACCATATTCTTAAAAATTACTAGTGTGCAAGTCAATTGCATTTCCTGACAGCTGTTACTAATTTATTTCTTTTCTTTCGCAGTTACTTCAGTAGTCCAAACAACGGGTTCCTACGCCATCCACTCGGACTGACAGGCTTTAAACATGGGTCAGCGCCCTTCCTCAGCGTACCAACTCCGCCCACCACCTCTGCGTCAGTTAAAGACACCGATAAAAAGATGGAGTCAGTTCCCGTCTCAACTGCAGCCCATATATCTCCTCTCTCACACCCCGGCACACCTCCAATGTTCCCAGGAGCCACGGGTCTCCCAGGATTCCCAGGCTTCCCTTTCGTGGATATGTCATCCTCACAAGCTCTATTACATATGGTTCGCAATGCCTCAGCGTCGCAGCAGTCACAATTGGAAACATACTTACGAGGAGCCATAAAGCGGCCTGCAGACGCCCCCACCTCCCCCCTCGACCTGTCCGCTTCCATGGCCTCTAAAAGACCGCGGACCGAACCTCTAAAGTCTTTTGATGTGAAGAGTCTTTTTGGTCTGCCACATGAGGAGGAGAAGGTACTAGAGAATAAGACCCATTCTACCAGAGCGCCTACGCCACCCAAACCACGACCAACTCCTTCACCAGGGACTCATAAATCTACCACACCCTGCTCAGACAAACAGTGCCCAACATTAGAGACCATTGGCCATTGGACCGTCGACGATGTGTGCTCCTTCGTCGGGAGCATAGAACTGTGTGCCGAATATGTTGAGGTAAGATATTTATGTATTTTCCTTCCTTCAATACTTGCCAAATAATTCACATTAATGAATATCATAACACACACATTTAGGTAAAGGATATATTAAAGTCGACAAAGAAATTCACTAACAATTAAGAATCTCTAGACTGGAGTATATTTTGTCACTCGAAACCATGGGGTAACCAAATAGTCCCTAGAGGGCCTAGAATGTAATTTCTGTAAGTTGGTTCTATAATTAAGTAGTCTCTGGGATCCACCCCTGTGTGTTCAAAGTAAAAAAGGTTCCCTTCGCCATTTAACGCTACCACCCGCAGGCTGTGACCATAGCGTCACCGTAATGTCACAGGTAATGCTTCTCATCACACGGCTACAACCTAGATCCCATACGATTACCTGCAGTTACGACTTCTAAATACACTCCTGGTACTATTAAATGGCTTTTTTGAAATACAGATCTCGGATGCTATGTCCAAGGAGGCTTCAGTAGCTAGGAGTAAGATTTAACAGTCATGTTCATAGCTAAACACAATGGCATAAAGCTAATGTTTGTCATTGAAAAACAATTCATAAACATTATAATAAAGGAATCAAGTTTACGTATAAATGGTAAGATTGAAATTTATTATTATAAAAAAACACAATATGAATTAATATATCTGACTCATTAGCTTCAGTTAGTCCCACATATTGACACCCCATTATGACACGTATTAGTTGTAAAATATGGCTATCATTAGACGATTATATGCAGTTTAGGAAGAACCTTTATGGATATAAGGGGTCAAAACCAACGCAATTATGCCTCTGGCATATACAGTTCCTTCATAAGCTGAATAAAATCGTCTAAGAATAGCCAAATTAAACTGCTAGAGCGCCATAGTCCGCAAGAGGTTAAAAGCTTTATGTGGAAAAGTGTATTAATTGTGCTATAAAGGAATTATAATAAAGTATAGGGCGAGAGTATATTTATGGACTGCAAGATCACAAATATATGCAACTGAAAAAATCCCAAGAGACAATGGAGAGAAACATCAATTTGTGACAAGGATGAAGAATAGATGTCAGGGATATATTAATTATGTATTTCATATTTAATGCTTAATCTAATTATTTATTAATTTATATATACTGTATATATATATACATATATATATATATATATATATATATATATATATATATATATATATATATATATATATATATATATATATATATATATATATATTATATACTGTATATACATGTATTTATAAACTAAAATCGGAATTGGGGGCACAAGTCAACTCAACGTTGGACTCTCTGTAATGACTGTCTTAGAAATAATCATCACTCCCGAATCCCTTACCTGATACTTCGTTGTCCAGAAGTCACCACCGCTATAATCTCCCCCTAGCCCCTTTCTGTACCTGGGGCTTATAGTCCAACCGGTTGCTTATAGATAACGAGAAAGTTTGTAGCCTAAGTAAGAAGAATACCTAACCATCCTTAACCTATTCAGTACCAGTGCCGTATTTGTATATGTTATGCTGGCTACTATTAGATGAGTTTATCCAGTTTAAGAAGGGCCTCCGGCAACTAAAAGGCTTCACACTGTCTCAATTAACCTTTTTTTGTATGTATTTGTTTTGTTTCTAGGTGTAGGGAGGAGACAAAGGGCATGTTGCCTGTAACGAGTGTCTCCCCCAAAATCAAAAGAGTGACAGAGCCAAATTCAAGGGACGTTGGAGTCAAAATGCCTGGACACAGAAATGTAAAGCAGTGTAGGTCAGAGGATGAAGGAATGATTGCCAAATTGAAAGATCCTTCATAAGCTGCACACAATGGTGTAAATATAGTTAGAATATAATATAAAAGGCTTCGCCGGTACAGTAGGAATTAAGGGGGGTGACCTGCTTTGTTCTCTTCTTTTCTATCTTTCTCTGGCTTGTATCCATTTGGCCCCATTCAGCCTACTGTTTTAATACTTTCATCCCCATCCCGGTGTCATTTTTATACTGGTGAGCAGTAGCGAGCCATCATATGTTTTAAATGTTTTTGACAGCAGGCTAAATTTGAACATTTTTCGATAGAAAAATGTCTCTGGCGAAGCCGAATTTCTTCATATAATGCTGGCTCGCTATCGCTCGCCAGGAAGAAATCGACACCCAGATGGGGATAAACGTCTTAAAATAGTTGGCAGAATAGGGCCGAATGGATACAAGCCATAGAAAGAGAGAAAAGGAGATAAATTAAAAAAAACAGGTCACCCCCCTTAAGCATCTTAACGTTTCACTACTGTTATACCTGGTGAAATGGAAAACAAAAAAATCGAATAAATAAATGCTGCGCTGGGCATTCTTAGGCGGGCGTCAGCAGAGTCGTGGGATCGGGGCGAGATACCATCACTCCAGGGTCATGCCCCCTTCATGCTACCCCTCCGTCTCTATCATATCATCCCCCCCCCCCCCCCACACTCCCTCTCCCTCTCTCTCAAGCTCTGTGCTTACAGGTATTTTCATTGTAACGCATTTTGAAATTGGCTCTCTATCAGTTTTTGTTATTAGGGGTTGGGGGGGCTCTTGTTACAGGCAGGTTTGCCTTTTGTTTCCTTCATACTAGTCCCCGATGTTTGCTATACGCCCAGAAAATGTTGGAGCGTGTAGCCACTCCTCGTCTGCTGGATGCTATCACTTATTACGTTCATTGGCTTCTCTCTATTTCTTCAGGTGCTTCTTTGGCCCTGATCTCTGACCCTCTGTGCGGCTCCCTGGGTTTGTTCAGGCAACTCTAGACGTGCTTGTTTAACTTTAGAGGACGTGGTAGAGGAATGATGGGTATGGGTATGGGTATGGTATCCTGTTTATTGTAGGTGGGCGAAAATCATGACCCCTAATCGTTTATAAAAAACAAAAAACAACAAAACATGTGTGAGGGTGGGGTGGGGGGGGGGGGCTATATCAAATAGGTTGTAAATGCTCTAACCTATTATCTGGTTGACTCTATTCAATTGATAGAAATAACAGCTCAATTACTGAAGTTCTTCTTGAGTTATGAGACTTCGGCGTTGGGATTTCTGGTCTACTTATATTAAACAGGGTATAGACGTTCGTGTGTGACTTTAGGGAACGTAGTAGAGGACTGGTGGTTCAGGCTAGACGTGACTGTGTAACCTTAGTGGCGTAGTAGAGGGCCGGTAGGGGTTCTTAACATTTATATGTCTATGATAAAAGCCAAGAGGCAATATGCTGTTTGTGTTTTTCCCAAGAAATGACAGTAAAATATAATATATAATGATGGACGTGTACAATAATAATTATATCAGATCAGATGAAGGTATTGAGAGATAAGCCTTTACAACGGCACCTCGTATCTACATTCTAATTTTCCTATTTCTCTGAAGAGTGTAGAGAGGGGAGAAGGGGTGTTGGAGAGAAGAAGCTGTTGGAGTGGCTTTGTTATGTGTGTTTAGTCTGTATACGTCGTCAGGATGTCCTCTGACTGGGTGCGAGCATGTGAAACATGCTAGGACGTACTACCACACCCACTCTAAACCACTGTTTGGACACTTGATCCTCAGTGTTTTGGAGGACAAGCAACCTAGAAGGGTCACTAGACCTGTTGTTGCTTGATTTCCTTTGTACTCCTTTGTACTCCTTTGTACTAAATGTCCGCCGTGGCAGGGAGTCGATCCCGGGTCTTGCATATTCACACGTGAGCGTGCTCACCACTCGACCGCCACGGCTCTTTCACTTTGATATAGCACCTGGTGTGATGAAGAATTAATGTGTAACTATGATTTGGCTGCAGACCATTCTGAATGTATATATTTGTAAATAAACGAAAACTATGCAGCTAATATTTCAATATAGTAAAGTAAATGCATTTAATTTGACTATGTAAAATATCATATATATCATGCTTTAGTGTTTGTATGATAATGAATTAGGTTGCATCAAAAACCTTGGTCCATCAAACCTGCGTGAGGCTGCTTCACGTCTGCTGCGGTAGCCCTGGTGGTGTGTACGGAATGATAATTGACGAATGTTTTAATTGAGTTGTTTTTGTATTAGGCAACTAATTAGTGTTTTCTGCGAAGGCATCTTTTATCACAGTACTCATCAGTTCATCTTTACCCTCACCTAATTGTTTTATCGTCTTAACAATTACCCACCAAGGATTATAGGAAAACCCTTGAAATGATTGCAAGCCAAACGTAAGAAACGTGTCCTGCGCACTGATGGTGGCCGTGCAGGAGACTAAGTTTGTTATTTGTAAATAATACCAGGTTGCTTAGCGTCACCGTCATGTTCACCTTGACTGAGATACTTGTTAACCTTAACCTTCAAGATCAAGGTCCATCATCATGTCAAGAGGCCACTAGATTGAATAGAAACACCATATTAGGAGAAGCACTTTATCGACAACGTTATGCAAATAGCTTCTTCTGCTAAACGTTCCAGCCATTAGGCATGTTTAAAGTTAGACTGACAGGCATAAATAATCGGAACAACACACAGTTCTCCTAGTCGTAAGTTATTTTTTTTTTTTTTTTTTAAGGTTGTCTTTGCGTGACTCTTAGTTTCGACACAACTTCCTCGTCATGGGCAAGAGCACAGCGATGATACGAACGTTATTCATAACCATAATATGTGTACTATTTAGAATGGCATATGATATTAAAGTGAATTAAAGATGACAATAGATGAGTTTTGTAATCGACTTATGATAATAAATGGCTACGTAATATGACTTCAAGCTTCTCGAAATATGAAATGCATGAGTGAGAGAGTATGTCATTTTATTGACGGTAACCACAGACAGGCAGACAGCACTTCATCAACTTACCTGTTTCAATTATATCAACTGTAGCATTACTTCCACCACCATCACCACACCGCCTGGCCCCTAACTCTCCCAACCCAGGCCATGTGATGACCCTTACTGCATCTTGATCACAACCACTGATTCTGCTGCTACCATCTTTACCACTACTTATACCACCACCTCTTGTGCCACCATCCTCACTACCACCTGTACCACCACCACTTGTACCACCATCACTTGTACCACCATCACTTGTGCTACCATCCTCACCACCAATTGTACCACCACCTGTACCACCACACTTATACTACCATCACTTATGCCACCATAATCACTACCACCTGCACCACCATCCTCACTACCACTTGTACTACCATCATCACCACCAATTACCTCACCACTATCTGTAACTCCACCTGTATCATCACCCTAGTTCAAATAATCCTACATCTCAACCAGTTGACATGACTGTCACGACTAGCTTCAGCACAAATCTAAGCACACGGTGCTAAACTCCGTATTGACCTGCCAGTAAAACATTATTGATATTAATGTAAAGTTCATAATGGTCGAATGTCTATGGATACATTTTCCTACCAGTGTGTGTGTGTGTGTGTGTGTGTGTGTGTGTGTGTGTGTGTGTGTGTGTGTGTGTGTGTGTGTGTGTGTGTGTGTGTGTGTGTGTGTGTGTGTGTGTGTGTGTGTGTGTGTGTGTGTGTGTGTGTGTGTGTGTGTGTGTGTGTGTGTGTGTGTGTGTGTGTGTGTGTGGAACCAATTACACCAGTGGAAGCTGGATAATGCTAAGTTACGTCAAAAAGAACCGGTTGAATTTTTCGCTGATATGAACACAAAAATATAAAATATAACTAAATATCTACACATTGTTTTCCTGGCTATAACTCCCTATGATGGTGGTGGGCCGGGGGAGGCGTGAGAGGAGGGCTGGCTGGGCGGCACGATCAGGTCATCAGTAAACAAAGCTACCGGGACCCTGCGGGGAAGAATGACTATTATATAACATGCAACAGACTGGCCCCTGTGACCTCTCTTACCATCCCTCGTCTAAAAAGTCTTATCAATGTTTAAACAGAAAATTACAATGAAAACAACCAGGCAATTTTGAAGTAAATCATTGTGCGAATGTATTTCAATATGAACTATGTTGTAAGGGTTAGCAGACAAACATTTCGAAATGGGGCTCTCTGTGTGTATTTCTTTTTTTTTTTTTTTTTTTACAAATAGAACAACATTTTACTAACACTCATGTTATGTACTTACATTTCCAGTAATGACAATAATGAAAGGCAACCCACTAACGTCAGATATTTCTCCCCTGCAGGCATTCCGAGAGCAGCGTATCGACGGGTCTGCCCTGCCACTGCTGACGGAGGAGCACCTGACCTCCAGCATCAACATGAAGCTGGGTCCGGCACTCAAGCTGCGGTCCGTCCTCGCCCGTCGCCTTGGTGCCTGTAACGTTTGTCTTCACTGTGACCACTGCCACTCTCAAACACAGGACCGGCGGCCCAGTTCGGCGTCATCGGGACAGTAAAAGCTTCAGGCCACTCGTTTGAAGTCAAAGTGAATCCATCTGGGCATAGACTTCTATAAAGTCATGAATACCACAATAGTACCGTGACGGTTAAACCTCGTAGTGACCCACTAGAACATTGAAATGGGGAACTCGTTTAACCCCTTGAGGAATATGACGCTTTTGACAGTTTATTCTGGGTACCATTATGCGATTTTATACAGCTTTGGAAGGACCTGTGGGAATTATAAGGGACAAGACTAGCTCAATTAACCCTCAGAATTCCACAATGCCTTCCTAATCTATATATATTTGTCAAATAATAGCTTGAATAGACTTTCAAAACGCGTCATAATCTTCAGAGTAGAGACATCTACAAGATACATTATCCCATAAGATGTGAGAGAGGTTGGATTTCCAAATTTCATTCTTCGTGTGGGTCATTGCATAAAGTCATGTTAATACTAATGCACCAAGTGTAAGCGCTGGAGAGCTTGGTCATGGTTCGAGTTTGAGAAATATAACTTTCTTACTTTCTGAGAGGGATGGATGAGAGGGACACATGAACTCAGGGACACATACAACCAACGACCACTGCATCAGCTGTATTGTTCTGTGTCTCCGGAAAGTGGCAGTATTTTATGGGGATGTGAAATGGTTGTCGTTCTCTGATGACTTGTGTAGTAAATTTATCGTGAACATATGATAAAGAACACACTGTGGATTATGTCTGCGTCTGTGTACGTGCGTGGCTTAGTCCTCTGAATGCATAGCAAAACATTGCTATATATTGTCTACTTTTGGACCATAATACAATACCAAAAGTGTTTCACTACTCAAATGAATAAGAACACATTTTCAGAAATGAAAGTTCGGGACTGAACAAATAAGTAAAATAATAGTTAATTGTTGTGCGTTTGTTTTAGTAAAATAAATACAATAATATTAATGACCCATATTTGCTGCTACTACGTTGATACAGTGAAGAGACATTCTGAAGGTGTCTCACAGACGTTACACCTTGCGCTTACTGAAACCAGATTCTTAAACGTAAATGAATGGCCATGCTATAAACAGAGATATTGTAAGATATTGTAATTCATCTGATATCATGCTCTATCTACTTAATGATCACAGATACTGAGATACTGATAGGCAAACATGATTTTTTTTTTTTTTTTTTTTTTTTGCGTTACGTTAGAATCTGGAGCTTGGTGCTGTTCTGCCCTAAACTGTTCACAAGGGCTTTCAAAAGACAAACACGCTCAAGAATTTCAAGTCATAATTCCTCCACTTTTTTAATATTCTTCATAGACTGGACATAGCTCTTAAATTTGTTAATGAAAGATGGTTGTTAGAAAGGTTTACCTCATTCACATTGTTCTCTTATGGCAGTTCAAAAATATTGCAATGGCTAGTACCTTATTCTACTGTGCAAAAGAGGTGAAGCTAACAGGAAAGTCTTACAAGCTGACTAAGCTTGTAGAACTGCAGCATAATTTGCCTGGGATGTCTGAGATTAGGTTTGAGGCTGAGCTTCTAGTGTATATGAAGCCAAGATCTATCGAAGCTCCTCCTTTGCAAATAAATCCTGTCTAAACCCAAAGATTATCGAGTAAGTGTGAGATATTTAGTCATTTTTCATCTGGTAGGGGCATAGAGTTGGTTCAGTATTTATTTGTGTATGATTTGTTGTTGGTGATTTATTTGGTAACGTATGTATATATCATCATTGTTATTATTTTATTTTTGTTGGAGAAAATCCTCTTCTCGGCTTAGACGAAGAAGGTTTTTTCAAAGTCATATATTTTATGTATTCCTGTTGATGATTCCTGCAATTATGTTATTAACTGTTCGCATCTCACACGACATACACATACATTAGCGTCAATAAATTAAAATTATATTCGATTCATTATAGGTAGGCCATAAATTGTGATCCCTCACCTCTGTAACTCAAAAAGGGGAAGAACAAATAGGCTGTATTTGTCCACACCTACTCTGACTAACTCTTCCCAGATTGTAGAAATATTAGCTGGATTACTCTAGTCGTTTTGAGTTATAGAGGTTAGTGGTCAGTTTTGTTTATCTATATTCTAGATATTTATATATCTTTAGTGTTTTAAATGTTATGGGCTTTACCCTCGAAGTTGTAAGTTTATGAAACCAGATTTCGTATCAGCAACATTTTGTTAAAAAATAATAAGTTTTTTCGTATATCATACAAATTATTTCAAGTCAGTTAGTCTCTGTCCATTGTTGGCGGTGAGTCAGACTATTTAACCTCTTCAGTACGATGACGAATGTTCATCTTAATCTGGTCACCATTAGACGATTTACATTAGTTTACAATCTGTCTATAGGACTGAAATCATAAATGAGTAAATCAAATCTCATTAAAGCGTTTGAATGGCACAGGTTCTTCTTAAGCTGCCTAAAATCGTCTAACTTTACCCGGCACCAGATGTAAAAACGTGTCATCGTGCTGAAGAGGCTATAACCTTCATCACACTACCTGCATCATCATCATCATCATCATCATCATCATCATCATCATGTATTTCATAGTCACCTCACATCACGTCAGGCAGGAATCTCTCTCTTCCTCATTGTGTTTGTATGTCTCGTGAATATATATTGTGTACATACCTTTCTTTAATTATTATTAACTTTTATATTACATGTTGATAATGTGAACCCAGAGACCGGTTGTGTGTGTGGTGGTAGGGGAGAACCTGTTCAGAACGTGTACCTAAAAATTGATGAAGTCACGAGGCGTTTGTTGCTCCAAGTTGGCAATAGTTAACCCATACAGTACCAGTGACATCCTGTTCAATATATTCTGGCAACTATTAGTCGATTTGATTCAGCTTAGGAAGGACGGCTACCAATAAAAAGGCTACACACTATCTCAACTATCTCAATAACTGTTTTGATAGCGCAATGCCTACATTTGGTGTGAGTATCCTAGGTTCCAGTCCTTGGAGTGCCACACGTATTTCTTGATTTCATTAATTGAGTTTAGAAGTAAAGTTGGTTGGTGAAAAAAATATGAATTCATCCTTTCAGCTACCACATATCCTTCCTAAGCTTGATAAAATCGTCTCAATGTAGCTGAAATCAAATATAAAAAGATGACACCGGTACAGTAAGGGTTCAGTTGTTATGATCGAAGCCCCACCAGACCCCACGACCGGCTCTCCCAGGGTTTCAAGCAGGCAGGGTCGGATGTAAGCAATACTAAATGTAAATGTTTATGTATTATACCAACTGCTTTCCACATAATAGGGAGAGCTTGTGTGTATACAAAGATCTATTTTGTTGTTTCTTACTATTAATTTCTACTGGGATGGCTTGTACTGCAATACACCATGTTGTACATACCGCAACACCGAAATAAAAGACTAGAAAGACTCTGTATTTTCTTTTATGTAATTATCCTATTATTTATATACTGTAAATGTATATGTTGTACTAAAATCGGTGTCACACGAGCACTCTAGCGGCAGATATTCTTGGAGTCACCGTATTGAAATATACATGGAAAAAATCTATTATATGTCGATTTTCACTTCGATGATGGTGATATTTTGAACATTGGAGCTCATATATTCTGTATTAGCTATATACAGTAAACAAAATGAATGGCACAAGTAATACACAATTAAAAGCTAACCTGTGGCGGCTACCAGACACTAATTCGCCGATAAATTTGCCCGTGTTACTCCGACTATCTTACTTAGTCACACTTTAAACTACTGAATAAATTTAAGCTTCTTTGTTATATAAAAACAAAAAAAATTAGTACAATCATATAAAATATTCATTGGCATATACATTAGGTATTACCATGGAGAGGAAGCAAGAATAGCCAAAATGATTGATTCCCATCAGAAAGAGAGAGAGAGAGAGAGAGAGTGTGCAAAACATACTCTAACTCGAAACGCCCACCAACATTTTCTTCATATACAGTATATGCACGCCATTATTAATGTGAAAATGTGCATATGTATTAAGTTAATATGAGAATAATATATTGGCATGAATACAAGCATAGTAGAAGGAGCACATGCAATCTTCATCATTAAGATTACACATATTTACAAAGACACTCGTCGTGGCCATGAAAACCTACGAAACACACTGAAAAAAATAATTGGTTACCAACATCCTCCCCCACCCTCAACCCCACACTTGTCCCATTTTCTATTAAGCCAGAAATGCGGTTCCTTTAAATATAGGACACTTGTTAAATATTCGTGCATATACTTAAGTGTAAATTGGAATTATGGAATATATCAAGTATGGTAAATGTAATTCATAATAATACTCAATTATTGGTGTGCCAGAAAGAATTTTGGTAATAAATGTTGAAGCAGTTTCATTTTTCGCCAGTAGTGCTTCAAAGTCTCGCCCTCTCGACTCCTCTCCCACACGCAAGTTACTTTATGAACCCCAATTCTGATCATTCGTACGTATGGTAACACCTGCATTAATCACCCTAACCCGAATTAACGTAATGTATTTTAGTCCAAGCTACTTCACATCAATGCTAATATAGTATATCAATATATATATATATATATATATATAACTGTCATCACCAAAGCTAGGTTGTATTAAATACCCTTCCTTGACAACTTGGATCACGTGACTATTAATATTAGGTATCAAGAGAGTAACGGCCGTAATCTTACAGGTAAACGAATTTAAATCCTACACATTTATGAACGAAGCAAGTGTAAACGCCTTCAATATTAGAGACACTGGATGTTATTTACTCAATGTTCATAAAATATCATTCAGTTGCATATACTGTTAAAGGATTAGATACAGCCAAAAGCATAAATGACGACGCATTCATTTGAATCAGTATCGAACGCAAACGAGACAATGCCATGTTATATTATATTCCAGGTGCTTCGAATCTTGGCCATAAAGGTTCAAAATACAGATGAGTGTACCCGTATTAATGCTCTTAACTGTACACCTCTCAGGTTTAGGAATACGGCCGTCAGTGTTGCTGTGGATGTGGAAGGTGGGGTTCTATCGCGGCTTAACTCGACTGTGAAGCAATATGTGCTAAATTATGTGTTAAATGCCAACAAACACCTGTGACTTCCTGATATCTAGACTTCATCCAGTGTATCTAATTATGTGGTGATCTTGATTGTTATATGTGTACTTTGTTCTCTAGACCTCCACCATGCTAAACAACACTTTCAGACGCCCCCCTCCCCCCTCCCTTCGAGATAAACTTGTAAGATAGACACCTAAATGGCATGACGTATCTTATAATTAACATAACAATGGGGTGGAAGATCTTATAATAGCCAAACTAATGGGGTGAACTTATTAAAAACGACTCCAAATTATTGGGGCTAAGCATGAGAGAGAAGGGGGTACGGAAACAACATCCCCTTAACAAGTGTAGTCTACCGGTGAACAAGCCTACAACACCTCCAGCAGCAGGGACCCTCACACCCCTCTGGCTCTCCCGCGTGTAGAGTCTCTCACAGTAATTCGTGACCTCCTTAGATCATTGTTTGCATCTTAATATTATATAAGTCTTGCAGTCACTATGAACAGTTGCCCATATAAGTTCTGATCCTCTCCGTATTCTTATACATGCAAATATATTAATGCGCATGGTTGGATTGCAAGTGTAATTTCTTACGCGGTGGTTAACTCATCTGGCTAGCCAACAAATAATCAATAGAATCTAATTTAACTTTAATACATATGATCATGGCGAGGAGCAGAACGTATGTGGCCAACTGTACGTTATATTTAGTAGATAGACAATGTCATAACGTTATTCTATCACAATTGGTATATTTTATAGGAAGTCACGAATTTAAGTGAATGACTATACTTATGAAAACGGCGTAGTGGAAGCTGTCTAAACAGTAAGTGTTGGTTACGTTTTTTGGTCAATATTTACGAGTCACACCACAGCTGGGATCTCATTTTTAACGGTAGTTTTGGGTTCCGGTAAATGTTCATCACCAACCAGTGACGAGTTTTTCAGGTTATTTTTTTTTGTTTTTTATTTGATACACAGTGTTGTTTAATACCAAGGACTGTCGCATTTTACTATTTTCCCATTATCCATCAATCTTAAAACACGACCCCCGATAGTGGGGAGGGCTATGAAGATCAGGGAAATTGCGGGGTAAAAGGCGGGTTTAATGTTATTTTAATACCACGAATTTTGTTGATATATTTGAAGATAAATAATGAATCTATATGCTCTAAAGATCATAAGAAAATTTGTTTTAACCCTCGGGAAAACCTAATAAAAAAGTATGGTACTAACATTTCTTTTTCGTAACAAGGTTGTCAATATGGTACTTTCAGTCATCGATAGTTCTAAAGATCATATGAAAATATGTTAAACCCTCGGAAAAACCTAATATAAAAGTATGGTACTAAAATTTAATTTTTGTAACAAGGTTGTCAATACGGTACTTTCCCGTTATCAATGTACAATCAAGCTGAAGATTGGGTATATATTAAGCAAACCACCCACCAATTTTCATGACAATTTTGAAATGCATGTTGGAATCCCTATAAACTGTACTTAATTTTTATGTAAGTTTGATAATTTGGAAAAATCAATTAAGGGAGAAAATTAACATTGAAAATAATTTGTAAAAAGTCTCCCATAAACGGCGGCCCGCTATATTATTGTAGTTTGCGGCCTAATTTCGTCTGTTAATTCACTTTCTTCTTAATTGGACCCCCTATGAAGTACAACAGATTATGATGACATAAGTGACGGGTGTTTAGAGGGGGAAGAACTCGCCCTTCAACATATTACGTGTCCCACAGTAACTTCTATTATATAAACACAGTAACCTTGGTAAATTATTGGCTCGGGTTTTGTCAATTTCCAGACCCATTTTGACGAAACTTGGCTCCCTAACCTAACAACCTTACCTAACCTAACCTAGTAAGAATGGGGTTAACATTAGCCTAACCTAACAACCTTACCTAACCTAACCTAAAACAAGTGTATGTGCATTTCAAAACCAGCTGTCCTCGCCAGCTGTATTTGGAACACTGGTTATTGCACTTTGGATATAAACAACCCAAGAATTTTCACAGATATTTTAAATTTAATTTAGGATGTAATATAACCTATACTCCATGTTAAAATAAGTGTCCACTCTCGAAAAATTCTATTAAGGGAGATACAGAACCTAGAACCTGTAACGATATTTGTCCAGGGTTCGCCTCCCCATAGACGGCACACAACACGACTCCGCGAACCTCTTTCTCCCTGCCTTTCAGTCTAATTAACACTAGGAATTTACCTACTTTTCTATCCAATGTACTATCCAACCAGCGGGGGTGTAGGGACGGCAGCCCCCACCCATAATACTAGGTTAGGTTAGGTAAGGTTGGTAGGTTAGGCTAAAATCTTTAATGTTGCTTAATTGTTGGATAATGAGCTTACTGGGTAAGTTCATTTGGGAAAAATGTTATTTTAATACCACTAATTTTCCGAGTGTTTTTTATAAACAAAATTGTTCATTTGCATCAATATATAGAGTTTGTAATTAATTAGAAATCTCGGGAAAACCTATTTTCCCCATAATGCCTATCGATCGATGTTGTTCCCCGATAGTGATTTGAAAAGACATTAGCCTAACCTAACAACCTTACCTAACCTAACCTAGTATTATGGGTGGGGGCTGCCGCCCCCACACCCCCGCTGGTTGAGTACTAATCCCTTAGTTAATAAAAAAAAAAAAATTGGATGTCTATTATAGGAAGGTAAAAGTCGATGAAGTCTATGGTGTTTACTGTGCAATCTTCAGCTTTGATTGTACATTGATAACGGGAAAGTACCGATTGACAACCTTGTTACGAACATTTAATTTTAGTACCATACTTTTATATTAGGTTTTTCCGAGGGTTAAAACACATTTTCATATGATCTTTAGAGCTATCGATAACTGGAAGTACCGTATTGACAACCTTGTTACGATTTTTCTTTTTTAGTACCATACTTTTTTATTAGGTTTTGCCGAGGGTTAAAACAAATTTTCTTATGATCTTTAGAGCATATAGATTCAATATTTATATTCAAATATATCACAAAAATTCGTGGTATTAAAATAACATTGAACCTTCATTTGGGTTAACTGCACCACTACTACTCCTCGATTACGGGATTCCTGTCTTAGGTAATTATTTGTTGTTGATCTTACCTTACTCAAGGGACCCTACAGATGCGCGGATAAGGGATACTTTTCTTATTTTGTCAATTTCATTGTCACCCCCCTATATAATTTTCAGAGTTAAGTCCTAAGTTTTGTCCAGCCAGTCCAGTCCAGTCCACAATACTTTGTTTACATGCTAGGCTCCTCCCAGAAGTTCCCGGATGTTCATTAGCCAATGAGATTCGAGCTTCACCTAGTGATTTATTTTCCCCACAAATTATTATTATCTTTTACAATTGTCTCTTCCAGTGTTTTACATACTGTCTGAATATATTACTTTCTCATTTTTCTACATTTAGTTTTTGGGATATCAATTTGTAACTATACATTTTAACTTTTACCCACAATGCACTTCGCCTGTGAAGTGTGACGTCAGTCACGTCAGTTTCAAACACAACCTCCTGGAAGGCCTCATGCCAGGTTAGTTTTCCTCACATTTAGGGGTATTTTTGGCGGTATTTCTCGAGTATGGCTATTTTTCTTCAATATATAACCGTAAGTAGACCCTTAGGGCTTGCATTACAGGGTCTTTTCCATGTCAAAAAGGCCAATTTCGCCCATTATATAGGGACATATCCTCAGGCCCCCCCCCACCCCCCACCCACACTCACGTATGTTAATGCTTTGTAAGTGTGTATTTTCTATTTAGAAAGTGAGGAAAGCCCTATTTATTAGCATTTGTATTATTAATTGTAATTCCGATACCTCAACAATCTAGGGGGAGCGTTTGGGTATGCAGGGTTTCGGGTGGGGTAAAAATAGGGGTATTGTGGGCAGTGGGAATAGCCTAACTCTAAAAATGTAATAATTACAATTGAAAAATCCCCAAAATGTTGAAATCCGAGCCAAGTTTTGGCCAATTTTCAGAGTCCAAAAAGGGCAAAACTCATAATACTAGGTTAGGTTAGGTTAGGTTATTTGGTTAAGTTTATGACAAAACTTGGCTCGGATTTCATGGATTTAGCGGGGGGGTGTGGGCGGCAGCCCCCACCCATAATACTAGGTTAGGTTAGGTTAGGTTAGACTAATGTTAACCCCATAATACTAGGTTAGGTTAGGTTAGGTTATTTGGTTAGGTTAATGACAAAACTTGGCTCAGATTTCATGGATTTAGCAGGGGCGGCAGCCCCCACCCATAATACTAGGTTAGGTTAGGTTAGATTAGGTTCGGTTAGGTTAGGTTAGGCTAATGTTAACCCCATAATACTAGGTTAGGTTATTTGGTTAGGTTAATGACAAAACTTGGCTCGGATATAATGGATTTAGCGGGGGTGTGGGGGCGGCAGCCCCCAATCCATAATACTAGGTTAGGTTAGGCTAATGTTAACCACATCCTTACGGAGTTTTTCAACAGTGAAAAACAAGAAAACCCCAGCCAACTTTCAAAATGAGGTTACTGTGATTTTGGACTCTGAAAATTCGACAAACACCAGCCAAATTTGGTCAACACTTTGGGGTTTTCTTCAACTGAAAAAGGGTGAAATCCGAGCCAATTTTGTTTTCCAATTTTGCCCTTTTTGGACTCTGAAAATTGGCCAAATCCGAGCCAACTTTTGCCAAAACTTGGCTCGGATTTCAACATTTTGGTGTTTTTTCAATTTTATTTATTACATTTTTAGAGTTATTCCCATAATACCCCTATTTTTACCCCACCCAAAACCCCGCATTCCCAAACTCTCCCCTAGATTGTTGAGGTATTGGAATTACAATTAATAATACAAATGCTAATAAAATGGGCTTTCCTCACTTTCTAAGTAGAAAATACACACTTACAAAGCATTAACATACACAAATAAAATAAATTAAACATAAAATAGCAGGAGTAGTAGTTATGCAGAATTACCCCAAATACATTTAGGTTAGGTTAGGTTAGGTTTTTAGGTTAGGTTAACGCCAAAAAAAAAAAAAAAAAAAAAAATCCGGTGGATAAAAAGTATATAGCAATGAAGCATAGAATGATAGGAACCCAAAACTACCCTTAGAAATGAGATTCCAGCTGTGGTGTGACTCGTAAATATTGACCCGTTTTTTATTTTCTTATTTTGTTTTAATATATAACCGAAACTACCACTAATTTTCCCATGGTTTTTGTTTTTGGTTTTAGGTAGTTATCATCATTATACACTAGTTAAGGTAACATTCAAGACAGCTAGA